>OX596077.1:34255078-34697578 GCA_951394005.1 Protophormia terraenovae | reverse complement strand
AAATTCATTAAATTTACAATAAAATAAACAGCATTATTTTAACAATATTAAATGCGAATAAAATTAAAAATAAAAAACAAAAAAAGAAAGATAGAAATTCATGTCTATTACAAAAACAATGTTTTCTTTAAAGAAAATAACAACAAATAATACATGAAATTTATATTTAATCTTTACATTATTATTGTTGTTTTTAAATTTGTATATAAACATTAATTAAAAAATATTTTTTTCTTCTAATTTCTGTATAAATTAAAGCATTAATGAAAGGTTTTCATAGACTGTTTTTCTGTGTTAAATAGTGTTAATGCTTTTTTAAATGAATTTTTTTTTTATTGAAATGAATTGTTATTAAAAAAAAAAACATGTAATAAAACAAATATTATTTATTACATAGTGGTGTGAATATAATTGATAATAAAATAAAAATAATAAATAAAAAAAAAAAGAAATTAATTTTATTGAAAAATAAAACATCTGGGATAATAATAATGATTGCAATATACAAATTATGGAATTTGTATAAGAAATGCGCACGAAAAAATCCGTGCACTCTTCAAGGCTTATAACTTTTGTATACCTAAATAAACTTTAGAACCAATAACTGGTTTACATTTGTTATTACTGTCAGTAATTGTGTGCTAAATTTTGTTGTAATAGCATAACTAGTTTTTCTTAAAATTAAAATTTAACAAAATTTTATTAAAAAATTAAAATTTATAGTCAAATTACATTTTGACCAAATAAAACAATTTGTAGGAGTGCGGGTGAGATGGGAAGTGAAGTTTTTTTAGTCATAAAAAATACAAATAGTTAATGGTCATCGAAAGGAACCCAGATTACCGAAGAAAAATTTGAGTTACAGACTATAAGATCGTAGACAAAATAATACGTATTTGAAGGAAAAATTCGTATATCTCTGGAAGAAATGCGACCAAATTATTAAACTGCTTACCATTTTTTATCAAGAAAGTTTCAGAAAGGTAATCTGAAGGCCCATAAAGTAAAAAAATGCTAATAGAAACGATAGAAAAAATATGAAGGCAAAGGGGAGACGAAAGTTATTGGGATTTTTTTTTTTTTTTAATTTGAATGCGTCTAAAGGGCAATACAAAGTACGTACTTCCGAATTTTATATAACATTCTAGTCACAGATGTTGTGGGAAATCAAATATCGTGTAAAAAAATCAAAATTGTCGAAAAAATTTTTACTCTGACAAGCCATTTGTACGTGCGGGGAAAAAAGCCCTTTATTCATAACAAATGACACTTTTAACAGAGAAATGTACCGAAATGAGAGTTATCAGAAAATATTCTTCTCCATCATTAGAAAGCACAGCGAATTCTAATTTTTCTTTCCTGATCTCGCATCTCATCATTACAACAAAATAGTAGCTGAATGGTATCAAACAAATAGTGCCGCTATATACAGTGTAAGACCAACCCACAAAACTGCACAACATTCAGTCCAATAGAAATATATTGGGTTGTAGTAAAAAAATATTTAAAGAATACTAAAAGCTCTGTAAAAAAATAGAATAGTGTTTATAAAGAAGTGGGTCTTCCAGAAAATATTAAATATTTTAGTAAAAACTAATAAAAAAATAATTTTTCCTTTTAAATTTAAAATTTGAATACAACATTCTTTAAAAAGACAAAATTTCAAAAAGATTAACCCATTTGTTTAATTTCTATAAACTGAATTACATGCATTTATTTTTTCGTGCGCAGTCCTTAGAAGGATTTTAGCTTTAAGAGAAAAAAGCATTTTTAAAACAAGTTGCAGCTTTTTGTGCGTGCATCAAAATTATTCTTATGTGGTCAATTGTTGATCGTTTGTTATAATAAATATTATTTAAAGTTTTTTAAAACATCTTATACTTTTATATTGAAACTCATACTTATATTTAAATGGAATTTCTTCACTATAAGCTTAAGATTTGCGAACTGTACTTTCTTCACAAAAATTACATGAACAACAAACAACCAGGTGGATGGACGGACGGATGGATAGATACTGTTAAATCATCTCAAAATTATTTCTCTGTGTGTTATAAACGTCAGCACAACCGTATAGTGTCTCAATCACCAATCTTTTATATCAAATTTTAATTTAATTAATTATCAATGAACTCAGTGTGCAAAGTTTAAAAAATATTCTAAAGCAGTCCTAAGCAATCAGGCCCTTTAATGTGGGTCTAAAATTAATATTAAATTAATTTTTCATAAGATCTTAAAATAAAAACAAAATATAACAAATAAAATATTATCTTATCCCCAGAAGTCTTAACTCTAGAACAAATAATTTCAGGTATTATTACATATTTTTTATTTTATTTTTAGCATTAAAAATATATAAATTAAACATCTGCCAACACCGCAAAACTTTAAAAAGTAGAATTCGTAATAAGTTCAAGGTTTCGTTGAACTTTATACGCACTAACAATTTTAAATAGAAACAACAACAGCAACGACAAAAAATAAAAAATTTAAATAAAATAAAAAATTGTTAGCACAAATGTTTTTTTTTTTGCAAAATTTAAGTCAATTTTATTTGTTTTTATTTTTATTTTAAAATGTTTATTTACAAATTTATTTATTTTTATTTTTACATAAACGTTGCGTTCTCTTTTTGGGTTCAGTTGTTAGTAGTCGCTAATTCATGTGCTCACATTAAAACGTATTGTTTTAATAAAGTTGTTGAGATTTTTTATAATTTAAATTATATTTCTTTTGTCAACAGGGTAAAAAATTTTTTAATTAATGAAATCAATATGTATAAATTATAATATTAATTACAAGAAATTACGAAAAATATATTAAATTATGCCATTTCCTTTGCAATGACGTAGCTAAAAAGACTACGTAACGTATAATTTAAAAAAGGTCAAAAATTATTAAGAAGAATGTCAATATAGTATAGAGTTAAATTGTTTGCTAATACAAAAAATAATGCATAATAATAAAAATAAACAAGAAATTACGAAAAATATATTAAATTATGCCATTTCCTTTGTAATGACGTAGCTAAGAAGACTACGTAACGCATAATTTAAGAAAGGTCAAAAATCATTAAGAAGAATGTCAATATAGTATAGAGTTAAATTGTTTGCTAATACATAAAATAAAGCATAGTATTGCAATTCGTCCAATACCTATCAAAAATGGAAAATTTCAGCAAAAATCTAAAAATTCACTAAAATTTTCAGATAAAAAATTTTTACTAAATATTTGAAAAAAAAAAAAAAATCCGACATTTAACCAGAAGCCCGCAACAAATTATAAAAAAAAAAAAAAAAAAAAACGAGAGAGGAAGATATAGTCGGTCAAGCCCAATTGTGAACCGATACTCATATTAAGTGTAAAATAAAACATACGAATACAGAATATTATGTCGATGCTAATATTTATATGAATTTATTCACTTTTGGGTGATTCCCGATAAAGGGCTTTATATGGGAGCTATGGTAAATTATGGACCGATCTTTGTAAAATTTGGCACTATTATTTACATTTATATAAAACTTATTTGTATCGAATTTTAACTTATATGCGGAAAATTTCGTTAAAATATTGCTATATTTAAGAGATTTATGATCGTTAAACCTCTTTTCCGGGAGGACAGTTGTATGAGAGCTAGGTGAAATAATGGACTGATCATAACCAATTTCAATCCTTCGTCCTTGGACTATAAGAAACCTGTGTGCCAAATTTCATCAATTTATGTTGAAAATTGCGACCTGTAGATTGATTACAAGGTTTACATGGACGGACAGACGGACGGAGGGACATCGTTAAATCGACTCAGAAAGTGATTCTAAACCGACTGTTATAAAAATAATAATTTTACACAAAATGAACTATTAACATAAAGTTTACATTTTGCCCACATCATAGAAGTAAATATTTTTAAATTTGTATTATTTCACAGTTTTATATATTAAAGTGTAACGAATTATTTTTAAAAAATTAATATTTGCCATTATTTTTACATTCAATTTTAAAAATAAATGGAGGAATATTAAAATATTGCCATTTTTTTATATTTTACTGTATATCAGAAATATAGAGCAGCTATATTTAATAAATTCTTTTAAAATTATTCATGGGGAATAAAAATAATTCTTATTAAATCTAGACTTTAAACTGATAACAAGGTAAAGGATTGTTATAATCTTATTTCTTTGAATATTTTGTTGCTCAGGTTTTTGCCTTCAAAAAGCTGGATTATATATATTTTTTTAGAAGTTAATTAAATTTCGTACGAATTGTATTCAACTACTTTTGATGTTGTAATTGTCTTATGAAAGAAATTTTGCTACCGTTTTTCTATTTATTTGGCTACGTTACATAGTTTGAGTGGAATTTAGTAAAGCTTTCAAATTTATTTATTTATTTAATTTTTTTTTTTTTTTTTTTAATTTTGCTACAATTTAAATTTATTAAAAAAAAAAAAAAGAAATAATTAATTTAGTTAAAAAACATTCTTTCTCTTATATCCATCTCTGTGTTAACGAGCTTACATTTTCATTCTTCTTTTTTCGTTACTTTAAAATAAAAAATTTAAATAAAACTCTTGATAAATTAAATAATAAAGAAAAAAATACAATAACAAAAAAAAAAACTTGTTTTATCGCAAAAATGGAAATAAACAAATTCTATAAAAATGTTAATTTTTATGACTGTGGTAAAATAAGTGCTTCTTTTTATATATTTTTTGTTTCTTTTGCAAAAATAAAACTCAGTTATATTTAAATAATATATATGTATATAAAAAACAGATAATTAAATGTATATTTTACCACAAATTAGCCTTCGCTTTAACGTAAAAGAACTAAAAAAAAAAAAAAAAACACACACACAAAAAAGGAAAAAAATACAAGAAGTTAAAATAAAAAAATTATCAAAGTGATTTTAAAACTTGTATTTAAATCAAAAATAAATGAATTATAAAGACTAAAAAAGAACAGGAATTAAAAAAACAGGCTCTTTTTGATTTTTTGCAAAAAAAAATTAACAAAGCTAATCTTTATTAATTCATCAAATTCTTTTAAAACTAGAGATAAGGCTTTTTTAGGCATTATTTGCTATCTAAGAAGTGTTTTATTGTCATCATTTTTATTTTTATTAATTTAACAATTTGTGACGTAAGTCACATTTGAGTCAAAAAAAGAGAGAGAAAAAAAAAAACAAAGAAGAAAGTGTATAAAGTTGTTTTTTTGGTATTTAATTTAATTAAATAATTTGTAATGATTTTTTTTTTTTAATAAATAAATATAATGTTTACGTAGTTAATATTATGCTTTTTTGATACGTTGTGCTATGACGTAGTCAATGTTAAAAAGATAAACTGGTTTTTGGTATATTTACATATATATAAACAAATGTAAATAATTAAATATGTATTTTAATTAGTTTAAGTAAAAATTCGAATACTTTTAAATAATTGGAAATGTTCCTAAATATGTCAAAAGATATACTTAAATGAGAATCTTTAAAGCTAAAAAAATATGTAATTAAACTATTTTCTATTAGATAATAATAGGCTGTAAATATTAATAATTTATAAATAAATAAATAAATAAATAAATAAATAAATAAATAAATAAATAAATAAATAAATAAATAAATAAATAAATAAATAAATAAATAAATAAATAAATAAATAAATAAATAAATAAATAAATAAATAAATAAATAAATAAATAAATAAATAAATAAATAAATAAATAAATAAATAAATAAATAAATAAATAAATAAATAAATAAATAAATAAATAAATAAATAAATAAATAAATAAATAAATAAATAAATAAATAAATAAATAAATAAATAAATAAATAAATAAATAAATAAATAAATAAATAAATAAATAAATAAATAAATAAATAAATAAATAAATAAATAAATAAATAAATAAATAAATAAATAAATAAATAAATAAATAAATAAATAAATAAATAAATAAATAAATAAATAAATAAATAAATAAATAAATAAATAAATAAATAAATTTGTTTAAAGACTAGAAAAACCTCAATTTGTTTCTTATTAGAACAAATTCAAACTTCTGAACCTATAGTATTTATGTATTTTATATATTTTAATATTATATCGTATTGCTTATGAAATAGATTTAAAAATTAATACAAAACCCCCTGTGACGTTACATTTGATTTATAGTGAGAAAGGAAACTGTTTAATATTTAATTTTGTAAATCTCAAATCAGAATTAATTTAGCAATAATAATTAATTGATTCTACCTTTCCCTTTTTGGAAAAAATTAATGATCTTATGCTTTTTCTATTAGAAATAAATTTAAAGTCTTAACTAGAATGACATAAGAAGTGACTAATTTAAATAAATATAAAATAATTTAAAATCGTAACATTTCATTTTATTATTATTATTATTTTTTTTTTTTTTTTTTTTTTTTTTTTTTTGTAAAATAAAAAACCTAAAGCAGAACTAAAGGCTTGGTCAGACTAAGCAAATATTTGATGAAAATCAATAAGATAAGAAAAATTTGCCATAAATCAAACCTGAAATTTAACTGAACATCAAACAATGCACAGTGGTTCCAAAACGCATTTTTGGAAATAATTCATTAACTAAAGAACCGTTAGAGGTATCTCAATAAAATTTCACATGGTCAGAGCTGAGGTGTTTTCGAGTTGATTTGAAGGAGTACAGGCCCCTAGCGGGTCAGGGGGGAAATGGGTGCACCTCCAAAGTTGCCCATCTCGGGTATGTCATTTTTTTTTTAAATCGCCAAAAATTCATTTATGATATGACAGAAAAGAAATTTTATATATATAGTCATTGTAAATCTCTATAAAAAATACGCTTACATGTTTAGGTTATCTCTTTTAGTTTAAGAGATATTCGGGTCGAAATAAATTTTTACCTAATTTTTAGCCTGTTGTTTTTTTCTTTTTTGTTATGTTCTCAAATCGCAAAGCTGGGATCGACTTAAAATTATTTTAATTTTTTAGCCCTATATATAAGGTATAAACCAAAAAAGTATTTTTTGACGAAGGCCCCTTATAACGACAGGGTGACAATTTCAATGAAAAATGTCAATTTTTAAAAGAAGCTTTCTCCGAACTTGAATTTTGGGTATTTCGGAGTAAGAAAATGGGAATCTATTTATCTTCTTCTCTTAAGGACAAATTTTTTTACATTATACTAAAATTTTATAATGATAGCTTAATTAATGTAGATTTTATTAAAGTTCAAGTATTAATTTTTTTTTTTTTAATTACACTAAATACAAAAATTTTTTGTTTTTTGATCAATTTAATGAAAAAAATTTAGTTCGAATACTATATTATTTATATATTATTATTTTTCAAGTAGTAACCTTTCCAATGATACCAAATACTTGCATAAATCCTTTACACAATCGTTTAAATACTAACAGAAACTTGACCCCCCTTCAGCGAAATGTGCACATCTTCCTTAATTTCCATAGTAATTGTGTGCTGCATTCTATATACATAAGTGCATAGCAGTTTCAACGTGTTTTTTTTTTTAAAGAATTTTGTGCAACTTTTGAACCATTAAATATATTTCAATGAAATTTCACATAGTTATTACTGAGGTAGTTTCCGAAAAGGCTGTGCTTTTATGTATATATGTTTCAACGTGTTTTTTTAAATAACTTTGTTTAACTTTTGAACCGTTTAAAATATTTCAAAGAAATTTAACATAATTATTACTGAGGTATTTTCAAAATATTTTGGAGGAGCACAAGTTTCTAGGTGGTCTTGGGGCAGGGGGGAAGCCCTCCGAAGTGTGTCACCTCGGATATTATATAAGAAATAATTAAAAGAGTTTACCACTTTCGGAGGTTTTCTTCCTGCCCACATACCAGCTAGAAACATGTACTCCTCCAAAATATTTGGAAAATACCTCAGTAATAATTATGTTAAATTTCTTTGAAATATTTTAAACGGTTCAAAAGTTAAACAAAGTTATTTAAAAAAACACGTTGAAACATATATACATAAAAGCACAGCTTTTTCGATGTTTTTTTTTTTAATAACTTTGTTTAACTTTTGAACCGTTCAAAATATTTCAAAGAAATTTAACATAATTATTACTGAGGTATTTTCCAAATATTTTGGAGGAGTATAAGTTTCTAGCTGGTATGTGGGCAGGAGGAGAAGGACTATCTATATATAAAATTTCTTTTCTGTCATATCATAAATTAATTTTTGTCTATTTTTTAAAAAAAATGACATACCCGAGATGGGAAACTTTGGAGGGCCATCCACTTCCCCCCTGACCCGCTAGGGGCCTGTACTCCAAATCAACTCGAAAACACCTCAGCTCTGACCATGTGAAATTTTATCGAAATACCTCTAACGGTTCTTTAGTTAATGAATTATTTCCAAAAAAAAAAAAAAAAAAACGTTTTGAAACCACTGTGCAATGTCAAATATTTATATTTTATTATAAAATATTAAATATTTTTTTTAAAAACAATAAAAAATAAATTTTTCTTTTAACTTTTAAACTTTAATGTAGCGTCATTTAACAAAATCAAAATTTCAAAGATATTTACCCATTGGATTTATTTTAATAAGCTGAATTATAAATTTTTGGTACGCAGTTCTTATATCTTAGCTTTTTTTTCAGTACAAACACAAAAACATTTATCAAATATTCCCCCAATTGAAAATATGTATAAATCTGTAAATGATTTAAGTTATTGTTATGCTACAGCGTAAAAAAAAAATAAAAGTGTTAAACAATTATTTGATGATTTTGATCAATACGTAAAATCCCATACAATTAATTAGTAACAAATTAAATTAAGATTTAAACAAAAAACAACTAAAGCAAAAACCTACAATTATATTCTACAAACGTTTTGAAGACATAAATAAATGTAGAAGAGTATGTATAACAAAAGTCAAGATAAAAATAAAAAAAATAAACAAAACACTTGAAAAGAAGACAAAAGTAACAATAACTACACTAAATATACCAACAACAACAAAATTGAAAGAAAAAAAAAAAATACAAGAATAAAACAAAAATTGAAAGTAGATCCATATATGACGTTTGCTTTAAGAATATTTGCTTAAAAAAAAAATTATAATAACAATTATAACTACAGCAACAATAACAACAAATAATCAAGGCCATTTAAAAAAAGAACAATAATAAAAACAAACAAAATAAATACAAAATCGGTATGCATAATGCATTCTCATTCATTCACTCACTCACTGACTTAATGAATCTGATTAATGTCTAAGAACTAGTGATTTCATGAGATATTTTAGGTCAATATCAGTGATATACATATGTAAGTAAATATTTGAAAAATGTTTTGACCCTAAAAGGACAATTCTTTTGATTATTAAGGGACAGTAAATTAGCCTAATGTTGAATTATTAGTTAAGAGTTCAACTTAGTGGTTTACATTTTAATAGAACATTGAAAAGTTTGCATGTTTGTACTCACGTAGTTTATTCACTTTTTGACAATTTTTTTTTTTTTAGAATGTGTGAGTTTCTTTCAGTCTCTCCATTATATTTATGTGAATAAATGACTATTGCACTTTATTTTACTAATTGACTAACTGACTTTGGTATTGGTGTTGTGGCTGAGGTGTAACGAGCTTTTAACAGTAATTAACAACAGAAATAATATTGATCAAATACTAGGGTGATCGACTCGGTTTTCCAACCGGTTTTTAAACCGGTTTTTTTAGTCAATATGCTGTCGGTTTTTTCAAAATGTTCAATTTTCGAATGTCGAATAGACCGGTTTTTTTAAACACAAAAAACCGGTTTTAAAAACACCTTTTTATTTCAAAAACCATGCAATAAATATTGATATTTGAATCGAAATTTATGATTATTTTTTTAATATTCATAAAGTATGATTTTTAATGGCTTAAAAATATAGTTTAAGATTAAATAAATAAGTAATAATTATCCTTAATGTAATATTTTTGCACCTAATTTAAATGTTTTATTTTTTTTTTTTTTTATTCAGCGAAGAAATTCTTTTTCAAAGATTTTGTTTTAAAAGAGTTTCACCTGCAGAATCCTTTCAATGAAATTGATTCTTACTTTTTTCATATTAACCCATGGTTTCTGTTTATGCTAAGTAAATGTTAATATCTTTTTTTAAGATTATTTTCTTACAATTTTTATACCCTTCATGCCTATTATGCGTTTGTACTGATGTTTGTAACACCCAAAAATATTGGTCTAAGACCTACCTTCATTTGTACCAAATCGCTTTAAGTCGATTTAATGATGCCCGTCTGTCCATTCATGTAAAACTTGTAATCAAAATACAGGTCGCAAGGGTTTAACGTTCATAAATCCCTTTAATGTAGCAGTAATTTTTACACATCTAAGTTCTATATACGTTTAAACCTGTATGCCGAATTTTATGAAGATCGGTCCATAATTGACCATAGTACTGGTCCACAATTCCACAGGTCTAGAAAAAAAGACCCCTCCCCGAATTTTGATGCACATAATGGTGTATGTTATTGTCGGCCTTGACCGACCATATCTTTTTTTCTCGTTCTTAATGGGTTAATAGTTATTTCCAAAAATAAAAAAGATTTATTGATTTTTCTTTAAGAAATGTAGTTTTTTGATAGAAATATTAACTTCTGCAAAAAAACCGGTTAACCGGTTTTTTTCTGAATTTAAAAAAGTGCAACCGGTTTTTTTCAAAATACCAACTATTCGAACTATTCGAAAACCGGTTTCTCCAGAAAGTCGAATAATCGATCACCCTATCAAATACTCTTATAACAGAGATTTATATGGAGCAGTGTTGCCAGTTGGAATAAAAAATAAATAAATAAAAGGTGGAAATTCTAATTATATCTCTAAACGAATTTCTTTGTTTCGAAATTTTTAATTTAATTTAATATTTTATGAAATTAAGGACGTGTGCTGTAAATTCTGGTCATACAGACGCAGACAGGATGTCTGAGTCAACTTCAAGTGGGGTACAGCTTTATTTAGTATTGATTTTTCATGTAGGAAAAAAATTCTGTCGTGACTGCAGTAGTTGTTTATCCTTGAGTGTTCATCACAAAATCCATAAACTTGAGATCACTCAGGGGATTCTGATTTAAACTTGCCTCACAATTTGCTTATACAAGTACTCGAAGGCAGCAACTGTTGCCCCTTTTTCAACTACCTGGTTCCTTTTTTGACCCATTTTTAATATTTTTTTTTTTTATCTTTTTACCAATTTTATGTAAAAATCTTACCCAAATTTTATTTAATTTAACCAGAATTTAGGGGAAAACTGGTTAAACGAAATATAATAGAAGTTTTCTTTGTGAAAATTCTCAAAAACATCTTGTGCGATTGTCTGCTCTATGGAGGGAGTCTTTCGGAAGAACGAGTATTAAAAGTGTGAGTTAGAATAAAATGTTACATGTTTTTGTTTATAACTTTGCTGATAATTTATTTTTCTTTTTGTGATCAATAAATCTTTGAAAAATATCCCAGATTTTCTAATAATACGAATTTTTAATACATTTTGTGACTTCCTTCACAATGGAGAGTCAAAGGAAAACATAATGTTAATTCAGTTCCGAAAAATTCCTACTCTCCAAACTTTCCAGAATTTTGGCCAATTGACAGATTTTGGACCCTTGATAAAAAGGAATTAAGGAAGACTAATGATGTGCCCAAAACATTGAGAAGTTTTAAATACAAATAGACAGTTGTTTCCAAAACAATTTACGCAAACTTAAATTGAATTAGTAATGAAGAAAAATAAAGAAAATAAAAAGTTCGGTATCGGAAAAAAGTTATATAAGGCATGCGCATGAAAAAATCCGTGCATGCTCTGTTAACTGATTTACATTTGTCATTAGCCATGTGCTAAGTTTCATGGTTATAGCGAAACTAGTTTTTCTTAAAATCGAAATTTAATAAAAAAACACATAGTACACATTTTTCATGAAATCTTACATCGCACATTGGGGTAAAAGGGGTCGAAAATGGCACTTAATTCAGGGAAAGGTGATATCAATATTTTAATGATCATGTTTTATTTTTTTTCATTGATTATTAGTTAAAAAAAATTCAGTTTTAGAATTTTAAGATTTTTTTTTAACAGAACGGTAATGTCTGCCCCTCCGTCTGTACATTAGAGTTAAATGGATCGAAAATTATGCATAATTCAGGGAAAGCTGGTATCAACACTTTAATGATCACGTTTTATTTTCCTATTTATTAGTAAGTAAAAAAATGCATTTTTAGAATTATAAGATGTTTTTTGGCTGAATGGTAATGTCCGTCCTTCCGTCCATACATTTGGGTTAAATGGGACGAAAAATGACGCTTAATTCAAGAAAAGGTGATATACAAATTTTGATGATCTCTTTCTATTTTTTTCTATTTATTAGTTAGTAAACAAATGCATTTTTAGAATTCTAAAATATTTTTTGGCAGCATGGCAATGTCCGTCCGTCTATACATTTGGGTTAAATGTGTCGAAAATTCCACTTAATTCAGGGAAAGGTGATATAAAAATTTTAATACTTTCATTTGGTTTTCATATTAATCGAGAAATGGAAAAAAAAAAATATTTTTCGAATTTTAAGATTTTTCTGGAAGAATCCTAATATCGGTCCATCTGTCCGTTTGTGTGTTAATTTTTGCAAACTTTCCAATTCAAAATCGGTGGAAAATATTTGGCTATATATGGAAAATTCTTAACCAAGATCTTAAGGATTTATCAAGGACTTTAAAATCTTGGAAATCGGGTAAGGAATCAAAATGCGCTAGTGGTTAAAAATTTTTCATGACACTTTCCCCACTGATTAATGTTTGATAAAGCAAAGAAAATGTTTGCACTTAAGCTGTTTTTTGTATGAAATCTGCTGGAGTTTTTTCGAAAAAAATATAATTTTCTCAAATCGGGCTATATATGCGCACGATTTTTTTTTCATAATATTAAAATGGATAATATATGCTATTTTTCTGAAAATTTTCAGAACAAACATCTCGTATGGTTTTGAAATCACTCAGGATTTTTTTTCTATTTATGTTGCAAAATTCATTGCCGTCTAATATTCTGTATTGGACGTAAAGTTATCAAGTAAGTAAAGTACTTAAAACACATTTTATTACCTAAAGTAGTTATGCCAACTTTACAAATGTTTTCATTCTCTTATTAAATTTTAGATTCCATGCAAAGTACTACAACTTCAACAGTATCAGTCTTCCGGGGATTTTAGAAACATTGCATATAAAAAACATATATGATCAAGTACTCAAACTCAAACAACCATATTTTTGATGAGATGATGATTCAACCATATTTTTGATGTACACATGAATCAAGTACATATGCAAGAAAAAAATGGTTGTATATCAACCATATTTTTATTGTGATTCTGCCATACTCAAACCCCTCAAACAATGGGAAAAATATTTATAAGATTTTTAAAACTCATCTTAAGTTCCCCACCAGCGATTGAAAATCTCATGTCTGGTATATTTTTGCCAAAAAAAAAAGTTTAAAATTTTTTTAGACAAAATATTCTAGTCCCGTGACTTTCAATCGCTGGTAGGGAAGTGAAGATCAAATTAAAGATTGTTTACATACTTCTTACTTATTCAGCATAATTAGTACGCATCGTTTGAAGGCTCTTCCTTCGATTTTTTTTTCTACGGGACACTCTAACGTACACTCTTCAAACGCAATCTACAAAAATCCGGCAACATTCTGACTTTGAATTTTTATTTTGCTCTTCTCTCAAACGGATCTATTGCAAAGTTGCAACTAACAAACAACAACTATAAATTTGTTCTATATTTATGTAAACGAGTACTTAATGTTGTTGTTATTGTTATTTTAGTTCTAGCAGCTTTTGCTCTTGTTCGTTCATTTGTTTGTTGTTTGTATATTTTTTATAATAAATACAAATAAAATGCAATAAAAACAACAAACAATTACATTACATTGAAAATTGAATTGGATTGTGTGCTTTTGTTTTTTATTTTTTATTTTCATTTGCTGTTAAGTTCAATTCTAACGTTTTCAAATATGTTCATGTAATTTATATTGGGTTTGTCTTACTAACTGAACGACTGAATGACTTACTAACTGACCTTCGTCATTGGTATTGCTGTTGTTTTTGTTTTTCTCGTTGTTTATATATACGTTTGTTTTTATAGAGGTAAGTCTGCAAGTATGTATGTATTTGAAATTGTTGTAATTATATATTTGTATGTATTTTAAACTAAATGCACTTTAGATGGAATTGTTGCTGTTGTTTTTTTTATAAAGAAAAAATAAAAAACTACAGCAACAAAATAACCCTACAGTTCCATTGGTGGCAATGAACCTCTAAGAGGCATTAAACTTTCTCTAACAAGACAAAGTTAATATGTAAGCAACTCTTCCTTTGTAATCTATAGTATAAATTGTTTAATTTAAAATTTTCTCTACAGTGTCCTTTTCAATAGTCATTGAGTTCGTAAACAGCTTCTAGTACTGCCGGGAAATCAGCAAACACAATCGAACTTAATTTTTTTTTTTTATTTTTTTATTTTTTTTTATTTTTATTTTTTTTTGAGTGAGTGTCGGTGAAGGTCATTACAATTCTTTTATATACAAGTACAGAGGTACATACATATGTATGTATATAAAGTGCTTTTAAAATGTATTTATTTACTTTTTAAACTTTTTATTTGCTAAGGCAGCCATAAGGTTTTGCTTTTATATCTACTACCAAAACTACAATATAGTCATAACCTAGACAGAGCCAACCAACGAACCAACCAATCACTCGTTCAATTCAGTTCATTTTGTCCGTTAGTCAGTCATTGTTCTTTAGGTCTGTCTTTGTTACGAGTGCAAAGGTAAATAGCAGACAAATATACACTTTAAAAAATTTTTCTGAAAATAAAATTCATATTCGTTACGTTAGAACATTGAGAATCTTTTTTAGTGAATTTTTATTAAATGTGGAGAAATTTCTTTAGACCATGACCCGTAATATTTCGAACGAAATTAAATTTAAACAAAATTTTGGCATGATAATAGTTATCTTAAAATTTTACTTTTTTTTAATGAAATCATCACTAGGAATCGCATTTCCCGGACTTTTTGATTTCCCGGGAAAACGGGAAAAAATTTTCGACTTCCCGGGATTCCCGGGATCCCGGACCAAAAACTATAATTATTATTCTCATTAGCTGATCAACTGATACCCAAATAGGACACGAATCTTTGCATTAACAGATTTGAAACAAGATTGTAAATGTAGCGAATAATTAAGTACTGAAAATCTTAAAAGAGTTTCGTAGGTATCAACACAATATTAAGCAAAGAAATAGTAATAATTAATTTTATTTAAAAGATGTGAACCATAAAACAATATATTTATGAAATTTACAAAAAAAAAAAATATTTACACAGGCAATGATATCATTCTTAACTTTTAGCTAGTTTCGTAAATCATAAAATTTTAATTTATTAAAAGTCCACTAAAAATAATTTATTAATTCTGAAAGAAGTGGCTGATGATCACTTTTTCGGAAACCCTTAGGTGTGATTCAAACGTGAGTTCAAACGCTATTAAATTGTTTGTAGCTTAAATATCAATTAATTTTTAATTGATTTTGCTCCAATCATCAAAATGGTAATATTAATAACTAGAATAATTGATATTATTCTTACTTCTATTCCTTAAATAGATGCAATGAGCTGAAAATTTTTGAAAATTTGTTTTAATTTATTTTTCTTTATAATTTATAAACAGCTGTCGTTTCATTAAAAAACAAAACTGTAAACCAATTAGAAAATTAATTATATTAATAAATCATATAATTAAATTCCAATATAAAGTTAATTAATAATTTTATTAAAAATTATTTGAAATATTTTTTTTGTGTAAGGTTTAAATTTAGCTTGAAAAAATTAACTTTGGAACAGTAAGTTTCAATTTCATGTTTATTAATATTCCTAATAAAACATTCGAATTCATGTTATATATCAGACCAGACGATCTCATACATAACAGATAATATTATCTGTAGCTTTCCAGTTGAAAATCATATGAATAATTAAGGATTTGTTGGACTCACTTTCTAATTCTTCTCTTAACTTTTAATGTTAATGTTTTGTAAAATTTCTATGAGACAAATTCCACTTGTTGTCTATACTACTGATGACTTATAACTAATAGGTACATATTTAAAATGTCTAAAATATTATATATTCGCTAGCTGTTTTTTAGTGCTGCCATTTTATTAAGATGCTTAATTGAATGGATGCCATAAAATCTACCCAAATAAACCATTTTATATATTGTACACAAAAAATACTAAAGGAATTGCCGTTAAGATTTAATTCCTAGCTGAATTTTTAGTTTAATTTTGTTTAAAAATGACTAAAATGTATAAAATTTTGCTAAAATTCAAGCAGTTTTCTTCCATATAAGTGCTTTTAAAATTCCCGGGAATCCCGGACAAAATTCCCGGGAAGGCGGGATATAAAAAATGTTTAAATTCCCGGGAATCCCGGGACGGGAAATCCCGGGATGCAATCCCTAATCGTCACCCTGTCGCGCAATGAGGTCAATGGTAAAAACTTTGGTAATAAATCTGTATCTCCTAAACTACTGGTCGAATCGAACCTCAATGTAATTAAAAGTTGTAGAGGGGGACCTAAGCTTTCTAAAAAGTAATTTGTAGTCACCCTGCAATAAGACGAGATAATCTACAGAGTGTCAAAGCTCACCTCGAGTATGTAAAAGCTTAAAAAATCGTAACTTCTTACGCTTGAATTTACAATTTTAGATTTTTTGCCTCTACTTTATTTCGTTTTTCGGGAATAAATCCTGAGGCATGTGAAGAATTTTTTAATATTCAGTAATTTCAAATACATTTCGAAATAATATGTTGAAAAAATTTTTTGATTATCTCAATTCGTTTAAAAAATGGAAATTTTTTATAAAAATATAGTAGTACATTTTTTTGTTAATAAAAAAAATTTTTTCCAAAGAAATTTTTACATCCAGCACTGGTCGATAATGGCAAATTTAAGAAAAAAATTTAATGTTCTTCGATTTATGGAAAAAATATCTCGCGAGTTTTCTTCAATTTATTGACCATATTTAATCATAAAATATATTTAAATCGATTTGACACCAAATTTCTTCCCGTCCGGACAAAAACGAATGCTGGAATGGAGATTTTATGAAAAAAAGTCAACTTTTCAAAAGAGATTTTTTAATTTGCACAAAAAACATTCAGCATTATATTTTCACTTTTATTTCTTATGTAATGTATAAAATAAATATTAATCTTTAATTCCTGCAAAAATCATTTAAAAAGCTTTACGTACAGATTTTTGAAATTTTTTTTAAAAATAACTGTTGTAAGTGTGGCCTAATTTACGCATTATTTTAACCTGAGATGGGTTTACCCTTTTTGGTTAGTCGCATTCGTGTGGTCTTTAAAAATTATATATATATATATATATATATATATATATATATATATATATATATATATATATATATATATATATATATTAGAGCCCTGCAAACTGTGTCTTATAAGGCTGTACAAGCCACTTGATATTTTTCAAGTGTTGTTATCAGTGTGTGTGCGGAGTAATAAATACTGTTCTGCAGGCACTTAAAACCATACAAATACTGCGTGTGTGCTTCAACTTTATGAACAAATCATGAGTGTGCTATGATAGCGACCAAACAAGCCTCTCAAAGGCTTGTATAAAAAAATACAAGCCTTTTGACCACTTGTTTGCTTCAATAAGGAAAAAAATTGTGTTTTCTTTTTTATTAAAATTATATGTGTGTGTGTGCGTTCATGACTGTATAAAGTAATTTCGTAAGTAAAACAGTCGTTTAAAAGTATTGTTTATAAACTTATTGTTATTTACGATCAAATAAATTATTAATGTTACTAGTTATAACAATTTAAAGAAACATGCATTAAGTTTTATTAGTAAACAGATTTTATTAAATATTTAAAGTTTTTTACAAGGTTTTTTTATATTATTATTGATTATATATTGAACATGTACATATGACGGGACACACAATTTAGGTAAACGTCTTAAAATATCTCATTTATAATTTTATTACAGTGCAGATGTTCCATCGTATTCTTAACATTTGGGAAAATTTATTAGCCAAGGAGTAAACGTATATGGAAACGAATTTAAAAAATGAAAAGACATTGTTCTATATTATTTCCTTTTAGTTTTAAAATAGAATGATTACTTAGTAAATATAAATTAAATGCAATAAAATCTATCATAATATAAATAAGTACAATTTTAAAATTTTTTATAAAGATACAATTAATAATAAGACTAACTTTATTTAAAATATAAATAAATACTAAAGATAAAAATTTTCTAACTTACATATGTAACTGACAGTTTCAAATGTCAACTTTAATTTTTTTACTTTTTTAACTCTTAATAAAGAGTATTTTTTTAATAACTTTATGAATTCACCCTTTTACATTTATTTAGAAAAGAAGAACCAACAATAAAATATAGACATACTGTATATATGTGTGTGTATGCAAGAATATTTATAAACAACCACTTTTTACACATTATGAAGATTTTTTGCCACACACAGCAACTACGTATTACAAAAAACAAACAAATCATTAAGCCCACTTGAAATCTTTAAATCATTTCTCAACGTCTTGTATGATTTGCTTTTTTTTGCCACACCACTTGCACCACTTGTTTACGATAAATGATTTGAACGCACGGATTTGCAGTCGCTCATACACAGTACACACTTGCTTTGCTTCGGGCAGCGAACAGTACGAACAGTATTTATTGTTGTTTTTGCACATGTTGGCTATGAAACACACACTTGAAATTCAAGTGTGTTTGCTTTTCAAATCATCTTGCGCAGGAGACTAATATATATATATATATATATATATATATATATATATATATATAAAAGTTATAAAAGTTATATTACAGTAATGTTAGTCTGGCTATCCATTTTCCCATTTGGAACAAAGAATATGCCACAATTTTAAAGGAAACAGATTAAAAGTGGAATGTTTCCATCAAAGAGTAGGTCGATACTTGATTTAATCTCTTAGAGCCCAAACACAAGCAACGGTGTTGGATGTTGTTTTCCGCTCTAAGAGAGAAATGCAAATTAAATAAATATGGTGTCGAGCAGCGGATTTCACATATATTTTGTTTTTGTTTCTTTATATTTTTTGTGTTTGGCAACAACAAGACTACATATATAAAAAAATATTTATCTTCCTCTCTTAAATTCCATACATAAAAAATATAAAGCAAATCTATCTATCTCTTTCTTTCTTATATTAATTTAATGTAAACCTATGTGATTCATTTTGCAACAACGGCAACACTGACAGAGAGTGAAAGTGAGAAAATTAGAGCTTTTGAGAAGCCGTTGTGAAATTAAAAAAGATTTTAATTTCCAGCGGATTCCGCTGTGTTGTTTTAGTTACCAAATCTTCATATAAAAAAAAAAAAATAATCCGCTTGGTTGTGTTTGGGCTTTTATACATAACCTATTCTAATATGAATCGAAATTTTGTAAATGTTGATTAAATTTCAATCTTTTGTGTAAACATACATAAATAGAGGTAAATTTGTATTATTAACTTTTATTAAAAAACTAATTTTAAATAAATAGTCTTCGCGAACCCCCTCAATAATATGTACGGACCTCTTGTGGGTTGCGGACCACCATTTGAGAACCGTTGCTCTAAGTGGTCAACTTTGTCACCCTGTAGCTTATCTTGTGTTTATCACAGGGTCACTACAAGATTATTTTGCTAAAAGTTTAGGTTTAGGTCCTCCTCTACAATTCTTCCATACAATTCGATCCGACCGGTAGTTTAGGAGAAGCAGATTTATTACCAAAAATTTTGCGTTTGGCCCCACTTTGTGATGGGAATTACTTCAATATTTCCTTTTACGTATAAGTAATATTATTAATACCCATACGCCTAGACAATCGTTATCCTTAAATGATTAAATTTATAATCAAATTTTTACTTACATAAAATTTAATTTTATTTTAAATTTTTATACTGTTTAAACATACCTGCAAGGAAAAAAAAGATTAAGATTTAATTAGAAATTTAATTAAGCTAGTTTTTAAAATTTTAAGAAATATAAATATGGTTTTAAAATTGAAAATTATGTAACGATAGCTTACTATTTTTATATAACAACCTATAAAAAAATTTCCAAAATTTTATTCTCTAAGTGTAACTCAATTCTTTTATATTCCAAAGAGACTAAGAAAGAAACCTTAACCGCACTAATAAATTGTTGGTATTTTTTTATATAAAAGCAAACAAATATATTACGTATATATTTATAAGTTCTAGGGTCAAGTTCTTTTCTGTTATACGGTTTTCAGTGTTTTATAACAGGATATTGAATTTTGTTTATTTTCATTTTTGTAATTTTATTTTGTTACATTTTCTTATATATAACAGCTCAAGTATTAACTTGGATTTTTAAATACTTTGTAGTGTTGTTTTTGTTGTTGTTGTTTTTACAACTGGCGGCTAAAAAACTACAGACTGAGTAGCTGAGTGGTTGCCTTATTGTGGCTGATATTTTATAAGAGTGATTGTATAGTTGATTTGTTGCTAGTATGATTTTGCTGATTGTTAAGTTGCATGTGGCATTGCCAGTCAGTCACCTAGTCAGAAAATACGTTTTTTTATTTTGAAAATTCTTTGAGGCTAAACAAAAAAAAAAAAAAGAAGAAGAAAAAATGAAATCTACGTTAACCGACTATCAAGTTTTAGTTATTATGTTGTATAATTTTAATTACTTTTGAATGTTACATAAGTAAATGTCTTTGGCCACAGGTGAAAGGAGTATTTTATTTTGGAATTTACTAAATTTCAAGGGTGTTGTTAAAGACTTTTTTAGATTTTTTGAAATATAAAAAAAAAAAAAAAAATGGATAAGGAATTAAAAAAAATATTTTGTGTATAATAAAAATTTACATGAAAAGTTTTATAATACGTATATCTGTGGACTTCTGATAAAACATCTGAAAGAGACATAAGAAAATTTTCAGTTTATTTAATCACACTGGTCGACAAAAAAATTTTTTTTCGTGCTCCTTCAAAAAAAAATATGTGGACTAGATGGAATTCCACATGCTAAACTCGAATCTGCTTTCAGTTTTTTCCCATCAGGTCGAGATTTTTTTTTATGGATGTGTCAAATATTGTGTCCTAAATAAGTCGATTTCTCGAGAATATTTGACTATAACTCGAGAACGGTATGCACGATTTATATAATTGATAAACCAAATTATGCAAAATAAAATTGGCTTTAAGTCGTTCTACTAATAAATTATTATCCACTCATTAGTTTTGAAGATATTCCGAAATAAATGTAAAAAAAAAAAAATTGTTCATGCTGAATTCAAGATTTCTTTTTTTTACTAAAATTTCTTTTTAAAAGAGAAAACATCAAAAATGTTTCAGTTTATCATCTTGATCTCAAAGCTGGTAAAACTACGAGTAAATAAAGCCACGTATCATAAAAATTAATGCACAGATAATGATTGCATTCACAGTTAAGTTAGGATACCCATACATACCTACAGTTAAGTGAAGATACTCTAGTGGGCGGAAAAAAAATATTTTTTTTGTCTTAAATAAAAAAAAAGTGGATTAGATGGAATTTAACGTGCTAAATAAGAATCAGCTTTCACTTTTTTCTAACACGTATGGATTTTTTTTATGGGCAGTCACACTTGTAAAACTCGAGAACGGTTTGTCCTATTAAAATAAATTGAACTCCAATATATAGCGACTTAAATTGTCTTTGAGCTGAATTTACATAATTTTTTGTTCAGTTAATATTTCCGTAGTTATTCGGTAATTAGTAGCGAAAAAAATAAAAAAAAAAAAATTGGAAAAATGGTGATCCATAACTCTGAAATTTTTGAGCGAATAAAAAATATTGTTGACGTAACTTGAAGACAATTGTCATATGCGTCTTTTGGTGTATCATTTATCAAAATCGTGTAAGCGGTTCTTGAGTTATAGACTAAATTTGACAAACCATTCCCGAATTTTATAGTGTGACCGCTGAATAGGGTGATGATATTAGTCATGTCCATAAAAAAATCAGCACGTGATAGAAAAAAAGTGAATGCAGATTCTTGTTTAACTCGTCAAAATCCACCTAGTCCACCTATTCTTGTTACAAGAAAAAAAAAATTTTATTTGAATACCACTGTATTTTTACTCAATTGGGTATTTACAAAACTATGAATAAAATCAAGATTTATGCATCAATTTTAAAGATACATGCCTTATTTGATTCACAGCATTACCATTTTTAAGATAAAGATGATAAACTGAAACATTTTTGATGTTTCATTAAAAAAAATTTTAGTAACAAAAAAATCTATAATTTTTGTATGAAAAAGTTTTTTCGGACACTTATTTCAAAATAACTCCGAAATTATTGACCACATAAAAAAAATAAGTTTGGAAGATTTGAAGATATTTTTGGTCCGCATCTTTTGGTGTATTACTTATGTCAATTGTAAACACCGTTACTGAGTTATAAGAAAATATACTAGAGTAATGGCCTTACTTAATTTCCCAGTTGGCCAACTGTTCATAGACGATATTGTCGTCGATGTTGTCTGCAGGAAATTGTGTATTTTGTCGTTTATAAAACTGTATTCAAGACAAACAAGTAACAATTGCATTAATATTGTCGTGCTTCTGGTTCGATTGACGACTACATGAGCGACAATATCCTGTATTTGTCCTGTTTTAATTGTCAAACATTTATTTATTTCTGAAGAAAAATATTAGTTTTATTTCAAAAAAAATTTTTTAACGCGTGTTAAAATAAAAATGAATAAAAAGAAATTAATATTTTTATTGCATGATTTATACATTAACACAACAGTAATATTTTTCGCTGATTTTTGGTCGGTCGCAGCAAGATGGCGAAAGATGCCACTATGAACATTCTGCAAAATCAACATAACTCAGTCCACTGCTTATATTTAGCCTAATCTATGCAGCAGAGATCTTGGACCTTCCACATCCATCCATGCAAAATGTAAATTTAAACAACATTATATTCCTTTCATGATGACCTTCATGGGTTAATTCAATAAAAACAAAATATCAAAAATTTCACACAAATAGTTTGTTTTATTCTATATAATATATTATTGTAGCAATGGTCATCTAAAAATGTTGCCAACATATTCGTTGACGTCAAATTTAACTCCAGTGTCCTCCATATAATCGTCGACGATAATTTTCACGACATTGTTGCAAATAATGTCGTTAACGATTTGGCGGACATTTGTTTGAAAAAGTCTTCGACGATTTGTATGGGCTGTCGTCAACATATCGTCTAGTATTTACTATGGGTCTTGTAAGCGTCGTCAATGTTGTCTTCAAGACATGGCCAACTGGGTTGTTTTATCAACAGTCCACAGATATATTTTTTTAATTATTTTATACTCAAACATTTCCTATAAAAAATAAAACAATTTTATAAATTACAAATTGTAAATGACTTTACCACATATTTGTTAAATAAATTAATAATTTATTTTCAGATCAATTTTGTTTTTTTTTTTTTTTTTTTTTTTTTTTACAGTTGCAAAATAATTATAATAATTTCAAATGTGGCAATAAATAGATTGCTATTTATTACTAAAAAATATTAAAAAAAATCGAGATAAAAATAAATAAAAAAAATAAAATAAAAAACACAATATGGCAAACAAATCAACTAAATATTGTTATTATTTTTCAAAACTTTTTGTTATATGATAAAAGAAAATAATTAATTTTAATTGCCTGCACACGTTTTACAATGAAATATATATTTTATGTATTTAACAGATATAAATAAAAGAAAAAATTGAACTATTTTTAAATTAAGGTAATTTAAAAACAAAAAAGAAAAAAAAACGTATCTTGAAATTAAAGTCTTAAAAAATGATAAAAACAAATTAAAGGATTGCAAATTTAAAAGAAAAAACAAATAAAAGCGCTATATTCGGCTGTGCCGAATCTTAAATACCCTTCACCATAGTTGAGATGGAATTAGATTTGGTTTTATCTATATATATGAAAGAGTAATGACTGAGTGATTGACTGACTGAATTACTTGGTGATTCATCATCGCACAGCCCAAACGGTTAAGGCTAGAAAGATGAAATATGGACTGTGGATTGGTCTTATACCTAATAGATCCACTAAGACGGGATTTTTGTAAATTCGAATGTTAGGGAGTAAAAAAGGGTAAAACCGGGTAAATTCGGTAACCTCATATCTCCTAAACTAATAGAGATACAATAAATAAATTAAATAGTTTGAATGTTTATTAGTAATAATAATAATTCTAAGACAATATTAAATTAAAAAAAAGGGTATCGTGAAAATTTATTGACCGATTTGACTGAAATTTGAAACCGAAATTCGAAAAAATATTTATGATCGATTTGTAAAGTCCATAGCTGAAATAGTACCTGCAAAAAGCGTAATAACGCGTTTTGCCCTATAACTCGGTAAATACTCGACCGACTTAGTTCACTTTTTTAACAAAAAAAAAAAAAAAATTAAAAAAAAAACCGAATTTTCAGTGAAAGAACGAAGCCTCTAACATACATAGTTCCTTCAAAAAGTTGAAAAAGAAAACGATATTATATGCCATAGTTCATTGTTGTTGTTGTTTTTCAGCACCCACGAAAACAACAACTATAAAGGAAACGCACATAAAATAAATAAAATAAGATTTGCCAATAACTCGGTTGTTTATTAACCCATTTGGTTCATTCAAAAAACCGAAATTCAAGAAAAATATTTATGACCGATCTATATAATCGGTCCATTATTATATCCTGGTTAATAATGGACCGATTGAGTTCATTTCTTCTATACTAAAATTCAGAAAAAATTGTCTGATCTTTTGTCATAAAAACGAAGCCAATAGCTTATATAGGGGATTTAGAAAATCAAAAACCAGTTTTTAAAAACAGGTTTTTTTAAACACCTCGGCCATCTTTGAACCGATTATTTTTAAATTCAATAGAAAAGTTTTAGAATAAATTTCTGATCTTTTGATACATATATTATGCATCTAAGTATGTTAACGGAAGGCCTTATAAACATCATTTATAGCATTTTTAAGCAAAAAAAAAAAAAAAAAACCAAGACAAAGACATATCTCCTCCATTTATAAACCGATCTTGCTGAATTTCAATAGCAAAATTTTCGAAAGAATTTCCGATCGTTTGAAATATATATTACATATGGCAGTTGTCGGTGGGCTTCATAAACGCCATTTCAACCGACGGACACACGGAGGGACGGACGGACGGACAGACGGACATCGTCCTATCGACTTCATTTCTTATAAGGATCAAGAAATTTTTTTCTCTCCGACGAAAATTGTGGAAATTACAAACGGAATGACAAACTTATATATACCCTTTACACCTGTGGTGAAGGGTATAATAATAATCTGGGACCGTAAATAACGATTATTACAAATTTTTAAACTAAAAAAATCAAAATGATCTAAAAATTTTAGAAATATGTTGTAGAACACTTTTTTTTTTTTTTTTGCGTCGCGTTTTCGAATTATGCAATAAACTTTTATTTTTTTGATTTTAATTTAAAAATCAATAAATAACAATAATTTTATATTTTTATTTTTTGCTGAAAATAAATTGATTATTTTTCGACTTTTATTTTTTGCTCAAATTATAATGATTATTTTTTGACTTCTATTTTTGATGGTGAGTATATTGATTTTGTCATTCCGTGTGCAACACGTCGAAGGAATCATTTAAGACCCCACAAAGCATATATTTTCTGGGTCCTGATTAGATTCTGAGTCGATCTAGCTATATCCGTCCGTCTGCCCGTCTGTTGAAAGCAGGATAGGGCTCGAACGGGACAACGTAAGGGGACGAAATTTGCCACAAATATTTGTCGTATATAAGGTTTGTTTGGGATTGAAAATGGGTGAAATCGGTTAATAAACAAAACAAAAAAGTTATGGGCTAAAAACTAGAAACACAGGGTGTCCGTCTCATACTTTTCTGCTGATATCTTTTAAACAAAAGCATGTACGACAACGAAATTTTTTATAAATAGTTTGGGGGTCGATGTAAACTCGGAAACCAAAAATGGGCGTAGTCCGCCCACTTTACCACCCACCTCCCATATAACGTAAAATTTGAAAAAGTTGATGGTGTGTAAATAGATTCTGCCGAGCTGATTATAACATTTGCGCTTCTTTTTACTCAAAAAATAACTTTTATTTTTGATTTTTATTTATTTGCTCAAAAATTCCTATAATTTTTTCTTAAATGTTATGATTATTTTAGTTATTTCAATTTTTTGACGTATTGGGAGAGCAAAAAATATGCCTATCATATTTATATAAGATGACAGAAAGTAAATAGAGCGTTTCAAATTTATTTTGAGCAACCAAAAATATGCAAAATTATATTTATTCCTGGAAAATTAAACAAACTTTTAGTCTTTGATTTATTATAGCATATTTTTGCATATTTCGATCACAAAAGGTATATTTTGTCATATTTTATTACATTATTATTTTAGAGCATATTTTAGTAATTTAAATGGCATATTTTTGTATTTTTAATATTAAGAGCACAGTTTTGCATATTATTATACTAAAAACCATAATTTTGCATATTCTACACTTAAGAGAAAAATTTATCATATTTCGCACCCAATAGAATTTTTTAACAGAATTTGTAAAAAAGTTTAAATTTATTCCTAATAACTGCTAGAAATTTTGTATTAGCTTTCAATATTTTTAAGCTTAAAAAGAATATATTTTTTAGCAATTGCTAAATTTTTGGTTACCTTGGTTAAAACATATAAATTCAGTTGATAATTTTAGTTTTACTAAAATACCAACACAAACTCTCAATTGCTCAATTTGCCTAAGCTTTTCTAATATTTATATACCCACCATCCAAAAAGATCAAGGGTATATTTATTTTGTCATTGCATTTGTATTCATGTAAGGCTCTATAAAGTATTTATATTCTGGGTCCTCGTAACGATTTAGCTATGTTCGTCCGTCCGTCTGTCTGTTTGTTTACTTATCTGTCTGTTTAAAGCAGTATAAGGCTCGGGGCGTATTACCTAGGAAAATGAAATTTGGCTCAAATATTTCTCACATACAAGGTTTGTTTGGTATTGAAAATGCTCGAAATCGCTTAATAAAACAAAAAGTTATAGGCCAAAAACCAGAAACACAGATGTCTATTTTAACTTCAGTTTATAATTTTCTTATCTTAAATAAAAACATATACGTTCCCACTTATTTTATTTTATTTAATAAAACTATAGTTTAAAGAAGTAATTACATTTTAAAAATTTAAAATTTTTTTCCTAATTTGTAGTTATTAATCTTTTGATATTTAATATCAAATAAATTGTATTTTATTTATAAGTTTTGTATATTGTCTCTAGAGTTTTTAAGTCTATATTATAAAAAGAGTTATTTATAGTTCAACAACAACAATTACAAGAGCAATAATAAAATTGAACTAATATCGGTTTTCATAACGAAAAATATAAAAAATAATAAAACCAACTATAAATCTTAATAAAATTGGTTGCTAACAATGTATATTAAACTAAATACAGTGTGCAAAAAAATTATAAATACATATATTTTTTAGAAAACTCACTTTATTTAAGCAGTCATAATGTTGATTTTTCGAAAAGATAAATCGATTTTATTTTTTTTTTAATAAAATTTTTGGAAAAATCTTTTTTTTATAGTAAAAAACAGATTTGTATTGGAAATGTGTATTAGCCTGCGTTATTTATGTTATTATGGCTTTTTCACATCCACAATAGTACAATGTTTTTGGAATTTTCCGTGACTTAGTAAATATATATATATATATATATATATATATATATATATATATATATATTCTCCCCATATCCCTCTTCCGAAAATTTAACATGAATAAATCATATATGTACATGTGTTAGTGTCAAGTTAATATTCGACATAAATAAGTAGGAATTATAAAGTTGAAACTACACACACTGGACCATGATCTCTGTTTCACTATATGATGAAATTTTTTTCTTTTTATCGAATTGAGATAACAAAAAATTTGTTCATTAGCATAATTTTGAAAATTACAGAGAATTTCAAGATATTTTCAAAAAAAATGTTAGAAATTTTATTTTAAAAGTTATAGGGCAAAATCGCAAAAAAGTCAAGGCCAAAAGTTAAATATCATTTAAAGCATACAAGATACAAAAAAAAATATTTAAAATCGTTTTATATTTGTAAAAGTTATAAGCCCCAATATGTTTTTCACCCTCGAGGTGGTCAAATTTGGCCCACTGTAGCGGTGTCGGTGCTGCAGTTACAGACTCAAGCCAACAATATTCATAAAGCCCAACTCTTCCTCTTCTGTTCCAAGTTTCATCTAAATCGGTTCAGTGGTTTCAAAGATCCAGACTTATTACCATTTATTTTGCTTTCGGCCCCACTGTGCATAGTCATTATGGATATCAAAATTCTTCTTTTGATAAGAGCTACTAATTTGAATTAAAATATTTACAAAAATTGATAAATAATATTAACAGTGAATAAAAAAAAATCTAAAATGACAATTTTATGCATTGAAACCGTTCACTGACTGTAAAACGTTAAACATAAAAATCTTTGTTATTAAAGATATCTTAACGTAATATAAAATAAGAAAATTAAAAAAAATTTAAGATTTTTGTAAAAGGGATCCCACAATTCCCAAAAAAAATGTAGAAAATCTCAAAAATGGGGTTTTTTTCACATTTTCGGCTATAAAATCCACATTTTTCCGAAGTCCCGTATCTTTTGATTGAAAACTTTTAAAAACATATTACAAATTCTTAAACTGCATTCCGTTTGCCGATTCGTGGTTTGGGATTTGAGAAAATATAGACTAAAGTCAAAACTTTCATATAAAATGGGTCGAATTCGGGAGAGTGTGTACCTTGACCATTTGAGTTATTGGGCTTGCTTTTTATTTTAAAGTCTTCTCTGTAAAGATACCTTTCAGAAAAGTATAAAATTATTATATGTTGTTAAAGAAAATTTAATTTTAGAGAAAAAAGAGTGTAGCTACTTTTTCGGCCAAAAAAAACACAAAAAGTTGTAATTTTTGCAATTTTCAAATTCAAAATCGCTTATTTTTGGACTCGGTAAAGATATCGACTTGAAAATTTTTGTATACAATAGATAATTTTGTTCTTAGTTAAGGAAAAAACAAACGAAATCGATCGGAAACATTAGGATATATATGAAAAAAAAAAACTGGACCAAGAACATGCAAAATTGAGGTACTTAAAAATTCAAATGTAAATAACTCAAAAACTATAAGAGATAAATAAGACATGTAAGCATGTTTTTGTAGACCTTATCAGTGCCTACAATAACGTATAAAAATATTTGAAATTGGAAAATTTGGCAAGCGATTAAAACATTTGTATGTCAGAGGTACCCAACTTTGAGCTCCTTTAGCTCCGCCCCTGAGGGGTCTATTCGGTCCCCCAACTTAACATTGTACACTCCTCTGCTATGCCTATATCAAATTACATGCAAATCCAACCAGCCGATCTGAAGTTTTCAGATTTATTTCCAAAAAATTTCGATTCTGCCCCACTGTGCATTGTAGTATAAAATGTAATAAAATTATCAGCAATAATATATATTAATCCATTGATTAACACAAATTTAATATATATAATATTTATGAAACATTTAGGTACATTTTGAATTTAAAAATGAATTTCTTTTGGATTCAATTCTGTCAAATATGTTTTCATGCGGGCGTACGAAATGTACATTCGGTTTTAGATAATTTTTTCTTATTTATGCTTCCAGATTTAATTCAACTCCTCCCATGCGACAATTGTAATCCCTTATAATTTGAGGACATGAAATAATTTTAACGATTTTATTGAGTCGTAAAGAAAAATTATTAAGAAAAATTGGTAAACAGAAGAAGTAGCTTTAGTCGGAGTTCACACACAGCAATTTTACTTGGGCGGTAAAGTGGGCGGACAACGCCCATTTTTGGTTTCCGAGTTTATATCGACCCCCGAACTATACGTACACAATTTCGTTGTCGTACGTGCTTTAATTGAAGAAATATCAGTTGAAAATTATTTAATGGTCACCCTGTGTTTCTAGTTTTTAGCCCATAACTTTTTTGTTTTTTTTTTTTTTGCCCATTTTCAATACCAAACAAACCTTATACAAGATAAATATTTGTGCCAAATTTCGTCGCCCTACGTTGCCCCGTTCGAGCTCTATCCTGCTTTCAACAGACAGACGGACGGTCATAGCTAGATCGACTCAGAATCTAACCAGGATCCAGAAAATATATACTTTGTGGGGTCTTAGATGATTCCTTCGACATGTTATATACGGAATGTTTATACCTCCATCTTTTTGATGGTGGGTATAAACATGCTGTTGAAAGAAGTCTGACCCTTAGCCAGTTAAGAGATGATTTTTTTCGCGTACAAAAATTACTAAATTTAGAAAGTAATTTTAAGAAAATGGAATGAAAACGGAGAGAAGTGAACTATAGCTATAAATTCCTTAAAATATATTTCATAAAATCATAATTCATTGTAAATAATATCTAAATGGAAATACAAAACGTCATTTACCGCAAAAGCAAAAGAAACCACTATTTTTTGTTTTAAATTTGAGCCATTAAGTAAAATCTTCAAACGTAGATAAATCATAAAACACATTTCAAATAAAATTTTTCTTAAATGGAACAAATTTTACGACTGTTTCGTTTATGCAGTTAATGTTGCGATCTTCTGACATTGATGTAGTTTTTGAAGACATTAACATGAAATTTTTTGTATAAATGTAGTTTGGTTCAATACATTATAATCCAGTAAATAAAACCAACATATGATTTTTAAGTAGTTAAGGCCTTTTGCATTTTTAATAAGAATATGTACATCTTAATTTAATTCATTCCAATCAACCTTGAATGTTGAAATAAAAAGATATAGTACTGAATTACCCCTTGTAAAAAAATATTATGTACCATATCCCATAGTTTCTAGTGCATAGCCTATAACTTTTTTGTTTATAAACCTATTTTGCACATTTTCAATCCCAAACAAACCTCATATAAGATAAATATTTAAGTAAAATTTCGTCCCCCTAGGTTGTTCCGTTCGAGCCCTATCCTGCTTTCAACAGAAAGACAGGCGGACGGACATAGCTAGATCGACTCAGAATCTAACCAGGATCCGGAAAATATATACTTTATGGGGTCTTAAATGATTCTTTCAACATGTTAAATATAATTGTAATTGTATTATTATTACAAATTCGACTTATAAATTGTTCATCCGATTTATATGCAGAAATAACCATACAGATGGATTGACTGTCGAATATTGTTAAATCAAATCAGAAAGTGATTTTATTATTTCCAGCACTGTTGTTATACTATGCACTTTAGTATGTATGTATACACAATTTAGTATGTATATATGTATGTGTACAATTTTCTTGTCTAGTTTATTAACTGATATCGTTGCATTCCACAATTAAGGCATCTAGTTGGCAACAGCATTAAATAGCGTATGATTTATGTATAAAGTAAAGGGTGTCCCTTTAGAAATTGTCTCAAAAATATTTTAAAACTATTAATTTTAACCTTTTAAATATGATTTTAAATGAAAAGCAAACAAAAATTTATGAAGTATAAAATGTTATTCATGCATGTAATTTAGTTAAATAGGGCCAGTATATGCATTTCTTTCTATGATAGTCTGAAATTAATTTTTCTTTATTATTTAGTTATTATAATATTAAACAAATTATACTAAAGAAATTTAATTATTTTAGAGTACTCTAACATCAAATTTGTATCATCTTTCACACATTCTTATAATTCTTTCTAATGCTCTTTATAAGGCTTTATTTTTTGTCTTCCAACATCTCTCTTGAGGGGGGATATTGTTTATTTTATTAAATGAAAAGAAAATGCAAAAATTACAAACACAATAGTTTTAGTCATATTCATGATCCCAGCAAATAAATACATATTAAATCTCAGATAGAAAATAATTTGAGAATAAGTATTTTCTCAAAGGCTTATGTTTTAAAAATGATTTTGTTCTTATGAAAAAATCTATTATGAGTTTCGAAGTTCAGGTTTTTTTTTTTTTAATTTTGGTAAAAAAATAAAAAAAAAAACAAATTAAAAATCTCTTTTAATTGTTTGCTGGGTTTTCTTTTCCATTCGCTCATACGTACATGTACATATGTATGAGTAGACTTAGTGTAAAAATATTTGTTTTTCTATCTATTCACACTATCAAAGTGTTAATAACCTTTTTTTTCTACAACTTATACATATTTCATTTGTTTGCCATAAGAAAAAATAAAATAAAAAACATGCTGTAGAAATTGTAATTAAATTATAATTAAATTAATTTAATGTAAAACAAAAAACAAAAAAAAAAAAAAAAAAAAAATTATAAAAAAAGCTGGAAAATTTTAGAGAATCCAAATTTAAGCAGCATGTGCATAAGTAAGTTAGTGTATGAGTAACATGCAAATTGTATAGATTACAAAATAAATAACCTTAAGCTTTAATTGAAAACGAATTTTAATTGAAAGTGAAAAGAAATTCGAAAGTGAAAAGAGTTAAAATTAATAGGAGGAATTAAGAATTAAATTTGTAATCTTAAGATTACAACAAACGGCTAAAAATATAAGAGAAGGATGCATTTTTTTTTTTTAATAAATTGTTCAGTGTATAGTTAATTAAACACAAATAGTTCGGCATTAAACTCAATATATAAGTTCTAGACATATTACATGTTCATAATCACAAACATATACGTATGTATATACCACAGTATAGGTAAATATATCTACTTTTATACGCTTGATAAATGGAAGGAGAATCATGTTTTAGATTTCAAAATGTATAAAAAATTAGCATTTAAAGCTATTAGAAGTATTTTTGGCAGAAAAAAATATCGTTATATTTCTAATAAAATTAATTTTAATGTGTTTTCTGTGCATTTGAAAAATTTGATTCTACAAATTTTACTATTTTCATAAAATATGCTATTTTGTACGTTCGGAAACATGTTTAGTGTCAAATTAATCTTTATATACATACGAGCAGTATATCCACTACTTCGTTACCGTAGATTTTTATTAGATAAAAACCATGTTCTGTCGGCATTAAGAACAATAAACTTTTTAAATATTTTAGTTACCAATGTCTTACATCTTTAAAGTTCGAAGGTTTAAAAACTACCAAATTATTTCTTATTATATTTTAGTAGAGAAAAATGTACTAATAGCGCTGGTAGATTCTCAACACAGAACCATATATCTTTAATTTCATGTTTGAAAATTAATTATTATTACAAATAATTGAAAGAGTAATATTATAATAACGAAAAGTACCCTCTTATGGATTCTCATTCACTTAATACTATATATCTTTAATTTCATGGTTTTAGCTTAAATATTATAGAATATTCAAAAAGTACCATTAGAAGAACAAAAAAGTACCAAAAATCCCCCCTTTTGAGTTCTTACATAGGATTATAAATCTTTAATTTCATGTTTCTAGGTTCAATATTATAGAAAATTCAAAAAGTACCATTAGAAGAACAAAAAAAAAAGTACCACAGAGTCCCCTCTTGTGAATTCTCACTCACTTAGGACTACATGTGCTTAAGTTTATGTTTCTAGGTTTAACACAATAAAAAAATGCATTATTTAATTTGAATAAAATTTAATTTCCCGATTACGTTCCATTTTTGGTACTTTTTATTTCTCCTGGATGTAACAAAGATTTTATTTCTAAATTGTACTAATTGAATATTAAAATATTCATATATATGTGTCAGTAAAAAGAAAAAAAAAATATTTTGCGAAAAAAATACCAAAAACAGGTACGATTTTTACTCCTTAAACGTTTGAATTTCCAAAAAGTACCAAACTTGTATTCGCCAATTTTCGATAAGATACTAATTTGATGCACATTTTATTTCTATGCTTTACTGGATTAAAAGATAGATAGGATGCCAAAAAAAGTACCAAATTACAGTTTTTACCCGTTTTCTCCCTTAGAGAGCCGAATTTAAAAAAAGTACCAGACACCTATCCGATTATTTTTCAAATACGAAACGATAACTATTCAACTTTTTTTGTTTCTCTATTAGTTTAGGAGATATGAGATTACCAATTTTACCCATTTTTATCCCCTAAACATTCGAATTTCCAAAAATCCCGTTATCTTTCTAGCTTTAACCGTTTGGGCTGTGCGATGATGAATCACCAAGTAAGTCAGTCAGTAAATCACTCAGTGACGTTACTCTTTTATACATATACATATGTAGATAGTAGATAGATGTGGTTATTAAAACTATATTTTAGATTTGAAAAATATAGCTTAACTTTTCTTTTCTAGCCAGATAAATTAGAAATTTCGTTCAAAATTTCACGGAAAATATTCAACAAAGATTTTCATGATCTAAGAACACGATGTTTTTAATTTAACATTAAGCGTCGAAGCACACCTAAGGCGCTAATTAAAATTGGCAATGATATATGTCAATCTGTAGCTGTTTTAATATCCTATATCAAAATCGATATGGCGTTCGAAAAAAGTACGATTTTGCATTTAATGCAACTTTAGAGATTTAGTTAAGTGCAAATACATAATGTATATACTATACTCTATACCAACGGTTCTCAAATGGGGGTCCGCGACCCACAAGGGGTCCGTAAGGACATTCGTGGGGGGTCGCGAAGAGTTCCTGAAACATATTCTTAAACATAAAATTTTTTAATATAATTATTATTTACAAGTTAAAATTAAAATTTCAATAAAAACAGGAAACTATTTAAAAATGGAAATACATCTTTTTACAAAATATATCGAAATTAAAGACAAACGTAAAGTTTTTTCTAAAATGAGTTCTTTTTAGAAACTAGTAATGAAGAGACCTTTAATTGAAAATATTATGCTTTAAAAAGAAAACTATAATCAAACCAATAGAGTGTCGATATAGGAACACCCCTCGAACAATGCGTAAAAATTTGCTTGGGTCCTATACATATTAGTCAATCAAATTTTTAGATTTTTTAATCGAAATAGGTATCAAAAAATTCGTAATTTTATGCTGGTTATGGAAAAAATATTTTAAAGTTTTTATCTGTGAGATTTTGTTTCCTAGAAGACGTTTTAAGACATTTGATGAACAATTTTTTGGACAAATTTAGAAAATCATATATTATCAATAGTACTTATTACTACAATGCTAATTTTTAATATTTTAGCCATAAAGGGAACAAAATTGTAAAATTCTTATCAATTTAAAAAAAAAAAACATCGAATTTTATTACGGTTTAGAAACCAAAATTTTTGCGAAAATTTGTTAAAATATTTTTTTTTTTTTTTTTTATAATTGCCAAATGATACCCATTTCAAGATCCAACTCTATACTATTTTTTAGACGAAATTTTCTAGACCTGTGACTTTCAATCGATGGTAGGGAACTAAAGATCAATTTTAAAATTTTTTTAATAACTTTCTCATATTAAGAAAATTTTTACGCATCGTTTGAGAAATCTTCCTACAAAATTTTTGTCTATGGGATACTTCTGTCCAATGACACAGTATTTACGATGTGGCAGGGAAAATAATTAATTAAAAAGATAAATATGTAGTTCACTTAAATTTGATGAAACTATAGTTTTTTCACATGAAATTCTACTTTTATTTTATCTTTTTATATTTTTTATTTTTTTTTTTTCAGTACACAAAAATTTTATTTCATCGATAAGTTTCCCGGCTATATGAAGAAAAATTGCTTAAGCAACTTCATAATTTAAAAACAGAAAGTACTATCATTGTTAGTATTAAGAAAGCACCAGGTGCATTTTAAAAAGAGTTGAAGTTCGTTGAATTTAATTTTGAATCAACAGATTTAAAAGCATCTTAAATAGTTGAAATATAGTAAAGTATATCCGCTTGTTGGCTCCGAAGCCCTAAAAATATTAAACAAATTTTCTTCAACATAAATTTTTATGTAAAAATATCTTTTTTACTCTTTTGTCCCTCAAAACTGAGATTCGATCTTTTGTGGACGCAGAGAATATTAGATATATTATACGAAAAAGTCTCTTAATACTAAAGGAAAACAATGTAAAAATTATTAATATTATTTTTTAAAATTACTTTATTACTTTAGTTGTAGTGGGTCGCGCTTCCATTACAATGTCAAAAGGGGGTCGCGAAGCGAGGTCTTGTGAGAACCCCTGCTCTATACTCTATACTCGTACATACTTAAATGAAATTGTTTTATGACGAGTATTTAAAAAGAAAGATGAATTTTGAAATAAATGGATGAATATGAACAACACTACATCACTAAAAACTAAACTATGCAAATTTTAAAGAAGAATTAATTATTGAATCGCTAATATATCCACGCATACTTAACATATCGCGATATTTTTAATTTGTATATAATATACACCTTTGTAGAGTATATAAATACAATAATTTTTGATTTAGGACTATAAATAGAATTTTGGCAATTTTTTATAAATTTTTAACTAAAACCTCCATAACATTGACGCCGTTCGGTAAAAGTCATTCACGCGAACATATCTGTGTTCCACTAGAGCCAAGGAATATTGGTACTAAATAGCGTTGATGGGCCATTAAAAAATTTTCGAAATTTTTTTGAACCCCAAAAGTAAACGACCCAGCAATAACTTGGTAATGACATGTAGTTACGAATGTAGTTACTATATCAACAACATATTGTCCGCATTACATAGAAGTTGTTTAGTAACTAATTATTTATAACCCGAATGTAAATAATTATTTATGATCAGATTTTTTAAATTATTAATTTTTATAATGCAGTTATCAATTCATATATTTGAAGAAAGGATACATAAATGAAAGGCAAAATTTGCGTATGAATTAAGTTGTAATTAGGGTTTGGGGTTTCCCGTGATATTTCGTTTCCCGGGAAACGGGAATGAAAAACTCAGTTTCCCGGGAATTCCCGGGAATTTTTTTAAACTTAAATTATAAGAAAAAGAAATGATTTTTTATGAAGAAGATTATTTTTTTCTATTCAATGCTGTAACAAAACATTATAAATAATAATAAATTAACAGAAAATAAAATAATATTAAGCAATTTTAAATATTTCATACAAATAAAATACATAAAATTAAAATTAAATTTATTATCCCAGTCATTCTTTTAATTAAAAGTATTTACAATAATTTAATTCATAGACTTAAATTCTTTGACTTTGCATGAATTTATTACATAAAGGATAAATTATTTAAACAATTCATAACCAATTAGATAATTCAAGCTTAAAAATAAATTGAATCATTCAAATTTTCTTTCATTCAAATCTATTACGAATTAGTTTAAGAAAATATATGTTTTAATTAATTTTGTAAAATATTAAAAATTAAATGAAAGAAAAACAGTTTCCTTCAATATGGAGAAGATTTCAATTAACAAAAATTTAATTAATTCAATTAAGAATTAATTACATTTAAACAATAGTCTTTATCTAAATCTAAACCTCATATTTTTAGGTTAATTTTTCATGCTAAAAATTAAAATTAAAAAAAAAAAAAAAAGGTAAACCTTAATCTATGGTATAAATTTCATTATAAATAGTTTTTCTTATCATTTTAATTCGTTCTGATTTAGTGATGAAAACCACAAAACTCGAAAATTTTTAAAATTGGTTCTCAATTGTATCTGATAAAAATTAGTTATCATTTAAGATAGTTTATAATCTTCCGAAGCCAAGGTGGGATTTAAATGGTAGATCATCATGAAAATTTTTAAAATAGTATAGAAATATGTAATTAAAAAAAATATTTGAAATGTTGCGAATTGACTAAACAAACATTTTTTTCATGAATAACGTATGCGGAATAAAACTACGACAAATTTAAAAATGTTTTTCCAAGTTAATCTAGATTTTACAAATTCTTCTTTATTTAAATTGGTTATTAGTCGATTTTAATTTAGAACTATTTGGAGTTTTCGAGATTTTACAATTTCATAAAAGTTATTTCTAAGGTATTTTCCAATAAAAGCAACATTTATGCATAGATTTGGATATAATAAGTATTATTTTATTTGTAACAAATTTATCTTTGTGATTAAAAAAAAATTTTAATTATTAAATTTTAGAATTTTTCAGTGGATTTTTATCTATCGAAAAAAAAGATTTTTTTATCTGATCATCATTACCACCTGAATTAAAATACTAATCATTTTGTATAGGGTAAATATAAAAATAATCGAAAAAATTAAAAATTTTTTTCGAAGCTTTTTGTCAATATTTTGAAAGAACTAAAAGTCCGATTTCCAAAATTGATGATAAAAGCTTTTTATAATAAGTAAAATGTTTTTAACAAGCTCCGAAAATTTTGTTGCAATTTTATTCCGCATACGTTATTAGTCAACGCACCAACGATATGTTTTTTAATAATTAAAAATATTACTTGTATCGGATTTTTAATATTCAATATTAACATCTAAAAATGTCTTTAATAAGTAGTGTGTTTACATTAATGTAAATTCTTCATTGAGACGTCAAAAATAGAAATATTTTTGCTATAGGATTATAAAACCACGTGAATTTTAAATTTCCCGTTTTCCCGGGAAAATTTAAAAAAATTCCAGGGAATTCCCGATGAAAATTTTCCGGGAATTCCCGGGATTTCCCGGACCCCAAACCTTAGTTGTAATCTAAAATAGTTTATTTTTATTACATTTATTTTAATTACATTTTTGGTTGTTTTTAAGTTTTTTAAATTAAAATTTATAGTCTTTTTACAACAACAAAAAAATATTTTACATCCTGACATTTCATTACTTATTTATAACTTAAAATGTAACTAGTTCCTATTGTTATTACTAATCATGACTTCAGTAATGCTTTAAAATCAATGCGCTGTTTAACAGCTTGGAAGAATTTCTCATATATATTTTTTCATCCCATCATCTTGTTTATAAAGCTTTTTAAATCTTTTAAATCGAACTTAATTTATAGAAGTTGCGAACATTAAATTTTCTTTTATACTCGAGGTATTAAATTTTGTTGCCCTGTAGCTTATTTCGTATTACAAGGTGACTAAAGGATGACTTTTTTTAAAGCTTCTCTCTTCGTCGTCTTCTACAAGTTTCCCATTTATATTAATTCAATACGTTCAGTAGTTTAGAAGATACAGATTTATTACGAAAATTTTTGCTATCGGTTCCACTAAGCAGGGTAGCTCTTTCATATTATATACAAATATTCATTTGGTATTTTTTTTCGTTAACTTATCTAGTAGCTTAAATATGTTAACTTTTTTATCGCTGTCTATATTACTTCCATTTTATATTTTCTTTAAATTTGTTTTAAAAATAATTCTCTGACGTTAGTAAGTATTATCTAATTTCCATTCAATCAATATTATAAATTTCCATTATAAGTTGTATTTCATTTTCTATTTATTATAATTTGTCAAACTACCAAGACATAAGACTTAATTATATTGTTTATTAGTGTTATAATTTACTTAAACTATGAAACAAAAAACAAAAATGAAACAGCAACACAAAAAACAATTAAGAAAGTTATAGTCTCTAAAGCCCCAACACATAATACTCTATACCATTGAGCATGGGTTATTAAATACTACTCTAGGTAGGTTATTATACTATCATCTATTATGGTTCCATATTTCTAAAATTTCATTGAATTTTTCGATGTCGTTATAAGCATTTTAGGAGAAGTCCTTATATGGACCAATCATTTCGAAATTTGGTAATATCATGTAAACAATTTATGCTTATATTTTTAAAACATTTATGAGCATGGAAAATCTATACCAGGAACTCATTTGTATGACAGCTAGGTGAAATAGTGTACCGATCTTAAACAACTTCCATAAACTTTGTTCTTGATTTATAAAAATCATACGTGTCAAAGTTCATTGAATTATTCTCAAAAATGCCACCTATACTATGTGCATAAGATTTACATGGACAGCCAGCCGTCTAGACGGAAGGATGGAAATCATTTGAGCGACTCAAAAATATATTCCGAATCTATTGGTATACTGGATATATTGCGTATTGGTTACCCAATATATCATACCTTATATACCTATAATGTTGTAGGGTATAAATATTTAAATGCGACATTTCAAATACGAAAAAGAGAGAAAAAAAAAGGAAAAAGAAAAAAGAAATAAAAATGTCAAAAATCGATCTAATTTTGCGACTTTAAAAAAACAAACAAAAAACCAACCAAACAACTACTTAAGCATAACGAAAAATTAATTTAAATAAACTAATTACATTAGGAATACCAAACCTGGCCAAAGGTATTGGCATAGAAAATTATGGAGCAAGTAAATAGATAGTTTACACCCAGAGAAATATCAATCACATACGTGTTGAAAACTATACCATTCTGTGTCAATAGTGAATCTACACCGTATGTGTTTAAATTAAACACTGCGTGTTCAATTCTTATTGAAAATCAATACCTAATTGGCACCAAGTTGAAACCATTGCGGTATCAAATTATTAAATTATATATGTTTTCTATTAAATTTGTTAATGAAAGGTATTAAAAAGCTGTTACCGTAAATTACCAATGTGAGCACAACCGTTGTTGATTTTGAATCGAATTTTTTCCCTTAGTGTACGATAGTAAAGTATAATTTTGTTTTATATGTGAAATTATACCACAAAATATTTAGTTTAAAAGTTTCTAAATAAATAGCAATATATGGGTGGGATAGTGTTTGATTGGCTATCGTATGTTATTTTCAAGTTTGAAATATTTTCTGCTTATGATTTTGTTTATTTTTCCTTGTACATTTGAGCGGTTCCTACATATCCAGAAACAAAGTATTTATGCACAGTACTTATGTCTATAATTTATTATTTAACTAATAAGTGCAATAAGTTGTTTTAACTCTATTGTACAGTGGGACAGAATCGAAATATTTTACAAACAAGTAGATATATTATGGTTATAATAATATAACCATTAGGGTGATCGATTATTCGACATTTTGGAGAAACCGGTTTTCGAATAGTTCGAATAGTTGGTATTTTGAATAAACCGGTTGGACTTTTTTAAATTCAGAAAAAACCGGTTAATCGTTTTTTTTTTTTTTTGCAGAAATGAATATTTCTATAAAAAGACTACATTTCTTAAAAAAAAACAATAAATCTTATAATGTTCAAGTTAAAATTTATTACATATATATATATATATTACTATTAACCCATTAATAACGAGACTATATCCGACTATATCTTTAGTCGGTCAATTGATGCATTGTGTGCCTCAAAATTCGGAAAGGAGTCTTCTTTTTTCTAGACCTGTGGAATTGTGGACCGATACTTGTATGAAATGTAAAATTAAACATACGAATACAGAGTATTACGTTGATACTATCATTTATATGAATTTAAATGGGAGCTATGGTCAATTATGGATCGATCTTCATGAAATTCGGCACAGAGATTTAAACTTATATAGAACTTTCATGTGCAAAAATTCTTGCTACGTTTAAGGGAGGTTGAAACGATTGTGCAGGTGAAACTTTTTAATACATCTTTGAAAAATAAAGAAAATATGGGATAAAAAAAGACTAAAATATTTAAGTTAGGTATGTATAAAAATATTACAGGTGTTACCATAGATAAAACAAATTTCATTCAGGATAATTATTACTAATTTATTTATTTAATCTTAAAAAAATAATTTCGATTTAACCTCAAACTATATTTTTAAAACATTAGAAATCATACATTATGAATGTTTAAAAAAAATATTGATAATTTTCGATTATCAATATTTGACATAGTCAATTATGAACTCCCATAAAAACCCCTTTTCATAAAATAACTTTAATGGGCATAAATCCCATTAAAATGTTAGTATTAAGTTAATATTCGACACAAATAATTTTTATATAAATATAAATGATAGTGCCAAATTTTACGAAGATCGGCCCATAATTTACCATAGCTCCCATATAAGGCCCTCTTTCGTGAATTACCCAAAAGCGAATAAATTCATATAAATGTTAGTATCGACGTAATATTCTGTATTTGTAAGTTTTATTTTATAGTTAATATGAGTATCTGTCCACAATTTGCCCCAAGTCTAATTAAAGACCCCTTCCCGAATTTTGATGTACACAATGGTGTAGGGTATCATATGGTCGGGCTTGACAGACTATATCTTTTTTCTCGTTTTTTTTTTTTTTTTAAGTAGTTACAGTCTTTTTTAGTTATAAAAAAATTTTCTTAAGTAACATATACAGTATTTATATTTTTTTAAAATATAACTTTATAAAATATTGTGTGAAGGAAAAAAAATTTAAAACTTTTATTCCTGAGATAACTAGGGTCTCCCAAATTCGACCTATTTTTTCATGATTTTCGAATTTTCGTCTCAATTTCTCAAATTGCAAAGCTGGAATTTTAAAAAAAGTTATATTTTTAACTTAGACTAATGTGTTTTTAAGTTTCTGGCAATAGACATTTTTGCTCCCCGATATCGGTTCGAGAGATATAGTACAAAAAGTAAAAAATCCCATTTTATTAAATTTTAGAATTTTTTTTGGGAATTGTGGGTTTTTTGTTAAGAAATGCAAAAAAGCAAATAATACCTAAAACTAAGCACCAAAAAATCTACTCAGGTATAAAATTTCATTTAAAAATATCAACTAACAAATTTTTAAATTTCAAATATTCCAAAATTAAAAATGAATAATATGTACAAAATCAAAAATCAGTCCTTGCTTGATGTTTTTTGCAAAAAGTCTTCAAAAAATGTTTGTATTATAAATCTTTTTATATGTATTTGAAAAGAAGATAAAATTTCCTAAAAAGACGATATATAAAATGTATTATTTGTCAGCCTGATGGCTATAACAGAAGGATATGAATTAAGCACTATGCTCAAAAAAAAATAAAATGTTTTATTACAATATTTCTTGATACTGAATTATCAGGAATGGCATTACCAATCATAGAAAAATTAAGCAAAATTAACCAAATCACATGCAATTATTAATTTTGAGTCCTTGAATTACATACGCAAAACAGACGATGTAGGCCTCGAGCTGAATTTAGGAAAGGGGTATAATCATTATTAATAATTTTGTTGTAATAATTAGACTTTATTTGTTAAAATGGTAATGTCCGTCCATCTATACATTGGAGTTAAATAGGTTGACAATGGCGCTTTATTTAAGAAAAGGTGAAAAGTAGACTTAAATACCTGAAGTTTATGGTTCCATTTTGAATTTTTACTTTAAAAGAACTTTTTTAAAAAAAAATACACCGAAAGTTGATGAAAATTGAATTTTTTGCTCTTTTTCCAAAATGTAAAAAAAAAATGTTTAACTTTAACAGCTCCGTATAAGAAAACAACACAACTTAGCTTGATGATTTTAATTGACAAATAGTTTTGTATATTTTTATTCGGTAACCAACTTTATTACGAAAATTTCAAAATTCAATTATTCGCCATTTTTGACAAATTTTACCCCCACGAGCAGCGGTATAAAATCATAAGTCTAGAACAAATGCCCCATAAAATTATCTTCTTTTTCTGGCAATAAATCTGAAAAAAATCGTGATTTCGAGAAGAAAGCATTATTTTTAAAACATTGTATAAAATGTAAAAATAATTAAAAAATAACTAAAAAGTCAACAAAACAATTTTCAATATTTTACACATAATTTTATTACTATCCCACGATATACAATGTACAAATTCTTGCGAAGAAAAAATATAATATTTTTATCCCAACAAGCTGAAAATTACGATGGTTTTTTACCCCATTTCCCAAGAAAACTTGAATATTTTTTTTTGGAGAAAAAGAAAACACAGACAATAAAAAATAATAAAAAAAAATTAAATATTATTTTATTTTTAGCAACTCTAATGATCATTCAGTTCATTAAGAAACCATCATTCATTCACCCATTTAAAAGATCATTAAAACTAAATTATTACAAACAAAAGCCACGTCGTCTAACATCGTCAAACAATATTGGAAACTAAATTTAAAAACAAATGCAATTTATTTTAATGTTTGTTGCATTTTAGATGTTTTTGTCTGTGTTTAAAAGTATCTCTGAGTTTTTTTTTTTTTTTTCTATAACACCTTGTACTGATTGCATAATTGCATATACATACATTAAAACATTTATTGTTAGAAATGATAACGAACGACCAATAAACTGCACCAATATTTATTTCCAATACACAATTTTCTTCAATGGAATTTTATTTGTTTGTTTGTGAGTGTACATATTTATATGTATGTATGTATATTAGAATGAGTATTTTTTTTAGAACGTTGCTGCAAACAAATATCAAATACTTAGTTTAAAACGTAATAGATTTCTTTAAGACACACCTTGTGTTACAACGAACAAGTTCTACTTAAGTATAAATAATGTTGGCAAAAATACTTAATGAAGGTTAAATTTGTTTAAACATTTAAATGGCACAATCATTTGTGTGTGTGTTTTTTTATTATTATTACAATTATGTTTATGAGAAAAATATTGGAAAAAGGGACAAAAGAAGGGTAAATGTCTTTAAAAGTTATTACGAGCAGTATTCCCGCTACTTCGTTGGCGTATATTATTTTTAAGAAAAACCATACCATATTATAAACTCAAATTGTGTTTTAATTTTATAACTATACATTTTTGAACAATATTTCTAATAGCACAAAACACAGTGTACTTCGTTACCCCATTGTATCGAAAAACAAAAATTTTAAAACAGACAGACTAACAAACACAGATTCACTTTTATATAGATAGCATTTAACCCGATCTTGCAGCATTCCTACATAGACTAGATAAAAACTTGGTACCCTTTTTATTTAGAAAAAAAAAAAAAAATGAAATGAAATACCAAAAATTAGGAAACCCGTAAAATTCAACTATGATTCCTATCACCTGTGGGAACAGTTGTAATATTGGTGTTCTGTCAGCATTCAGAACAATAAACTTTTAAATATTTTAGTTCCCAGTTTCTTACATTTTTATTGTTCGAAGTTTCAAAAACTACCAAATTATTTCTATTAATATATTTTAGTATAGGGCTTGTGGATTCTAAACACAGAATGATATATCTTTAATTTCACGCTTAAAAGTTAATTATTATTACATAATATTCAAAGAATAATATAATAACGAAAAGTAACATAAAGTACCCTCTTATGGAATCTCATTCACTTAGGCCATTCACTTAGACCATTAGAAGAATGTAAAAATACCACAAATCCTCTTTTCTGGACTCTTGTTCACTTAGGACCATATATTTTTAATTTCATATTTGAAGGTTCAATATTATAGAAAATTCAAAAAGTACCATTGGAAGAACGAAAAAGTACCACAAACTTCCCTTCTTGAATTCTTACCCACATAGGACCATATGTCTTTAATTTCATGTTTCTAAGTTCATCATTGCATAAAAATTCAAGAAGTACCATTAGAAGAATGAAAAAGTACCACAAAGTCCCCTGTTATAAATTCTCATTCACTTGGGACCATATGTATTTAATTTCATGTTTCTAGGTTCAATATTATACAAAAATCAAAAAGTACCATTAGAAGAAAAAAAAAACTACCACAAATCCTCTTTTCTAAATTCTCATTCACTTAGGCCATATATTCATATTTGTAGATTCAATATTACATAAAATTCAAAAAGTACCATGGAAGAACGAAAATTAGAAAATTCAAAAAGTACCATTAAAATAATGAAAAAAACCCCAAAAAAGTCCTCTGTTATGGATTCTCATTCACTTAAGATCATATATCTCTAATTTCATGTTTCTAGGTTCAATATTATAGAAAATTCAAAACGTACCATTCGAAGATCAAAAAAGTACCACATATTCCCCTCTTGTGAATTCTTACTCTCTTAGGACTACATGTACTTAAATGCATGTCTATAAGTTTAATATAATAAAAAATGCATTATTTAATTTGAATAAAATAAAATTTCCCAATTTTATCCCCTTTTTGGTACTTTTTATTCCCCCTGAATGTAACAAAGATTTTTTCTTAATTGCACTGGGATCTAATGTTAAAATATTCATATGTATGTGTCAGTAAAAATAAAAAAAATATTTGGTGAAAAAGGTACCAAAATCAGGTACGATTTTTACCCCTTAAACGATAGAATTTCAAAAAAGTACAAAACTTGTATTCTTCAATTTTCGATAAGGTACTAAATTGATGCATATTTTATTTCTATACTTACTGGATTAAAAGATAGATAGGGTTCCAAGAAAGTACCAAATTAAAGTTTTTACCCATTTTCTCCCTAAAAGAGCCGAATTTAAAAAAATTACCAGACACCTATCCGATTATTTTTTAAATGAATAACGATATCTATTAAAATCTTTTTGTATCTCTATTAGTTTAGGAGATATAAGGTTACCGATTTTACCCGTTTTTACCCTATAAACATTCGAATTTCTTCTTGGATCAATTCGGTATGAGACCAATCTACAGTCCATATTTCATCTTTCTAGCTTTAACCGTCTGGGCTGTGCTATGATGAATCACCAAGTAAGTCAGTTAGTGAGTCAAGCACTCAGACGTTACTCTTTTTATATATATAGACATACGTTTTTCTTTAAAGGATTTTTATATTACTTTATGACACCTGTATTATTTTTAAATCCTAACGACAAAATATCTATTTATATTTTATTTACCTTTTATTAACACTACATTAACCTCTAATTTATAATGATTAATATGAACTTAAAATATTTCATCAAATGTCAGAGAACACCTATACAAACATTAACATTTTATAACACAATTTTAATCTCCTTAAAACTAATATGCACACGATTTTATCAAGTAAAAAAATATTCTGTAGATATTTTTATTTATGTAGAAAGAAAAAAACTATGTATGAAGGGAAAAAAATCCAATTTTTTATTGCATGTCATTGTTAGGTTAAATTCTGTTACGACCTGATATTTATCTGCACATACAGCTATATAAATAAACACACACATGTATACATGTGTATGCATACATGTATACATATACACATGTAGACAGACACTCACACAAAAGGATGTTTATTTTTTCTTTTTATTGAAAACACCCAGCAGTTTATTTGGCCGCAGTTAACCCGTTTTTGGACAGTAAGATTCATTGGGGTATAGTCACCTGCCGCTCTCCATCGGTTACCAATAACCGTATTAGCAATTACCACTTTACTGACTCTATGGTAAGCGGGAAGAAGACGAAAAGAAGAATTAAAAAATTTTAGTCATTGTAACCAGTAAACGGCATAAAAGTTACAATATGTAGCCGTTGAAGTGATTGTGTATGTAAAAATAGGGCCACCTTGTAGTCATGAAAGTGCCTATTTGTCATTTTATTGACCCTTCGGTAGTCGTGGAGGTGATTGTGTATGCAAAAAAGTGACACTATGTAGTCGTTGAGGTGGCAATAGACTTCCAGCTAGGACAAGCCCATGTTAAAGTGACTAGCCACGTAGCTAATAAAGTGACTAGTGGTACCCTAATGCAGTCGGTTAGGTAACATGTACGCAACTGTCAACAACATAGACTGCAACCAGTTGCATGTAAATCTGGAATGCTTTTTTTATAATTTTATATGTACATATGTATGTATGTATGTGTGTTTAGTTTAATGTACATCCCTGCAGTTTAAGGTGACTGTCCGAAACCAGTTACTTGACTGACTACATTAGGGCAACTCTAGTCACCTACGTCAACTACGTGACTAGTCACTTTAACATGGGAATGTCCTAGGAGAAAGTCTATTGGCACCCCAAGACCAAAAAGTGACGATATTGTGACTAGTACGAACAAGTCAATTTATGGAAATCCTTTTAGTGACAACATTGAGTCAGTCATTCATTATTTAAAATTCAATCATTCCCGTAACATTGGTTTATGATAGTTATATTAAGGTTATTCATTTCTACTGTATGTATTCCATATGTTTAAATTACGAGGCGGATCAATATTTCGGTGACTTTTCGAACTTCCCTCGTAGTTATATGAAATGCAACACTGTTCTCATCAAGTACCACCTGTTAATAGACTACTGTCAAATTTCGAGCAAGTGTCATCATTTAATTTGCGTTTAACAGCTGATCAAAACATAAAACCTCGTGTATTTTTCTAAAAATGAAAAAAAAACCGTGAATCAAACCAAGGAAAAGCTCGATAAATACTATGGGGACTCTGCACCATCGATTTCAATGGTAAAAAAGTGGTTTACTGACTTTCGTTGTGGTCGCACAAGTACAAATGACGCTGAACGTTCTGGACGGCCAATTGAGGTCAGTACACCCGAAAATGTCGAAAAAATCTACGATATGGTGTTGGCCGACCGAAGAGTAAAAGTGCGTGAGATTGTTGATGCCATAGGCATTTCATATGACAGTGTGGTTTCGATTTTAAATGATCAGCTGGGTTTAAGAAAGTTGTCTGCAAGATGGGTGCCGCGTTTGCTCTCAATTGACCATAAACGTAAATGTGTGACAACTTCAAAGGATTGTTTGGAGTTGTTTAACCGCAATCCGAATGAGTTTTTGCGGCGTTTTGAAACTGTGGATGAAACATGGATCTATTACTGTACTCCGGAGACCAAGCAGTAGTCTAAACAATGGGTTTCTGCGGGTGAAACTTATTAGACCAATTTAATGAGGATTTAAAAAGAAAACGACCCCATATGGCCAAGAAAAAAATTCTTTTTCATCAAGATAATGCACGGGTGCACACGTCTCAATGGCAAAACTCTATGAATTGGGCTACAATTTGGTACCTCATCTGCCATATTCTCCGGATTTAACCAATTTCCAATATTTTTTATTACTTTAATTGTACGTTGTCATATTTACAAATTTATGAGTTGATTCTCAACTATTTCAGTTGTTAAAATTTTAATTAAAATTTCGTGTTGAAAAAACAAAAAATGTGTCAAAAAATTACAAAATATTTTTATAATATTGTTTTAAAATTTTTGTACATTTTTGGAGAGGGAATAAATTAGCTATAGCAGATGATGCAGTGGTATATTAATAGTTAAAAAATTAAGCCTATCTTCATGAAATGTAAGTATTAAAATGTGAAGTTACTGCAAAATTTGTACATATAATTTGTTATTTAATTTTTAACAGTTCGCCTATAAACAGAAACGAGAACAAATTTGTGCAACTGGGTTGAACCTTTGGGATCTGTTGTAGAACTTAGGAATTATTTATTGCAAATATTCCGGAACATCGTGTGAAAAATAAATCATTAGACACAAAGAAAACGAACCACCTCATATCTGGAATTTATTTTTAATCTTGTAACACATATTTTGTAATCTAACACTTATTTTAATTTTGTAATTTTTGCAAAATAAATGATTATGAAAAAATTTATAAATATTGACAACATAATTCTTTAATAGGACTAACCCGTTGTTGAAATATAATTTTTTACTTGCTAACAACAATTTTATTTAATATTACAAATTCGTTGTTGAAAAAATTGTTGACTGTTAACAATTTTAAATAACAAAAATTGTTTTTAAATTTACGAAAACGGTTGTTGGTGCCTTTTTTATTAAGAAAATAATTGTATTGACGAATTTGGTAATTAATAAAACAATTGGATTGTCGTAATTTTTTTCTGTGTAAAGTGGACAATATATACTATTTTTCAGAAAAATTTCAGAACAAACATCCTGTAACATTTTAAGTTGCATTCCGTGAAAATTGAAAATTAGAGTATTTTAGGACAATTTTCAAAAAAATAACAAAAATATTAGGATAAAATATAATTTACAAATACTTGAAGAAAAGTACATTTAAATATCTGAAGTTGATGGTTTCATTTTAAATTTTTACCTAAAAAGACTTTTTATTTAAAATAAATACACTGAAATCTGATGAAAATTAAATTTTTTACTATTTTTTTAAAATGTAACAAAATTCTTGACTTTGACAGCTCCTTATAAGAAAACAACACAACCTAGCTTAAAGATTTTTATTCGGTACCCAACTTATAATTTTACTTTAAATTTTAAAATTCAATTAAGCGCCACTTTTGACACACTTTACTCCAACGTGCGACGCAAGATTTCATGAAAAATTTGATTTATGTGTTTAGCTGTTTTTTTATTCAATTATCGTTTTAAGAAAAACTAGTCTCGCTAATATCAAGAAACTTATCACATGGCTAGTGAGCATTCCGACAAATGTAAACCAGTAAACAGAATTATTTATGGGCTTATAACCACATCAAAAGTTATAAGCCCAGGAGAATGCATGGATTTTTTCGTGCGCAGTCCTTATTTCCTATTTATTTTGCATATTTTTAACATACTAATTGCCTTAACAATGCGCCACCTTGCGTAATGTAGCTAAATCACACTACCCCTAATTGACCATTGATGCGTTTTCCCAACACCAATTTTTAGGAGCTTGGTGTTTCTATTAGGGTTTTATAGTTTCAACAAAAAGTCGACTTTTTTAAGACTTTTTTAATTTTTAAATAGTCGATTTTTCGACTTTTCGACTTTTTCAATTATTAAATAGTCGATTTTTCGACTTTTTTTAATTATGAAATAATCGACTTTTCGACTTTTTCCGACTTTTCAACTTTTTCCGACTATTTTCGACTTTTTCCGACTATTTTCGACTATTTTCGACTTTTTCCGACTATTTTCGACTTTTTCCGACTTTTCAACTATTTTCAACTTTTTCCGACTATTTTAGACTTTTTTTTACTATTGACTATTTTTTGTTAATTGTCTAATAAAAACTTTAAAAATAAAAATGAATACAACTCAAACAAATATATTGATTGATTAACAAACAAATCTATCCAATGAGAGTGCTAGTTACACACAAAAATATGTATTAACTGCACGGTTTATTGGTATATAAATAAAAGCTGAAAAGAAACTATTCATTTTAAATAGGATAATTTTTTAAACATTTTTCTACTTTCCGACTATTTTCGACTTTTCGACTTTTTCCGACTATTTTCGACTTTTCGACTATTTTCGTCTTTTTCCGACTATTTTTGACTTCTTCCGACTTTTCAACTATTTTCAACTTTTTCCGACTATTTCCGACTTTTTGACTTATTTCGACTTTTTTTTACTATTGACGAAAATAGTTTTTTGTTAATTGTCTAAATAAAGACTTTAAAAATAAAAATGAATACAACGCAAACAAATATATTAATTGATTAATGTACAAATCTATCCAATGAGAGTGCTAGTTACACACAAAAATATGTATTAACTACACGGTTTAATGGTATATAAATAAAAGCTGATAAGAAACTATTAATTTTAAATAGGATAATTTTTTAAACATTTTTTTACTTTCCGACTATTTTCGACTTTTTCCGACTATTTTCGACTTTTGGCATCAAGATAGTCGATTTATCGACAATTTTCAAATCAAAAAGTCGATTTCGACTTTTTACAACAAAAAGTCGATTGTTCGATTATTCGAAAGTCGATTTGATAAACCCTAGTTTCTATCCCACTAATTTATTTGTTAAAAACTTAATACTTGCTTATTTTTTGATATCTTGGCTATCATTTGAAAAGTTATTTTAGATGTTTTACACGATTTTTCGATTTATTTTTTAAATTTTAAAAAAGATCCATTTCATAGACCTTTTTTTGAACCGCTCTACTGGGGGTAAAAATTCCTCGGAATTAAAATTTTTTACTCAATTTATATAGTTAACATTGCTAGGTAAATATACATGTATAAAACATTATCATTAATTTTCGTAATCGGTTAACAGATATTTTAATTGATAGACATTTCCTGATACAGTATATTAGCTTTGAAATTAAAATTTTTGCGATCTCCAATAAAAATCAAGCTCTTTTTTTATCATGAATAGCCAGAAAGAAAAATATTTTTTTTTTTAATTCCGATTTAAAGAGCATTTTTTATGCGCGTAAAAAACTTTTTTAGGGCATATTGTTTATATCCCTATTTATTCATTTTCTATAAAACAGTTTGTCTCTAGAATTACAGTTAATGCAAAAGAAAGTGCTTCATTGGCATAAATTTCCATGATCACGTTTAACTAAATTGACTGAGAAATTCCGTGCCTTAGGGTCAGTATTGCCTTGTATTATTTTTAACTGAAGAGTATCCCAATATTCGTAGAATAATATGCCAATAATTTCCATATTATTCCTTTCAAAGTCTCTAGTGTTTTCTTTTTTTTTTTTTTTTTTTTTTAAACATTCCAAGGATATTTATTTTAAAGCAGAATGAAAAATATGTTCTTTTTCTCTTTTATTTGTTTTATATAACTTGGGGTTTTTCACAGGAATTTTTCAATACAGCTTTTGTTCCAATTTATTCATATGAATTGTGTGTTACTTTTTTAATATTTTATATTTTCTTTTCATTTATTGCGTCGTTCTTATTAAAGTTTAATAATTTTTTTCTACTTTTAAAAGCAAAAAGAAAAAAAAAAAAGAGTAGTTTAGTTTTTTTCGATGTGCATGGTTTTTCTTTCCTGGAATATTTAAGGAAACTTTATTGAACTTTTGTGTTAGCATGCTTATTTTTCTTGATAAAAGGGGGTTTTTAAAACACAAAAAATTTAGAAATTTTAAATATGTTAAGAAAAAGTGAACAATTTTAGAAATTTCAAATATTTGATTTGTGTGAAAGAAAAATTAAGCAAAAGAAATGTCTTAAAAATTCTTATATACTAAGAAATTTTTATAAAATAGTTTATATTATCACAAAACTTTTGCACAAATAATGTATACCCAAAGAAATTCGGCCACATATTTGTACAGAATGACACCATTCAGTGTTAATAGTTGTGATATCAAATTGGTATCAATTTGACACCACCACTGTGTCGAATTATTAAATAAAAAGTTTTAAGTATATTTTGTGCTTAAATATTGTAAAATATTTATCAGTTGAGTACCAATTGACACCTAACTTGTCACCAAAGTTCCAATTGAGAACCAGTTGACACAAACACACTCACTATTTAACAGTTGAGAGTCAGTTTATAACATGCTTGTTAAGTGCGCAATTAACAACTCACACGCAATAACAATCAGTGGCTGAGTGGTAAGCGTTGAAGACTATAAAATATAACATACTTACGTTAGATGAACATGTGTTCGATCCGGGGTACCGACATTAACGAAAAATCATAAAATAATAAACATAATTTAATAAAAATAATAATAAAAAAAATGTTTAAAAATTAAACAATTACCGAATTTTTATCAAATTTTTATTATATTAATCGACACTGAACCTGTCCTCTTGGACCAGTCCTGTGACCTGTCTCAAGGGACTAATTAGCCACCTCCAATGACAACCCCATGTAAAAGTGAGAACCTATCACGTGACTAGTTTCAAAACGGTTCTCTTTACTCTAGGGATATGTCAAAATTATCGATTAATCGAGTTTTATAATTTAAATGTTCCTAATAAAGTTGGAGACCGAATAAAAGTAGACAAAATTTTGTGTCAATAGCAATTAAAGTCATTAAGCTAGGTTGTGTTGTTTTCTTGTACGGAGCTGTTAAAGTTAATCATTTTTGTCATTCCGTGTATAACATGTCGAAGGAATCATCGAAGACCCCACAAAGTATATATTTTCTGAGTCCTGGTTAGATTCTGAGTCGATCTAGCTATGTCCGTCCGTCTGTCTGTCTGTTGAAAGCAGGATAGGGCTCGAACGGGGTAACGTTGGGGGACGAAATTTGGCAAAAATATTTGTCTTATATTTATTTATTTATTTATTTATTTATTTATTTATTTATTTATTTATTTATTTATTTATTTATTTATTTATTTATTTATTTATTTATTTATTTTATTTATTCAATTATTTATAAAAGTCTTTGGATTAACAAAATATCCTTACAGACTATTCGCTTAATAATATTTAGTACTTAAATTAATTTTTTTAAATACAGTTTAAATTTTTCTTTAGAAAAACTAAAATCTAATACATCATTTCCATTTAAATTATTAAACAAAATTTGAGATTTTGTTAATGGTTCAATCAAAGAATAATTATTTTTATGAATACTTATATAAAAATAATCATGATATCTTAAAGATCTTAATGGAACATTTATATTAATTAATGATAATAAATCAGGACAAATTATGTTATAATTTAAAATATCAAATAAAAATAATAGAGATTGGATTGACCTTCTACTTTCAAGGGTTTTTATATTTAGCGTATTACAACGAGTATTATATGAGGGCAATGAATTATATAATAAGTTATTAAAAGAAAAGGCAAATCGTGTAAAGTTTCTATGAACTTTTTCCAAACGATTTATATGAATAAAATAATGAGGACTCCATATAATAGAAGCATATTCAAGTACTGATCTCACAAATGAACAATATAAAATTTTACGAGTTTGTTGGTTATGAAATTCCATACTATTTCTTTTGACAAAGGCAAGAAGTGAATAAGATTTTGAAATAATATAATCCAAATGCTTTACAAAACTAAGTTTATTATCAAAAACAACTCCCAAATCAACTATCTCATCTATTTTTGTAAGTAGAAAAGATGAAATAATCAGAACTAATTGGATATTTTATTTTATGAAAACATACGTAATAACATTTAGCAATATTAAGTTGTAACTCATTACGATCAGACCATGTTTTTAAAACATAAGGATATATCATTCATATAAAGACTAAAAAGGAATGGTCCTAATACACTTCCCTGCGGCACACCAGAAGTGGCAACATAAGGAAGTGAAAAATTGTCTTCAATATTTACAAAGCAAATACGCCCATGTAAATATGAACGTATCCAGTTCAAAAAATTTGAATGAAAACCAATTTTATCTAATTTAGCAAGTAGAATATTGTATGATATTCTATCAAAAGCCTTTGAGTAATCAGTATAGAAACCTGATTCAAAGTTTGATATACAATAATTAGTGAAAACAGCTAAATTAGAAGTCGTAGAACGACCACGTAAAAAGCCATGTTGTTCACTAATCATAATAGGATTAACAAAGAAAGATATTTTCTTAATTATCGCATGCTCCAAAAATTTTAGAAACCGTTGACAATTTGGATATTGGCCTGTAATTTTCCACATTACATTTATTTCCAGATTTGTATACCGGGGTGATAGAAGAAAGTTTCCATTTTTCTAAAAATATACCAAGATTCAATGATTTATTAAAAATTAATTGGAGCGGAATGCAAATAGTTCCATAGCAATTTTTTATAAAATAAGAACACAATCCATCCAAATCACAACCAAGTGAGTTTTTTAGAAGCGAAATAGCAGAAATCACGTCAGTAATAGATAAATGTAGATCAGAAAATTGTCCAGCAGAATGAATATTATCCAAAACTGCAGGATGAAAATTTGAAGATGGTGAAATAAAATTAATAAATAAATTATATAAGGTTTGTTTGGTATTGAAAATGGGCAAAATCGGTTAATAAACAAAAAAAGTAATGGGCTAAAAACTAGAAACACAGGGTGTCCGTTTCATACCATTTCATACCATTACATTTTATTTACTTTAATACTATAAAAAAATATTGTGCGCAGATATAGGCCGATTTTAGAAATAAATTTGTTTCCAAAAAAAAAAAATAAATAAATAAATAAATTTATAAATCTAGACAGTGCACGTTGGGGTAAAATGTATCAAAAATAGCTTATTTGAATTTTAAAATTTAAAGTTTTGTTATAAAGTTGGGTACCGAATAAAAATAGACAAAATAATGTATCAATATCAAAAATCTTTAAGCTAGGTTGTGTTGTTTTCTTATAAGGAGCTTTAAAAGTTAAGAATTTTTTACATTTTTGAAAAATAGTAAAAATTCAATTTTCATCAGCTTTCAGTGTATTTATTTTAAATAAAAAGTATTTTAAGGAAAAAATTTAAAATGAAACCATCAACTTCAGATATTTAAGTGTACTTTTCTTCATTATATTTTGTCCTAATATTTTTGTTATTTTTATTATTTTTTTTTTTTTTAAATTGTACTAAATACACTAATTTTAAATTTTCATGGAATGCAACTTAAAATGTTACAGGATATTTGTTCTGATAATTTTCTGCCCACTTTAATATTATGAAAAAAAAAAAATCGTCCACATATATAGCCCGATTTGAGAAAATATATATATATATATTTTTTTTTTTTTTTTCAAAAAAAACTCCAGTAGATTTCATACAAAAAACAGCTTAAGTGCCAGACATTTTCTTTGCTTTATCGCACATTAAACAGTGGGGAAGAATAGAAATAAATTTTTAACTGCCAATCAGCTGGTTGGATTTGAATTTAGAAGCGGGATCCAATATTCGCATCAGGAGCGGAACTAGAGGGGTTCAAAATAGAGTACTATTGTCATGGAAAAAGTTTAACCACTAGAGAATTTGTGTTCCTTACCCGATTTCCAAGATTTTTATATCACCTTAAAGTCCTGATAAATCCTTTAGAAAACATGATTGCATGTACTACTTATCTTATATATTGTTCGAGTTATATACATTTAAAATTTTAAAAATTTAAATTTTACAAGATCTTGGTTAAGATTTTTCCATATATAGCCAAATATTTTTAATCGATTTTATAAAGCAAAATTATCTTTGCTTTATCTGGCGAACAAAGAAAATTTTTAGTCATTATCTTTATTTACTAAAAAGTTAAACGATTTTTAATTGGAAAGTTTGCAAAAATTAACAAACAGACAGACAGATGGACGGACATTAGAACTCTTTCAAGAAAATCTTAAAATTCAAAAAAAAAATTTTTTTCTACTTCTTGATTAATATGAAAACGAAATGAAAGTATTAAAATTTTTATATCACATCTCCCTGAATTAAGTGGAATTTTCGACACATTTAACCCAAATGTATAGACGGACGGACATTGCCCTGCTGCCAAAAAATATTATAGAATTCTTACAATGCATTTATTTACTAAATTATAAATAGAAAAAATAGAAAATGATCATCAAAATTTGGATATCAACTTTTCTTGAATTAAGCGTCATTTTCGTTATATTTAACCCAAATGTATAGACGGAAGGACGGACATTACCATTCAGCCAAAAAAACATCTTATAATTCTAAAAATGCATTTTTTACTTACTAATAAATCGAAAAATTAAATGTGATCATTAAAGTTTTGATATCACCTTTTCCTAAATTATGCATAATTCTCGACACATTTAATTCTAATGTATAGACGGACGGACAGACATCACCGTTCCGCTAAAAAAAAAAAAAAAAAAAAAAAAACTTAAAATTCTAAAATCGAATTTTTTTTAACTAATAATCAATAAGAAAATAAAACGTGATAATTAAAATATTGATATCACCTTTCGCTGAATTAAGTGCCATTTTTGACCCCTTTTACCCCAATGTGCAGTGCGGCAGAAACGAACATTTTTGGCAACAAATTTATAACTTCTAATCGTCTAGTTGGATTTACATAAAATTTCACATAGGCGAGAAAAGTAATATTTTAAGTTTGGAAGGAAGATCCTACATAGTACATTTCAGGGGCGGAGCTGTGGGTGTACAAAATAATGAAATAAAAAATGTTTAACAACTAGCGATTTTTTTCCTTACATGATTTCAAAAATTCGCTGAATTATTTTCGACCCATTTAACCCCAATATATAGACGGACCAGAGTTGCCGTTTTGGTAGTTTTCTACCAAATATGGTATGATTTTTTTCCTTTGGTAGGATGGTAGGCTAAATCGAATTTTGGTAGATTTAAATAAAGAGCTTGATTTTTTCAATTAAAAAAATATAAAATAAGTTTGTTTCCGTACATAAAAAAACATTCAAAAATTCTTATTCATATATGAATACTTTTATTTTTGAGCCTTGTTTAATGTTTTTAATTTTTTTAAACTGAAACTTTCTTGTTAGTAACAAATTTAGGTAAATTTCATTTATTTTCATTCAAAATTTTATTTGTTTATTTTTATTTTCGACAATTTACGCAGTCTACCCTGAGGTGTTTCGTGCAAGAAGAAGTACATTATTCATTACTCGTGAGCATTAATAGAAAATTACAATGTGATCATTAAAGTGTTGATATCACTTTTTTCTGAATTAAGCGTCATTTTCGACCTAATTAACCCCAATGTATAGACGGACGGACGAACATTTCGATTCTTCCAATAAAATCTGAAAATTAAAAATGCATTTCTTTTATCTAATAAAAAATAAAACGTGATCATAAAAATATTGATATTACGTTTCCCTAAATTAAAAGCCATTTTCGACCCCAATGTGCATTGTCAAAAACGGACACCATAAATGATCAATGTGACGACCAAAACCTTTGTGGATTTTTAATGGTAAGTATTTTCTTTTATATTCTTATTTAAATTACATTATAACCTTAAAATAAATCATTAAATCTCTTTAAAAACCCACAATTCATTAAATTATTGCTCTAAAGTTCCAGAAAGAAAAAGACAACACCAAATATACCATAATTTTTTATGGTAGACATTCTGTAATTCATTAATTCATTTAATATGTATCTCTTTATACAAATTGTTTGACATAAATCCTTCTTTTTCAAAAAACATGTTACCAATAACGTTTTATTGTTCTTACTATTGCTGTTGTTGTAACACTTGTTATCTTACATAGACTCGTGACAATGCGTAGATTTTATACACAAGACACTAAAAAATAGAATTAAAGAGAATCAGTAACAGAAATAAATTTTGAAACGTGATTTATTTCTTAATAAACATCTGTCATCATCACAATGAGATCTGGGACTGAAAATAATTGTATTTTGATATGCATATGCATATGTGCATAGGTATCTATTCAATGGTGACAAGGATAAACATACGTAAATATTTGAGACGACCTTATAAAGTTTGATTATGCATTATACATGCAACTCGTCGTACATAAGGAATTCGACACACAATATTTTTAGATGTAAGAGCTATTTATAGGCGAGCTTATAGGGGCAGGTCATTTAAACGGTGTCTATTGTGGCCCACTGTGATTCCCTTTAGGTCGAAAAGACCACCCATCCTATATTTCAGAGATTTCAATATTTAATCCACATACATACATATGTCTGGACATTATATGTTAATTTTGTTTTCATTTTTAATGGGCACTGTTATAGCAGTATTGAAATATATAGGCCATAACACTTACTGATTTTAACATATCTTTTTAAATTACAGGTTTCGAAAAGCTTTTTTTTTTGTTTATTCAGGGACCCCACAAACTACTCCTACATTCAGTGAAAAGTCCATTTCTTCATATTTATAAAACTACATTTTTTTTCAAACTACGAAAATTTGAATACAAAAAAAAAAAAAACTAAACAGTCATAGCAAGCTTTGCTTTAAAAATAAACAACAACAATAAAATATTTATATATTTATACATACATATATATAAATATTTTAAAATATTTATATATTTGTATGTATATACAAACAGACTTCATATACAGAAAACAAAAACCGTTAATCATTATATTTCTGCTGCTACTCGTCTATACAAAAAAAAAAAAAATAGTCATTATTTTTTATTTATTTTTTTCCCCAGTTTTTGGCCCAAAACTCGGTTGTTTATGAAGAATTTTATAAAAATATTTATGACCGATTTGTATAAAAATAAAAATCTCTAGCTTTCTAAAAACCGGTTTTTTAAAAAATCGGTTCCGCCATTTATGAACCGATCTTGCTGAATTTCAATAGTAAAATTTTCGATAGGATTTCCGATCGTTTGATATATATATTATATATGGAAGTTATCGGTGGGCTTCATAAACGCTATTTCAACGGACGGACATGGTCCAATCGTCATCATTTCTTACAAGAATCCCGAAAATATCAAATATTTTGTGGAAATTACAAACGGAATGACAAACTTATATGTATATACCCTTTACACCTGTTGTGAAGGGTATAAAAATAATTTGAAATATTTTATTCTGTGTACTTATGTGACTGAAGTACAGATGGCTCTATTTGTGCCAATTGTTAGTCAACAATAGTGTTAAGAACATTTAAAATTTTTGTGAAAATAGTACCTTTTTATACCCACCATCAAAAATATTATTGGTATATTGATTTTGTCATTCCGTGTGTAACATGTCGAAGGAATCATTTAAGACCCCACAAAGTATATATTTTCTGGGTCCTGGTTAGATTCTGAGTCGATCTAGCATGTCCGTCCGTCTGTCCGTCTGTTGAAAGCAGGATAGGGCTCGAATGACAACGTAGGCGGACATAAATATTTTTCTTATATAAGGTTTGTTTGGGATTGAAAATGGGTACAATCGGTTAATAAACAAAAAAGTTATGGGCTAAAAACTAGAAACACAGGGTGTCTATTTCATACTTTTCTGCTGATATTTCTTAAACAAAAGCATGTACGACAACGAAATTTTGTAAAAATAATTTAGGGGTCGATATAAATCCGGAAACCAAAAATGGGCGTGGTCCACCCACTTTACCGCCCACCTCCCATATAAGGTTAAATTGTGTTCAAATAATTCAAGGACCAATGTAAAGTCGGAAACAAAAAATAGGCGTAGTCCTCCCACTTAGCCGCCCACCTCCCATATAACGTAAAATTTTATAAAGTTGATGGTGGGCCGAATATAACATTCGCGGTTGTTATATTTATTATTATAATTATGATTTTTTTTTTTTTTTAATCAAAAATCCAACTTTTTTTTATTTAAATTTTTGGTGAAATGTCGCAATTTTCATAATTTAGTGGAACATGAATTTTAAAGTGCAGCATATTTATTTTAATACGAGGGTAAAACAACTACTTTTAGGAAAAAAAACTCATTTACACTGTTACACTTTTTTGGGAATAGAACATAAAAGAGGGTAAACAGCAAAATAAAGGAAACATTGCACAGTGGGGGTGAATTGAACATTTTTGGAAATAAATCTGTCACTTCTAATCGGCTCGTTGGATTTACGTGAAATTACACACAAACGTAGCAGAGGAGTGTACAACTTTAAGGAGGACCCTATAAGCCCTTCACCAGCGTTGCTATTGGGGTCCAAAATAGGGTACTTATGACATAGAAATTTTAAAACCGTTTGTAAAATTTTTGTTTTCTTATTTTTTTTTTTTTCTTATGAAAAACGTGTTATTTATCTCCTACAGTTTTAAAGTTATTTGCATTTTAAATTTCATCTCAATTTTGTTAAATTTTTATCCAGTTTGCTAAATCTATAGCGCAAAATTATTGTCCTTCTTTGTCTATCGAATAATAAAAACACTCGTTTTTTTTTCTCTAAAATAAATTTTTTTTTAAGAACATATAATGACTTTATATTTATAAGTACAGATAAATACACACCCTCCTGAATTTAACTTATTTTGTATCGAAATTTTTACGTTAGCCTATATGTTCTAAAATCCCAAAGCATGAATATAAAAACAGAATGCAGTTTCATAAACTCTGTAACTATGTACCAAAAAAATTGCCAATGGCCTTTTCCAACCACCTATAGTGGTGTAGGGTATGAAAAGGAATAATGATTACAGATTTTATAGAGAGCACAATACCAGAAAAATATCACGAAATTCTACAAATGAAGATCTATTTAATATATTACCGTCAACGTCAGATCCGCTCATCTCTAGCATTCGAAGTCAATGGAAAGTAAAACATCGGGACTTAGATGAAGAAACAAAAGGGCTGCTAGAGGACAAAAATAATATAGAACCAAATATAGAATATTTGTAGTTATAACTTTCTTTTATTTTTATTTAAGTAAAAAATAAAACAAACATTGAAAAACTTTTAATTATTATAAAAAATAAACACTTTTGTCCTTAATATTACATATTTAAATAAAAAACATACTTCCGAATAACAAAATTTATCACACATTAGATTTGGTTGCTAGGCGTATAAGTGTTTATTAATATAAATTTTAAAAACTATACGCTATGACGCATATTGGTGTCAATTAAAAACAATTGTAATTATGGATGTATCCCCTAAAACAACGCACAGAGGGCCAGAGAGATAGATTTTTGGCCATAAGTCGTTTTTAAGAATTTGAAAATAACGAATATGGCAAATTATTAGGAACATTTAAAAGCATGTTTTCCGAAATTTTTTTTGTTATCCATCTACACCATTTCCTTCTGTATCGATCCAAAGTTAAAAAAGTAGTTACAAATAAATTTTTTTAAAGGGCCATTTTTTTCGTTTTTGCTACATATTTTCATGACAAAAGCTGAAATTTTTTTTCGCATCAATTAACATCTAAATCGGTAATTATAACAAAAATAACCCGAATTTAAATTATTTACATATAGTATATTTTTTTTAAACTTTAATCAAATAAGTTAAAATTTTTTTGATATTAACCTTCTTCCAAAGAAATCCACACAAATCCTCAGTCCGATAAAAGCAATTTTTTTCTATTTTTATATCTAATAGAATGTTAGTTTTTGAAAAATGTTGCCCAAACTTGCTCCAAATGATAAATGACCATATCGCACCAATTTATAAAAGTGTTCCTAGATATCAAAATAACATAAATTTTAAGAAAACATTTAGATATTTTTTCAAAAAAATAATTATCCAGTGTATTTACACCAAAATGGATACTTTCGATATAATTACAGATGCAGTAAATTTTCTATCTCTATTTAAAAGAATAAAATCAGTATGGAAATTGGTCGTGATTCGTCAATTATTTCAACTCGCTCCCATACAAATACCCCACGAATAGGGTTCTTACGCTTAGAAATTCCTTATTTATGTCACTATTTCAATAAAATTCAGTACAAATAAATTTAATACATTATTAAATCAGAGTACAAAATATCAGGAAGATCGGTTCACAATTAGGCATAGCTCCCATATAAAGCCAACTTTCGAAAATCACTTTAACTCCCAAAATCGAACATAGATTACAGTGTAATGGCAATATTTGAGACAATTAACTTTAAAATCAGTAAAAATCATATAAACTAATTTCATATTAGGCCCATTTTCGAAAATTTTGGAAATCATTTTAATGTACAAACGCAATGGTGTAGGGTGTTATATTGTCGGAATAGACCGACTATAACTTTCTTACTTGATTTTTTAGTTTTTTTTTTTTTTTTTTTTGAATTCAGTAACAAAAAAAAAAAAAAAACAAACAAAAAAACTTAATTTTAGAAAGATACAGCAACAAAAAATTTTGGACGCCATATTGTTTCCACCATATTGCATTTTTTAAATATTTTCGATAATTTTATAGAATACAGATTTCAAAGTTATCTTGTATTTGGTTTTTGACACATTTATCGATTATAAACAAAATTAATTTTTGAAGAAATTAATATTACTTAAAGAAACATGTTGAGTCCGCCATTTTGTTTTTTCAAATTCTGATTTCAGTTTCAAATTAAGTAAATCTAAAACCGCCTATACACAAAATTTTAGCAGGATCAGAAATTTTCTTAAAAATTTTGACAGCCATTTTGGTTCCGCCATTTTGAATTTTTTATTTTTTAGTTCATTTTTGGAATCAGCAAGTCCAATAACCTTGAAATATGATTTTTTTACCATATCCGACAACAATAAAGGGTTTTGGCCAAAACTCGATCTTCCTGGCCCTCTGTGCAACGGTTCTCAAATGGGGGTCCGTAAGGACATTCGTGGGGGGTCGCGAAGAGTTCCTGAAAAATATTCTTAAACACACAATTTTTGAATATAAATATTATTTAGAAGTTCAAATGAAAATTCCAATAAAAGCATGAAACTATTTAAAAATGTAAATACATCTTTTTACAAAATATATCCAAATTAAAGAAAGCGTAAAGTTTTTTTCTAAAATTAGTTCTTTTTATTAGAAACTACTAATGAAGGAACTTTTGATTGAAAATATGCTTGATAAATATAACAATGATCAAACTAAGAAAGTAATGCTGTCCAATAGAGTGTCCCCAGGAAAGCCTTTTTCGACATTTCGTTGTAGGAAGGCCCCTCAAACGATTCGTAAAAATTTGCGCAAAATTTTTTAAAATATATATATTTTTATTTTATAATTGGCTAATAATTACGAATTTTTTGATACCCATTTCAAGACAAGACTCAAAATGTGGACAAAATGTTCTAGACCCGTGAAGATCAATTTTAAATTTTTTTTAATATTTTTCCCATTTTAATGTAATTTGTACGCATCGTTTGAGAAGTCTTCCTACAAAATTTTTGTCTACGGGACACTCTACTGTCCAATGACACAATCTGAAGAAAACTTTACGATATGTCAGGGAAAACAATTAATTAAAAAAATAAATATGTAGTTCACTTAAATTTGATTAAACTATAGTTTTAATTAAAAAAATAAATATGTAGTTCACTTAAATTTGATTAAACTATAGTTTTTTCGTATGAAATCCTACTTTTATTTTATAAAAATATAAATATATTATGCCAAGAACTTTTTATAAAATCGTTTTCAGTACACAAAACTTTTATTTCATCGATAAGTTTTCCGGCTATATAAAGAAAATTTGAAACTTTATTTCAGCTGATTTTCTCACCTCTTCCGAATTTGATATTTGGTAGAATTATTATTATTGTCAAAACTAAGACTAATTCAAAATTTCAGATAATTTCATCAAGTGGTTCTCGAAATATGGCGGTTTGAAATTTTTAATTAGTCTTAGTTTTGACAAGAATAATGATTGTACCAAATATCATTAAATTCGGAGAGGAAAAGTCAAAAATTGTTATTTTTTCTTATTGGTTTTAAATGGAACGACTCATATGTGTTGAAAGAGAAATGTATTTATTGGCCTATGGGCTTCAAAAAATACATTTCAACATACAGACGGACAGACATATATTCTCAAAAGTTATAATTAATCATAATAATCACGAATATTTTTCAATTCGATGATCTGGATATATATTTAAAGACAATCTTTTATATACCCTTCATTTAATGTAAAGGCTATAAAAACAGCTATTCTCCTTACATTTAGATTTTGAAATTTTTATATTTGGCCTCAATTCTAGCTTTTTCTTACAAGTAATTTACGTGATAAAGGAATAACATTTCTGTTAAAAAAAGAATGTATTTTAGTGAATAAGTAGTGGACTTATTAATTCACTCTCATATTTTAATAAATATTATTTATATAACAAATAAATATAAAAGTATGTTTAGTACTTGTAATTATATTAGTACCTAACCGGATATCTATTTGACAAACACACCTATATAAGTATTTTTACGTACATACATATGTTAATGCAGTTACAGTTAAATACTACATACATATGTACATAATAGAAGTGTGTGTTTATTTTATTTTAATGTTTATGTTGAACTAATTAATAATACTAAAGATTATATATATGTATGTATTCCTGTGAATGTCCCAGCAAAAACTTGGTAATGACATGTAGTTACGGATGTAGTTACCTTTCAATGATAACAACATACCGTTTATATTACAAAGAATTAGTTTAGTGACTACTTATTTATATGTAATACGATTTTTTTTAAATACTACTTTATTTTGATTTTTTTATTCAGTTTACTATTTCATATACATATTTAAAGGGGGGATAAATAAAAAGTTGCCATTACCTGGCAACCAAAGTTTTTGCTGGGGTAATGTTGATTTGGGCAACATTTCTTTTATATTTGTCAATCTGTTTTCCTGTTAACTGATATTAATATATTATTTGTCATAAATATACAAAGAAAAAGAAAAAATATAGAAATAAGGAGTGAGATCGAAAAATTCTTAACATACATAATATTCAATAACTTGGAAACGGTTGATCTTAGAGTTTTCATTATTTTTTTAATCATTTGATAATTTAGTACAGATCACAGAAATATAAAATATAAAATATGGATCTAACCACTAATTATAAAATTGTGGACCATTTTTGAAAACCCTTTCTTTGGAGATTTGATAGTTGCTTCAGTCACTTTTTTGGAACAGTGTGCACATCTTCTGTTAAAATCTACGGTATTTTGGACACCTATTTTGTGCTTTTGAATTCACTTTTCACAAGAGCTCAATATCTCTCCACTGGTCTAAGCTATGGAGAAGTTTGAAAATTGACCCCTTTTGGTACTAAAACTATGTTATTGTTTTGGTACCACTCCAGAGCTTTCTTACCGTAGTGACATAATACCAAATCGGGCCAATAATGTGTGGACACGTTGTGCTCTCTTACGAAAGGAAGAAGTCTTTTTTGCAAATATTCCTTTATGCATATTTTGGTATTTATAGATCCTGTTTTGCCGCAACTGCAAAAAGCTTGTCATACCATGAATTTTCTAAGAAATTTTTGCTGCTTTTCAGTCTTAAACTTATCTCCAACATTGCTTCGAGCATTAGCAATAAAAATTTTTGAGACACAAGCTGCGAAGATTCTGCCAGCACCTACGTTTCTTCGTCAATTATACAGCTTGAGTATTTTTGTATGAAATTTGGATTTAAATTCCGAGTCCTATTTTTGGCTTGTATTTTTTTTTTTTTTTTGCAGAATTCCAGTTTGGAATTTTTTGAACTTTATATGTTATCGACTTTCCCATTAGCTTTAAATTTTCGCACCAAATAGTCGAAGCACTGAGAAAACTGAGCTGATTTTCTACCAGATGTGTTTGGAGTTCCTTTCAATATGCCTTCAATTTTCTGGCCCAATATCATGTGGTCCTTTTTTCTTACCGAACTAGGTTTCACATCAATAGTCAAGTTCTCCTGATACTGTTTAATAACATTAGAAACGATTTTACGAACGACATTTAATTCTGTAGCCAATTATTTGTAAGACCTATTTGGATTTTTTGAAATTTTTTAATAACTTGTAAGAAGAAAATCTTTTTCGTCACTTATTTTGATGAACATAAGGACAAATTAACATGGTTGTTATTAAAAATAATAAATGAAGTATTTTTCCATGATAACTAGATCAAAAAAAATTTTAAATATTGATTCCGAAAAAAGTTATGAGACAAAATGTGTGTTAAGATTTTTTCGATCTCACTCCTTATAAAAGAAAATTATGACAAGGATGATAAATCTTTAAAGGTTAAACGTTAAATATCATGTGTATATGCTATTATGTGCTATGATTTTAAATTTGTTGATTCAAATTGTTTCCTAAATATACACAGAAAAAAATAAACATGGACTTCAATTACGAAATTTGTAATATTAATTAATTTTTAATTGATTTTGCTCCAATAATCAAAATGATAATATTAATAACTAGAATAATTGATAATATTATTACTTCTTTTCCTTAAATAGATGCAATGAGCTGAAAATTTTTGAAAATTTACTTAAATTTATATTATTTCTGTACTTTTATAGACAAATATTTAATTTTTCTTTATATTTTATTAACAGCTGTCACTTTATTAAAAAACAAAACTGAAAACCAATTAGAAAATTAATTATATTAATATATCATATAATTAAATTCCAATATAAAGTTAATTAATAATTTTATTAAATAATTTTTTAATTTTTTTCTGTGTATACTTCTATATTAAACATTAAAAGTAGATTAAAAGTAGAAGAGATGGACAAAACTGTTTATATATATATATATATATATATATATATATATATATATATATATATATATATATATATATATATATATATATATATATGAACGTGAATTTCTTACATAGAAATACTTGATGAAATAAGAAGGAAATAATACAATCCTGTTTGAAATAATTTTCGTTTTTTTTTTTTTTTTTTTCTTTTTTTTTCTTAAATTAATAAATTTTTCTGTATGAGATAAAAGTAAAATTTAAATAAATTAAAAAAAAAAGCCCAGACAAATTTAAAAACTATAAAATTTTTTCCAAAAGCGTACATACTTTATTGCTCATAACTTATAAACTATAAATTGTAAAATTCTAATTTTTATTTCGTTTAATAGAAAAAGATATTGTCTTTAAAATGACGTGATAATATGTGGATAAAATATAGATCAAAGCTAAATATCTCCAAAAACGTTATTTTAAAATTCTTTAAAAAATATATACATATATTGAAAATTTAACTCTATTCTATACTCGAGCCAAAATGCAAGTTAAAGACTCTTTTGGTCTAGGAGTTATGAAGCAAACTATGTTAAAAAGCTATTTATTTTTTATTTTTTTTTATGTAAAAATTTTAAATAAATAAAAAGTAAATAAATCAATTTTATATACAAAACTTCAGTTTAGTTTATATTTTGTTACATAACTTCTAAACTAAAGGAGTGTCCATTATGAAATTTTTCACGGATATGGACAAGAATTGTGTTAACATTATATAATCTTTTAAGAACCTTAAAAATATCTTTTCTGGAGATATAAAGGTTTAATTTTTATAAGTTTAATTTTGACCTTTGAACTTTCGAATTAAATAAATTTACTACATATCATTTTGAAGGCAATATCTTTATCTTTAAAATGATACTAAAACATTAAAACATTATTGCGTTTATTTCAGATGTTATAAGTAATTATATTTTATTTTGGTCTACAACTTCTAAACTGAAGAAGTCCCCAATTTTACGTGCGTAGGAAGAAGAGTTACGTCAACATTATATATATATCGTCCATTCCATGAAAGAACGGCATATGCATACACTATGGAGCCGTTTAAATATGTCCGTTTTTATTTTTTTGAATTTTGAAAAATTCGCGAATTTATTCGCGATTTAAATTTTTCAAAAAGTGAAAAAAAATGACAAAAGTGTCTAACTTTAAACATTAATATCTCAAAAAGTTGTTAACGGATTTTAATGATTTAAATTGCATATTTAAGGAGAATAAGTCCACTATAAATGTAGTTATTTAAAAATAATATTATAGTTTAAAAATACATTCATAATGCAAATGCAATTTTTGAATGCATTTTAAATCTTCTAAATCATAAGAGATATCATAGGTGATTTTCTTTATTTTATCATGTTATTTACAAAGGTTTTTAAATCTTTAAAATCTAAAGTTATTCTATATGATTTTTTCAAACTTTTAAATACTCGAACTGATCAAATTTGACATCCTGTAACTGTAACTTATCTTGTATTATTACAAGGTAACTATAAGATGATTTTTCTGAAAGTCTGTTTTCTGCTCTACAACTCTCCCATACATTTCAATTCAATTCGTCCAGTAGTTTTCGAGATATTGTGCTCTGTGTAACGTATGATTAATTTGTAATTATATCAATAATACTCATACGCCTTAAGAAGTATGACGTAAATTACCTCAATTCACAAAATTACTTAGATACATACCTTTACATTCCAAAATTATATTTTCTTTATAATTAAATTTTATGTAAAATAAACATACCTGCAAAGATATAAAGTAAAATATAAATTAAAACTTTTTTGAAATTTAATTAATGTTTAGCACAAAATATTGAAAAAGAAATAGGTTATATGTTTACATGTAATTATAACGATGCATTCTTATGTCGCCACAAATTAGATACATTTTGATTATATAACATTCGAGTAGATTTAGCTTTGAATATCTATGCTACTGTCTGAAGAAAACATTTTAAAATTTAAATTACTAACAGGAATTAAATGAAATTTTCCCAGATAGTTCGTAGTTTATCTAGAATGTTTGCTATTTAAAATCAGCTAAATCTAACTATTAGAAAAAAAGTTATAAAATAAAATCTAAACTAACCTATAAGCAGAATTAAATAAAGTTTTGTAAAAATGGTAACAAAGGTTCTAAAGCTACGATTAATTAAAGAAACTGCAAAAAAAAACTTTGCACTTGTTTAATTAATTTATTTATTTTTGTTTTTAAGTACAAGAATTTTTATTTTATTTTAATTATTTTTTTAACCTAAAAAAAACACTCACCTTTGCATTATTCGATTCTAAATTATTTTCCAATTTCATATGTACGTTTAATAAAACAATTGTTGAGCAAAAAAAAAAAATAAATTATAAAACGAAAAATTCTAAAATAATTGATTATCGAGCAATAAACAATAAAAATTTTTCACTTAAAAATTGTTTATTTTTTATTTTATTCTTGTTAAGATTTTGCACTATTTTTTTCTTGTTTTCCTTCAAAAGAATTTTGCAAGAAATTTGACTTTTTTGTTGTTTTTCCTTAATTACACACTAAATTAAGTTGATTTTTTAAGGTTAATTAGCAAAATTAAGGCAAGTGATTTTAGTCTTAACAAAAAAAAAGAAGAGAAAACATCTGTTGAACATGTGTGTGTATGGAGAGAAGAGCACAGTTTTTTTTTTTTTTTCTTCTTTAGTGGGTTTTAAGGATAGTTAGAGTTTGTTGTTTTATCTTTGCCAACATATGGTTTAATAAAATTGTGTTATTAAATGGAATTTTTAACTCTGGGAATTTTTATTTGATTTTAAATTTATATTTAGTTTAACTTAGTTTTGCAAAACAAATAAAAAATAAATCTCAAGGCCGTTTTTAAATAAACAAAAACTTTATTGTTGTTGTTTTATTATTATTATTTTTTTTTTTTTTTCTAACTATTTATGGTGAAAACAAATTCAAGATGAATATTATTTTTATTCAAAATTAACACAAACATTTAAAAGATGACTCAGTATTGCAAATATTTTTGTTAAGTTTTTATTTTTCGCTTTCAAATTTTGACAAAAAAAAACTAAATTTTTTGTTTTAAATCTAGAAAAATATTGTTAAAAATAATTTTCACAATATTCACGCAATTGTTTAATATTTTTTACTTAATTTAAACTCAATTAATAAAAACAATAGGAAGAAGCTTCAATAGAGAACAAAAGCAAAAAAAAACTCGGTTAATAAAAAAATATATATTTTTTAAATATATATATCTGTTTTTTTTTTTTGGTCGAAAAGAGAGTATTTGTTTTTCCAATAGATATTTTTGTTGTTTTTGTTTGTTTTTAAGTTGTTTGCTGGCCCGTTATAAGTGAAAAAGACACTGTTATACGCGGTCACATTCGTCGAACGACTGGTGTAAAAGGTAATCAAAAATTGCACGAGTCTAAACATTAATTGAGTGCAATGCATACCATGATGGTATGGCATGCCAACATGCCATACTGCCACAGCAGCAATGTATACAACAATTACCTCCTCATCATCTGTTTGCCACTAATCTTTGCTTCCCAAACATCTAGCACCCCTTAGCCAAGTTCCCCGCCCCCCTCCCAAAAAAAAAAAACAACATTTGAGAGGGGTATTGTTTGGCTCCCCGTTACCCTCATACACACAATGTGGCTACAACTTGTGGCTGATATTTCTTACGTTATTTTTTCTATCTATTTCATCGATATTTGTTATTTGCAAAACAACACCAACAACATCTACAACAAGTACCTTCACATTTTGTCAAAATCCAACAACAACAAAAATAAAAAAACTACTTTTTTTGCTAAAAAAAAAAGCTTTTAGTAGTATATGTTGTTGTTTTTTTTTTTCTATTAAGAAAATCTCACTCAATTACAAATTTTAAAAGTTGTTTAAGTTTTCTGCAAAAACAGAAAAAAGCTTTTTCTGTTAAACTCACTCTTTTTTTAAAGTTTTTTATAAAAGAATTTAATTTTTCACTCACATTCTAAATGAGTTTTAATTACAGTGAGTGAGAGTGAGCAAGAGTGTCAGTTTTTTTTAGCTCTCTTAAATTCTTTTATAAAATTTCTTATTTTAATTTTGTTTTTGCTTTTATTTATCATCATCACATATTTTTTTTTTTTTTCATTTTACTTTTATTTATTTTTTTACTTTTCTAAATATACAATAATAATAACAAAAATAGTTTTGCACTCTATAATATTTTCTGTTGTTGTTGACGTTTTTATTTTATCTGTATTTCTTTTTTTTTTTTTTCTTAAGACAGAATGTAAGAGAATTTATTAATGTTATTCTTAATAACAAATATTCAAAATATGACCCTTGAGAATTAGATTTATTTTACGTTCTATTCTATACCCTCTTCAAGACAGGTGGACTCCTCCAGAGACCTTGGATCAGCGATACGATTTTGAAAAGTAATAAGTTTTGAATAGTGGCTTCAAGACCTTATGATTCTCTAGATCGCTCATAAATAATCTAACAAACAACTTGAATTCGCCGGCAACTCGTCTGCGTCTTAAATTCTTGTTCGGTAAAAAAAAACAAATAAAATGTCATCAATGCTGATAAAGTCACAATTACATCTATAATATCAACTTTAACCTGTCCCGAACGTCTGGTACTGTGCAACATGTGCGCCATGTTTAGATTTCAATGAAACCAAAGTGGACAACATGAATTCTAACCATTGTATTATAACATAGAGAATTCATTTATCATTCATATATTAGTGATTACTACTCTGGTGCCGACAAACAGATATAACAAAGTACATTACCGATTGCAACTTAATTATGGTCTTTTGAACCGGATACTGTTTGACAATGCTGTTGCGATGTTAGATTCCTCAACTTGTTAATCGCAAAAATTTTATTATTAAATCTGTATCTCCTAAACTACTGCACAAATCCAAGTGAAATGTATAAAATCGTTGTAGAGAAGGACCTAATCATTCAGAAAAATCATCTTGTAGTCACCCAGTAATAATACGAGCTAAGCTACAGGATGTCAAAGTTAACCATCTCCAGTATGAAAAATTTTAAAAAAATTTTAACTTTTTAAAAACCTTTGCAAAGAACTAAACCTTTTTTCATCTCTAAAATCAGTTTGCCATTGTAAAACAAAATTTTTATCAAAAATCCAATTTTTTTTTTTTTTTTTAAACTGGCTTCTCCACAAAATCGCATTTTCTTTACAAAAATTATTATTTTCTTTACAAAAATTATTATTTCTTTTTTTTACCAAAAATAAATTTTTCATCACTAAACTAGTTTTTCACAACAAAACCAGTTTTTCACCACCAAAGTACAAAACTAGTTCTTCAACAATAAATAAATTTGTTCACAAAAAAAAAAAAAAAAAAATCCGTCACTAAACTAGTTTATTACCACAAAACTAATTTTTCTCCACTTCACTAGTTTTTGACCACTAAACAAATTTTTTACTATAAAAACTAGTTTTTCATCACTAAACGACTTTTTCACCATAAAACAAATAATTGACCACACAAAAGTATTTTTTATACCCACCATCAAAAATAAGATGGGGTTATATTGATTTTGTCATTCCGTGTGTAACATGTCGAAGGAATCATTCAAGACCCCATAAAATATATATTTTCTGGATCCTGGTTCGATTCTGAGTCGATCTAGCTATGTTTGTCTGTCTGTCTGTCTGTCTGTTGAAAGTATGATAGGGTTCGAACGGGACAACGTAGGTTCAAATATTTATCTTATATAAGGTTTGTTTGGTATTTAAAATGGGCAAAATCGGTTAATACACATTTTTCCCAGTTATGGGAAAAATACTGGAAACACAGGGGTCCGTTGTAGCTTCATTTCATACTTTTCTGCTGATATCTCTTAAACAAAAACATGTGCGACAACGAAATTTTGTACGGATAGTTTGGGGGTCGATATAAATTTGGAAACCAAATTTATATCGGAAACAAAAAACTTATATAAGATAAATATTTGAGCCAAATTTCGTCCCCCTACGGGACAACGTTCGAGCCCTATCCTGCTTTCAACAGACTGACGGACATAGCTAGATCGACTCAGAACCGAACCTGGACCCAGGAAATATATACTTTATGGGTTCTTAAATGATTCCTTCGACATGTTATACACGGAATGACAAAATCAATATAACCCCCATCTTTTTGATGGTGGGTATAATAATGATTTCAATCCAAACATATCGGTCAATATTACTAAAATTTTTAAAAAGTACCATTGACCATTAAATTTTCGCTTTTAAACAATTTTTTCTTTTAAAGTTCTGTCTACAAATATTTCAATATTTTCGTCACCAGTTGCTAGGTCGGTTGCTTCATTATAAAAAGTCTGACTGCCTATTTAATTATTTATTTATTTTATTTTTATTTTTTTGTTTGTTATAAACAATATTATAACTTTTTTCCTTCTTTCTTTTTTGTTTTAATATTTATTTATGTATAAATGTCTGTATGCCTTGCCTTTTTAATATCATTTATTTATTTCAGTTCATTTTTCTTTTCTTTTAACTAGTACTTTGTGTTTTTGTTTATTTAATTTTGTTTTTTTATTTAATTAATTTATTGCTCAATATGCATTAAAAATTTCTTTTCTTTTTCCCCCCGCTACCAGCTTAAAACAAAAATAATAAAATAATATGAAATGCTTTCTTTTTTTTTTTTTTGCTGCTGCTTCATAAAATTTATTTTTACCCAAAAACAAACGAAAAAAAAACTAGTTTATTTAATTATTTTTACCGGCAACAAAAAAAAATCACAAAATTTTAATACAAAATCACAGGTAATCAACAGCAGCAAAAAATTATTGGTGTGAAATATTGACATACTCAACCACACACATACACTCACTCATGCGGACTAATAATAACACAAGTTTGCTGCTGCAATTTCTTTATTTGGAATTTGATGAGTTGTTGCTACTAAGAGTTTTTTTGAATTTCGGGGAGGAATATTATAAATAAAAATTTAAAATATTTACCGTTAAATGCACAGAAAGAAATTATGGGGCTATAATTTTAAAATGAAAAGAATTGAATGAAAATTTTGGATTTATTTTTGTTATCGAATGTTTCTCGTCAGAGGAACAATATAGAGATACTAAATAGCTAAATAAGATTAACATTATTTTTTTTTAAATAGCCTATGCAAATATCTGAAATTCTGTCTGTCATAGATCCGTGATAGATCCTACATCAGCAAAACTGAATTTAATAATTTTGAAGTTTAGTACTAAAATAACTCTTTGCTGTGTAATATTTTAAAAACATAACGGAATATTATTTCCTAAGCTAAAAATTTTGTTTTTTTTTTTTTTTCTAAAAATAAACCGAATTTAAATTTATTTATTTATTTATTATTATTATTTTTTTTTTTTTTTTTTTTTTTTTGACAAATTATAAAAATTAGCAAATGTTTTTTTAACAGCAGTAATTTGTTCCATAGCTTCATATTAAAGTACAGTTAAAGGAACCAAAATAGAAAAATTTAATAATTTATAAAATTTATTCAATAAATAAAACTGTCCACCTTTCAAGTAAAAGGTGTTTGGTTTAGGAAAACTACTACTAGTAAAGCGCCAGATGATTTCCATTTCTCCCAAGGTCAAACAATACTTTTAACAACTCTTACCAAAGAAGGTAGGTATGCGGATTCCGTTAATTAAATAAGTGTAAGAAATTTTAGTAAAATTTACTTTTAATAAAAAATTGTTGACAAACTAACTTTAATTAGACAATTTTCGAAATGTTAAATAAATTTTCTATTACAAAAAAAAAAAAAAAAATCGAAAAATTTCAATAAATTTTCCTTTTTATAGGAAATTATCAAAAACTTTCCTTTTTATAGGAAAGTTTCAATAAATTTCCTTTTTAAAAGAAATTTTCAATAAATTTCCTTTTTAAAGGAAATTTTCAATAAATTTCCCTTTTATAGGAAATTTTAATAAATTTCCTTTTTATAGGAAATTTTCAATAAATTTCCTTTTTAAAAGAAATTTTCAATAAATTTCCTTTTTATAGAAAATTTTCAATAAATTTCCTTTTTAAAAGAAATTTTCAATAAATTTCCTTTTTATAGGAAATTTTTAATAAATTTCCTTTTTATAAAAAATTTTCAATAAATTTCCTTGTTATAGAAAATTTTCAATAAATTTCCTTGCTATAGGAAATTTTTAAACAATTTCCTTTTTATACAAAATTTTCAATAAATTTCCTTATTATAGGAAATTTTCAATAAATTTCCTTTTTATAGAAAATTTTCAATAAATTTCCTTTTTAAAAGAAATTTTCAATAAATTTCCTTTTTATAGAAAATTTTCAATAAATTTCCTTTTTATAGGAAATTTTTAATAAATTTCCTTTTTATAAAAAATTTTCAATAAATTTCCTTGTTATAGGAAATTTTCAATAAATTTCCTTTTTATAGGAATTTTTCAATAAATTTCTTTGCTATAGGAAATTTTTAATCAATTTCCTTTTTATACAAAATTTTCAATAAATTTCCTTGTTATAGGAAATTTTCAATAAATTTTCTTTTTATAGGAATTTTTCAATAAATTTCCTTGCTATAGGAAATTTTTAATCAATTTCCTTTTTATACAAAATTTTCAATAAATTTCCTTGTTATAGGAAATTTTCAATAAATTTCCTTTTTATAAGAAATTTTCAATAAATTTCCTTGTTATAGGAAATTTTTAAATAAATTTCCTTGTTATAGGAAATTTTTAAATAAATTTCCTTGTTATAGGAAATTTTTAATAAATTTCCTTTTTAAAAGAAATTTTTAATAAATTTCCTTTTTATAAGAAATTTTCAATAAATTTCCTTGTTATAGGAAATTTTTAAATAAATTTCCTTGTTATAGGAAATTTTTAATAAATTTCCTTTTTATAAGAAATTTTTAATAAATTTCCATTTCTTAGGAAATTTTTAATAAATTTCCTTTTTATAAGAAATTTTCAATAAATTTCCTTGTTATAGGAAATTTTTAAAATAAATTTCCTTGTTATAGGAAAATTTCAATAAATTTCCTTTTTATAAGAAATTTTTAAGAAATTTCCTTTTTATACGAAATTTTTAATAAATTTCCTTTTTAAAAGAAATTTTCAATAAATTTCCTTTTTATAGGAAATTTTCAATAAATTTCCTTTTTATTGGAAATTTTCAATAAATTTCCTTGCTATAGGAAATTTTCAATAAATTTCCTTGCTATAGGAAATTTTCAATAAATGTCCTTGCTATAGGAAATTTTTAATAAATTTCCTTGCTATAGGAAATTTTTAATAAATTTCCTTGCTGTAGGAAATTTTTAATAAATTTCCTTTTTATAGGAAATTTTCAATAAATTTCCTTTTTATAGGAAATTTTCAATAAATTACCCTTTTATAGGAAATTTTCAATAAATTTCCTTTTTATAGGAAATTTTCAATAAATTTCCTTTTTATAGGAAATTTTCAATAAATTTCCTTTTTTAGGAAATTTTCAATAAATTTCATTTTTATAAAAAATGTTTGTCTATAAATTTTAATTTTTTGGATAATCTGGATAATGGAATATCTGTTATATGGCTTTGAGATATGAAAATTTATCCAAATTTCCTTTCTAAAGTTCTAAAAGTTATTCGGAATTTATTTATATTTTTGCCAAACTTGTTAAACATCCCTGCGGGAAATTTGTGGCAATTGCACTAATGGACCAGTCCCTCAGTAACGGTTGAGTACCAATTGACACCTAACTCATCACCAAAGTTCCAGTTGAGAACCAGTTGATACCACCACACTCACTAAATATCAGTTGAAAGTCAATTTCCAACAGGAATGTTAAGTGCGCAATTAGCAGCTCGCGCGAAATAACAATCAGTAGCTGTGTGATTAGAGTTGAAGACTATAAAACGTAAGATACGTCAGAAGAACGTGAGTTCGAAATAATAAAATAAAAATAAATATAATTTAATAAAAATAAATCAAAAGAAATAAAAAAGTAATAAAAAAGAGTTTAAAATGTATACAAATTTTTCTTCAAATTTTTATTATATTAATCGATTCTGAACATGTCCTCTTGGACCAGTCCTGTGACCTGTTCTATGACCTGTCCTAAGGGGCTAATTAGCCACCTCCAATGAAAACCCCATGTAAAAGTGACATATAAAGTTCCGGAACTGAAAGCGGTCACTAGCTTTGAGAAACTGTCACGTGACTAGTTTTGAACCGGTTTTCTTTCCTCCAGGGATATTTTAGTTACATTTAAAATGTTTTTCTACGACATATTTTACTTTTTAACACATTCCATTTATATTTAATTTTTTCTTTGATATTTTTAACTAAATATAAACAACCTTTACTATAAAACAACATTCTTTTAATTTATTTATTTATTTTTTATTATTGAAATTATTGGTCTAGTTTTAGTATACATATGTATATTTTTGTTTTTGAAAAGTTACCTTTAATAAGCTTAACGTTGAAATTGTTTTAATCCAAGTTTTTATTTTATATTTTTTTTACAACATTTTAATATGCATAAAATAGTAAGAGACTAAATAGTTAAATAGAGCCAACACCCTAAAATGTTATTTAACCAACCAAGCGACAATCAAATAAAACCAACCATTTTAGACATTTAAGAAAAACATTCTGATAACTTTAATATATAATAAAAAAAAAAAACAGCAACACCATTAGCAACAATATTAATAATGAAAAAATATTTTAGTAACATTTAATTTAATCAAAGCATTTTTAAAAGTAACTTTTTCAATATAAACTTAAAGGAAAAAAAAAAAAAAAAAACATTGAACAAGAAACCAATACACACAAAGCCATATATATATACATATGAGAGCGTTTCTATATGAATCAGGGATGTGAATTAGAAATTAAAATAAAGAGCAACAAGTTGTTGAAAATTTTAAACTATAGTTAAGATAATAAAAAATATAGACCATGCTATAGTTAAGACTACAGACTGGACTATAGTCAAGTCAAGTTTATAGATGCGACTAGATACGACTTAGTTAGGACTATAGACTAGACTATAGTAAATACTAAGGAATCGACTATAGACTAAACGATAGTCAAAACTATAGACTAGACTATATATAAGACCTAATATTAAGCCATGGTTATGTGTTTAAAATGTACTTTAGTTAAGGAAACTTGATTTTATTTTGTCTGCAACTATTCCCATCCCTGCTATGCATTTTGAAGGTGCATTTATAAAAAGTTTATTACAACTTGTCTAAGAAGTTGTCTGATTTAGTTGCTGGCTGCTCTTGTTGCTTACTGTTACCAAAGATTCTTTTTTTTCATTTTAGTCAATGTTTTAGAAACAAAACCTAATGGCAGCAGCACAAGCACAAGCACCAGCCATCGTCACATTTAGAAACCTGTATTTGAATTAAAAGTTGCTTGTAGTTTTTGTGGTTAAATGCAGAACATTTAAACCAACTTATACATATTTTTTTTTTTAATATTTTATAGCTATTTTGTTTAGCGAGCAAATTGCTAATACATAATACAGCGAGTAAAGGGGTAGGTAGCTTCATTAAAACATTTAAATTTGGTTTGAACTAAAACTATACGCTAATGTAAGAACATACAACTCATAGTCACTTTCTTGAACGAATTAAAAATGTGTCTGTCGTTTTAGGAAAAGTTCCTTATTAAACATTGTCTCCTTAAAAATTCATTCCTTAAAATAACTGATTTTCAAAACAACCAACACTAGTATTTTGTTTATTTAGAAAATAAAGTAATAAAAAAATAGTATTGCCTTACCACAACCAAACTCTATATACCACAAATTTAATTCTTTTATTTTGTTTAAATGTTTTATTTTTTATTTTTCTTAATTTTTTTCTAGTTTTATTTTTTAACGAGCAAACTCATAAACAACTTGTTAGTTTTAAATTTCAATATATTGTTGTTGTTGTTTAAAGTATATATAATACAACAAAAATATAAAAAAGACCTTGCTTTCGATTTTCAATCTTTTATAGTACATTCTGTTTGCCACAAAAAGTAGTAAAAAAAAAAACTAAAAAAAAAATTAAAAAAAAACAAGACTTTAAAATGCCAACAACAAATAAACCACCGTAGATAAAAAATAGACAATTTTGTAGTATTTTTAATAAACTTTTAACAAAATACTTGTTAAAAGAAAAAAAAACGGTTCAAATATAATAAAGTAATTGAAAACAAATATTAATGATATTTTTAATTTAAAATCAAATGTTTGAAAATATAATTTATTAGGGGCCTGAGATTTTAAACAGAAAAATAATTTCTCATAAGTTCTGTTAGTTTTCAAGCAATCTCAATTGCAAATTCAGGCGAGACAAAACATTCTTTCAAAGTCATGTTACCCTCTTTGGTCAGCAAACACTCTTAAGTGGTTGTCAGATTGTCTATTATAGTTTAAGTTTTTAAATAGAGAAAAACAAACTTTTATGCCAAAAAAGAACTGGTCAAAACAACAATAACAAAAAAGAAAAAAAAGCGTATAACCAAAAAAATATAAACTTAATGGTCGTCGTTGTTGAGGTTCTATTTATGGTCAAATCGATCGAAACCAGTCTATATTAAAAAGTAACAGTAATAAAGAGTGCACACGAAAAATAAATTTTAAATTAAGATATCAAAAATAAAACAAATTAAAACAAATGTATGAGTCTTAAGTTTAGATTAGGTCTTAGAAAGACTAAAATATAGTTATAAAAATAAACTATATAATAGGCTATAGAATGGACTAGGCTACAGTACAGGCCAAGGTAGATTAAGAAGGTAACGACAACTCTACAACAACTACAACATCAAAAAAAAAAACCCCATGTATTTTGTTTTTGCATTGTCATCTCTTGTGTCAACTTTAATTTTGTCATTTCACATGTTTCTTTACCAAAAACAAAAATACATTTGACATTTCATGTAATAAAAAAAGAGGAGAAAGACGCAATAACACAAAAGTAAACAAGAAATGCCAAAAAAAATGTAAACATAAACAGCACTTTGACACTTCAAATTCTAAAACACAAGCCGCCATATTGATTTCAAAAAGAAAAAAAAATCACAGCTGTTTTAATGTCGTTACCTTCTTAATCTACCTTGGTACAGGCTATGTGTTAGGCTATTAAGTAAGAATATAGACTAGATTATAGACTGGACTACATAATGTATAGACTATCGACTAGGCTATAGACTATCAATATAAGAAATTATCGAATAGACTATCGACTACGCTATAGAATAGAATATCGACGAAGCTTTAAAACAGGCTATAGAATATACTATCGACTACGTTATAAAATAGACTATCCGCTAGACTAAAAATAGACCATCGACTAAACTTTAGAATAGACTATCGACTGGACTATAAAATAACGTTCAGGATACAGAACAGACTATCGACTAGCCTGTAGAATAGACTATAGTATATCTAAAGTATAGAAATGACCATAAACTAGGCTATAGAAAAAGGCTATTGACTAGACTATAAAATAGACTATCAGCTAGACTATAGAATAGACTATCGACAAAACTATAGGGTATACTATAGTATATCTACACACAGAAAATAAGTTAGTTGGAAAACGGTTACAATAATAAACATTTATTATAAATAATGTATAATTTATTGCATTTACTAAAAATTTCTATTTAAAAAGGATTTTTTGTTATTGCAATGATGAAATTGTAGTCACAATGGAATTATAATGCTTGTTAAAGTAAATTATTTAGTTAAACCAATAAGTTTCATTTGAAAATTTATTTAAAATAATAATCAATTATTTAATATTATTACAACCAAATATTAAAACCGAATTTTAATAATACATTTTAGAGATTACAACCATAAAATTATATAAACGAATCAAACAATTCGTTCAAAATAACAAAAATACAAATTTGGCTTTCACAACCAAAAAATCGGTATTGGTCTTTGACGTTTCAAAAATAAATTAATTTTATTCATAAAATTCATTTAAAAAAAAGTTTAAAACAATATAAAAAGCAAAATGTAATTAAAAAAGTGTAAAAATTCATAAATATTTAGCAGTCGCGGTAGTGCTAAGGATATACATATGAATATATCAATCAACATGACGCAAGTGAACAGAGGCGATCTTTAGGTTCTGTAATATACATAACGTTAGGATTATTTTTTAAAACACATTATTGTTAAAAGCGAAGTAACTATTAAATATTACACATTCCTTTAAAACATTTCTCTTTTTTAGTTTCATCATCTATTGGAGCTATTATTGTTATCCAGTCCTATCCGTCCTGCGGGTATTCTAAATTAATATGGAGGTGTTAGTTTTATGTATGAATTCCTTTGGGAGTTCTATGAATAATCAATTCTGGCCGAAGATATTTTGATGAGTCACTTCTGGCTTAATTCCTATCTAGAATATTCCTCTGTTTGAAGTGCTCGTTGTCCGAAAAATTGTCATTGATTATATATTTGATGTCATCTAATTAATAAAATTCCCTAAAACATAAACTAGTGTGTGCTAACGAATTCAAATCCTCCTCTGAATTAAGGCGAACTTTTCACCACTACTCATATTTTCTTTTTGATAAATATGTATGTTAATATAAATTTATATGTACATAAATCAAACTAAATAAATAATAATGCAAAAATAAATAAAATTTTGTATTTTAATTTGATTCACAATAAACACAAACATTTTCTATCGAATTAATTTTAAAATCAGTTAAATGTACCATATTTATTCGTTAATCGTGACGGAATCGACTATGATACTGGGAACCGACAAAATTCGATTGGCAAAAAATTCGGATGCCGTAACGAATCTGTTTTCTCTGTGTAGACTAGAGAATATACTATCGGTTAGACTGTAGAAAAGATTATCGATTTGGCTATGGAATAGATTAGGTCTTAGAAAGCTAAAATATAGACATAAGAATAGGCTATAGGAAGACAAAAATAGCATATAGAATAGGCCATAGAATATACTCTATAAAAACAATAGGTTTAGGTTAAGTAAAAACTATAATACAGAGTATACTTTTTATATAGTTCATCTCCCTTTTTAAAAACTATATTTCGTGTTCCATCTGTATACAAATTTTGCTGGAAAATGAGAGCAAGTAACAAAAGTCAACAACTAGCAACACACTTTATTTTATTTATTTATCTTTTTGGTTTTTTCAATATGCTATTTTTCGCTTACGTTTAGGCGTTGGTATTGTTTCTAAACTGGTCAAATTTTATTTTTTGATTTTTTTCTTTTTACAAATTTATTACAAAAAATTTCGAAATGACACACACCAACGAGTTAAAATTAATTATTTTAATACAGATTTGGAGAATAGATTTTGACCTCATCATGCGTTAAAGAGCTAAAAATGCCTTTATAGAAAAAATTGGAGTATTTTGAAGTTATGGTTTTCTTACAAATTTCAAAAATCTCAGCAGCATTAATAAATGGTTAATAAACGCATTTAGAAAAAAAAAATCTGCAAATTAAAGTCGATACAGTGGAATGTTTGTTAGGTGACGAAACTTTGCTGATTTCAAGGGCAAATTATAAAATAAAAAAATAATGATAATTATAACAGTTTTTGTATAAAAAGCTATCCATCGATATAAAATATTTTTAACTTTTCTCTCTTATAAATATTTAACTCTTTTAAAACATTAGTTCCTACTCTTACTGTTACTTAAAAATATTTCAACATAATTTAAATTTATATATTAATTGGATTGTGATTTGAAATCAACATATTAATTAATTTAAATCATTTAAATAAATAATAAAGAAGAAAAGACAATTAACCGACTACCTAAGAGTGATTTATAAGAAATTCATCCATCAAAATTAACCACACACTTATTTAGCTGATGGTTGAAGAACAACACATTTTTATTCTAATTTTTTATTTTTTATTTTTTGTTGCTTTTTTTACTTTCAGATAAAATCGTTTTGCAAATCAAATTTAAATATAAAAATCTTAAAACGAAAAAAATTAAGAGTTTGCTTTTAAAAGGTAAGAAGTTAAGCACCTTTTCTTAATAAAGATTAATTATATAGAGAATGGGTAATAAAATAAATCCCATATTTAAAGATATAGAAAAAAGTGTAGGTGGTTTATTGTTATTGGTTTGTAGAAGTAGTGGAAATAATTTATTTGTGAGGAAACTTAAATTCATTGATTTCAATTACATAACATAATGTTGATTTAGAGAAATTTTTTTCTTATTTATTATTACGCAATTAATAAACAACTTTGCAATAATTTTTCTAAGGCAATTATTTAGTCGCAAATCGTTTTTAATTTGAATTTTGCTGAGAAAGATTTTGTTTGATCCTTGTTTAACAAAAAATCATATACTATTTAATATACTGAAGACTATGCTATAGAATATACCTCTATAGCCTATGCTATAGTGAAAACTATAATCTAGGCTATAGAAAAAACTATAGTCTAGGCTCCAGGAAAAACTATAGTGTTGGCTATGGAATAGCCATAGGCTAATAATATATTAGCGACTAGACTATAGAACAGACTATCGCCTAAGCTATAGAATAGACTATCTACTAGGCTATAGACTAGACTATTTACTAGGCTATAGAACAGACTATAAACTAGGCTATAGAATAGACTATCTACTAGGCTATAGAATAGACTATCTACTAGGCTATAGAATAGACTATAGACTAGGCTATAGAATAGACTATCTACTAGGCTATAGAATAGACTATCGACTAGGCTATAGAATAGATTATCTACTATTCTATAGAATAGACTATCTACTGGGCTATAGAATAGACTATCTACTAGGCTATAGGATAGAGTATCGACTAGGCTATAGAATAGACTATCTATTAGGCTATAGAATAGACTATCTACTAGGCTATAGAATAGACTATCTACTAGGCTATAGGATAGACTATCTACTATGCTATAGAATAGACAATCTACTAGGCTATAGAATAGACTATCGACTAGGCTATAGAATAGACTATCTATTAGGCTATAGAAGAGACTATCTACTAGGCTATAGAATAGACTATCTATTAGGCTATAGGATTTAGTAGATGTCTATAGAATAGACATCTACTAGGCTATTTAATAGACTATCTACTAGGCTATTTAATAGACTATAAACTAGGCTATAGAATAGACCAACGGTTCTCAAATGGGGGTCCGCGACCCACAAGGGGTCCGTAAGGACATTCGTGGGGGGTCGCGAAGAGTTCCTGAAACATATTCTTAAACACACAAGTTTTTAATATAATTATTATTTACAAGTTAAAATGAAAATTCCAATAAAAACATGAAACTATTTAAAAATGGAAATACATCTTTTTACAAAATATATCAAAATAAGACAAGCTTAAAGTTTTTAGAGTGTCGATATAGGAACACCCCCGGACGATGGGTAAAAATTTGCTTGGGTCATGAGTCCTATACATATTAGTCAAAAACATTTTTTAATCGAAATAGGTATGAAAAAATTCGTAATTTTATGCTGCTTATGGAAAAAAATATTTTAAAATTTTTTTCTGTGGGATTTTGTTTCGCTAGAAGACGTTTTAAGACATTTGATGAAAAATTTTTTGGACAAATTTAGAAATATATATATTATCAAGAGTACTTATTACTACAATGCTAATTTTTAATATTTTAGCCATAAAGGGAACAAAATTATAAAATTCTTATCAATTTAAAAAAAACATCGAATTTTATTACGGTTTAGAAAACAAAATTTTTGTGAAAATTTGTTTAAATATTTTTTTTTATAATTGGCAAATGACACCCATTTCATGATCCAACTCTATACTATTTTTTAGACGAAATTCTCTAGACCCGTGACTTTTAATCGATGGTAGGGAACTAAAGATCAATTTTAAAAATTTGTTAATCATTTTCCCATATTAAGTAATTTTTTACGCATCGTTTGAGAAATCTTCCTACAAAATGTTTGTCTATGGGACACTTCTGTCCAATGACGCAGTATAAAGACAATTATCAAACAATTAATTAAAAAGATAAATATGTAGTTCACTTAAATTTGATGAAACTATAGTTTTTTCACATGAAATTCTACTTTTATTTTATCTTTTTTTAAAATTTTTTTTAGTACACAAAAATTTTATTCATCGATAAGTTTCCCGTCTATATGAAGAAAAATTGCTTAAGCAACTTTATAGTTTAAAAACAGAAAGTACTATCAATGTTAGTATTAAGAAAGCACCAGGTTCATTTTAAAAAAGAGTTGAAGTTCGTTGAATTTAATTTTGAATCAACAGATTTAAAAGCATCTTAAATAGTTGAAATATAGCAGAGTATATCCGCTTGTTGGCTCCGAAGCCTTAAAAATATTAAACAAATTTTCTTCAACAAAAATTTTTATGTAAAAATATCTTTTTTACTCTTTTGTCCCTCAAAACTGAGATTCGATCTTTTGTGGACGCAGAGAATATTAGATATATTATACGAAAAAGTCTCTTAAGAAAACAATGTAAAAATTATTAATATTATTTTTTAAAATTACTTTATTACTTTAGTTGTAGTGGGTCGCGCTTCCATTACAATGTCAAAAGAGGGTCGCGAAGCGAGGTCTTGTGAGAACCCCTGGAATAGACTATAAACTAGGCTATAGAATAGACTATCTACTAGCCTATAGAATAAACTATCTACTAGCCTATAGAATAGACTGTCTACTAGGCTATATAATAGACTATCTACTAAGCTATAAAATAGACTACAGTATGTCTAGGCTTTAAAATAGATTGTAGTATGCCTAAGCTGTAGAATAAATTACAGTATTTCCAGGCCTTATAATAAACCCCGTTCTTGTTCGAACCAAACACTAACAATTCGCTTTAAATATTTTTTACTGTTACTGTTTGTTGGCAAATTAATTTTTTTGTTTGTAAATTTTTCATGTTAACGACTTAAAAAACAAATGTTTCTCAAATTAATGAAGCACGTTTTGTTTAATTGATATTTGTTTGGTGATATCAAATAGAGTGTTGCAATAACTACCCGATCCCGCTGGGTACCTATAATTAAAAACAAAAAGAGTAAAAAGTTTACTTTTACAAAGTAATTAAATAAAATGTAACTAAAAGTTGTTTTTTACAATTTAAAGATCAGAAAGCATCTCCCTGGAGAAGATATGTCTCAGAAATAGACAAATAGTGTTGTTCAGATAAAAGAAGACAATTTATTAGTTTCCGGTTAAACATTTGTAAATTTTATTATATTACAACAACTAAAGTAACAACAAACCTTAATTAATATAATTTGTTGCAGTTTCAAAATGTGAAAATGATCTTGAATTATTTTTTAATTTCTTTCTTGTATTCAAATTTTGATGTTTCCTTGAAATTCGTTTTTGTTGTTGATTTTTACGAGCCCAAATAAAATAAACTAATTTATCATTTTTGGACATTTGACGCCATTTTTCACCAGCCATTTGGGCCACTCGTACAGGATTTGCAGGTTTGTCTAAAAATTCATTTAAACTATGACGAAATTCATGTAGAAATATGAAAAAAGGATTTGAAGATTTTAATGGTTTCAGGGAAAAATTCAATGGTAATTGTTCTTGAGCCATTAGTTCTTTAGATGACAATCTTTAGCACAAAGAAATTTTTAATTCAAAAATTTTTATCTGACAAAACATAGATTAACTACTAGATATTTATGTGAGAGAAAAAAACCTAATTCAATTGTCAGAAACCTAATTCATACAAAAACAAAATACATGTAGTCACATATATTTTGTTTTTGTATTTTCAAAAAAATTAGTAAATTTTTTGAAAATTTAGTATAGGGTGGCTCTCACATAAACTTCTAGTTCTATTCTATGTGACAAAATTTCAAAAGTTTTATTAAATAATTTTTATTATATTTTAAGTATTCACAGTAAAACAAAAAAATGTATAGTTTTTATTATACTATTTAAGAATTAAAACCTAAAGCATTATAAAAGCAAATTACCTTTCAATAAACCTTGTATTTGTCATAAAAAAATTGTTTATGCAAAAAATAACAAATTCTAAAATATAATAAATTATTTTGTCTTACAAAGAAAAGAAATATTCTTAAAGTTCTTAAACACTCCATCATTTAAGATTATTTTCAGAGTTGAGATAATCTTCAATGTTGTGGTCATTGGTAAGGTTAATCTGTTTTAAAGGCTAAATGCATTCATTATTTTTCAATCCAATAATTTCAAAAATTTTAAACTTTTTTTTTTCATTATTTTTACAAAATATTCTAATGGCAAACTGACCAGTTTTTTTGTTCCAAAGATTGTTGTCGTAATTAAAGTTGTCATGGAAAACTTTATATGAAAATTAATTGGTTACAGATACTTTGGCTTTTTGTTTCTAGTAATGATGACTTGGCACAATGACTGACTGACTGACATACGTACGCAATGAGCAAAAGAGTTCATTTCTTAATAGAAAAAAAAAAAATTATAATAATTATATTAATTTTTTTAATATTAAATAATACAAGTGAACTAAGTGAGTGAATAAAGTACGAGTTAGGTTGTCTGTAAATAATACCATTACATGGGGTTTGAAAAAAAAACGGAGATTCGTACAAGAATTTTATTTGTTGAGGAAACACCGAGAGAAATTTCAAATTAACTCTCCGAAGGAAATTAATTTTTATTTTAAATAAATCTTTCTATATATTAATTTACGATAAATTTTCTTTCTATAAAAAATTTAGAAAATTTACGATAATTTTTTTTTTTTTTCTATAAAAAATTCACGATCAATTTTCTTTCTATAGAAAATTCACGATAAATTTTCTTTCTATAGAAAATTTTCTTTCTATAAAAAAATTTAAGAAAAATTTTTTTTCTATAAAAAATTTACGATAAATTTTCTTTCTTTAAAAAATTTACGATAAATTTTCTTTCTTTAAAAAATTTACAATAAATTTTCTTTCTATAAAAAATTTACGATAAATTTTCTTTCTACAACAAATTTACGATACATTTTCTTTGTATAAAAAATTTACGATAAATTTTCGTCCTATAAAAAATTCACGTAAATTTTCTTTCTATAACAAATTTACGATAAATTTTCGTTCTATAAAAAATTCACGTAAATTTTCTTTCTATAGAAAATTTACGATAAATTTTCTTTCCATAAAAAGTTTACGATAAATTTTCTTTCTATAAAAAATTCGCGATAAATTTTATTTCTACAGAAAATTTACGATAAATTTTCGTTCTATAAAAAATTTACGATAAATTTTCTTTGTATAAAAAATTCAGGATAAATTTTCTTTCTATAAAAAATTTACGATAAATTTTTATTCTATAAAAAGTTTACGACAAATTTTCCTTTAAAAAATTTACAATAAATTTTCTTTCTTTAAAAAATTTACAATAAATTTTCTTTCTATAACAAAATTTACGATAAATTTTCTTTCTATAAAACATTCACGATAAATTTTCTTTTAAAAATTTACGATAAATTTTCTTTCAATAAAAAATTTACGATAAATTTTTAATCTATAAAAAGTTTACGATAAATTTTCTTTCTCTTAAAAATTTACGATAAATTTTCTTTCTATAAAAAATTTACGATAAATTTTCTTTCCTTAAAAAATTTACGATAAATTATCTTTCTATAAAACATTCACGATAAATTTTCGTACTATAAAAGATTCACGATAAATTCTCTTTAAAAAATTTACGATAAATTTTCTTTCTTTAAAAAATTGACGATAAATTTTCTTTCTATAAAAAATTTACGATAAATTTTTATTCTATAAAAAGTGCGATAAATTTTCTTTCTTTAAAAAATTTTCGATAAATTTTCTTTCTACAACAAATTTACAATAAATTTTCTTTCTTTAAAAAATTTACGATAAATTTTCTTTCTATAAAAAATTCAGGATAAATTTTCTTTCTATAAAAAAAATTTTGTTCTATAAAAAATTTAACGATAAATTTTCTTTCTTTAAAAAATTTAAAATAACTTTTCTTTCTAAAACAAAATTTACGATAAATTTTCTTTCTAAAACAAAATTTACGATAAATTTTCTTTCTATAGAAAAATTTACGATAAATTTTCTCTATAAAGAATTCACAATAAATTTTCTTTCTTTAAAAAATTTACGATAAATTTTCTTTCTGCAACAAATTTACGATAAATTTTTATTCTATAAAAAGTTTACAATAAATTTTCTTTCTGCAACAAATTTACGATAAATTTTCTTTCTATAAAAATTATACGATAAATTTTCCTTTTATAAAAAATTTACGATAAATTTTCATTCCATAGAAAATTTAAGACAAATTTTCATTCCATAGAAAATTTATGATTAATTTTCATTCCATAGAAAATTTACGACAAATTTACGATAAATTTTCTCTATAAAGAATTCACAATAAATTTTCTTTCTTTAAAAAATTTACGATAAATTTTCTTTCTGCAACAAATTTACGATAAATTTTCTTTCTATAAAAATTATACGATAAATTTTCCTTTTATAAAAAATTTACGATAAATTTTCGTTCCATAGAAAATTTACGACAAATTTTCGTTTCATAGAAAATTTACGATAAATTTTCATTCCATAAAAAATTTATGTAAATTTTCTTCGTAAAGAGCCTATTTACATTGGGGATTATAGCAGAGTTTTTTTTGTGATATTTTGTTTTCAAGTTGCTTCGAAATCCTTTCTACATTTACACATATAAATTTGTATTGTGAAATTTTTTAAAAAAGGTTTGACAAAAAACAACAAATCGAAAAATTAAAAATAAATTTGAAAAAATTTCATGAAATTTTTAGCTTTGCTACGACGTGCAACTTTTCTTACCCCGCTTGCTTCTTTCTCTACACCTCTTGCCTATAAACGTAAAAGTTGCAACGATTTTTCCCAGGGAAAATCCCCAATGTAAATGATCTCAAATTTACAATAAATTTTCTTTCTATAAAAAATTTACGATAAATTTTTTTTCTTTAGAAAATTTACGATAAATTTTTTTTCTATAAAAAATTTACGATAAATTTTCTTTCTATAACAAATTTACGATACATTTTCTTTCTATAAAAAATTTACAATAAATTTTCTTTCTACAACAAATTTACGATACATTTTCTTTCTATAAAAAATTTACGATAAATTTTCATTCTACAGAAAATTTACGATAAATTCTGTTTTGATAGAAAATTTACGATTAATTTTCTTTTTGTAGAAAATTATCATAAAAAATTTTGGTTTAATTTTTTATTTTTGTTATTTTAATTATTTATTGTTATAATATTTTTTTTTTTCAGTGTAGATTTTATTACAAATTTTTTAAGCAATATTTTTTCCATATTATTGTAAAATTAGTTTTTTATAATTTTTTTGACAAGTTGCATTAAAAAAACACACACACACAACACCTTCAAGGGCATCTATCGCGTCTGAAAAAAGTTGATTTGAAAAATAAAAAATAAGAAACGGATTTACTTCAAATGCAAATCAAATAATTTTTTTTTTTTTAGAATGGCATTTCAAAAAAAAAAAAAAAAAAAAAAAAAAAAAAAAACTTGTTAAAGCAAGTAGCTGCCACAAAAGTACTAGTTTTTAAAGATTTTTTATTTTATATGATATTGCAAGCGACAGCAATAACTAACAAAATGTAATTTTAGGATACTAAGAGATTGACTAAACATGAAAAATAAAAGAAATAAAAAATACATAAAATTAGTGTCAAAAATTTATGAGGGAAGTATAGCGCAGATTAAAACTTACCCTTGATCTTATTCATGAGTATAAAATGTTTAAAAACAAAATATTTCTCTTACGATGTTTGTGTTTTCTTTGGAGATTCTTTAAAGATTTTTCTCAATTTGCCAGATTCTTTCAAAGTTGATTTTTTCGAAAAGTTTTAAAAAACAAATTTTTCAATATTATATTTGACAAGGGTTTGTTATTCACAGTACCTGATGTATTGTAATTAAAGAAATTTCCATTATTTTTAGCATTTCTTCCCTAGCACTAAAAATTGTTAGCACAATCAAAATCAAAATATGCAAAATTTTGTAATCACAGCTAAATACAACGACACGCATTTAAGCAAGAATTAAAATAAAATAAAGAATTCTATCATAAAAATTGAGGTGCTGGTAAATACAGTACAAGTCTTTTTTTTATTTATTTCTTTTTCTTTTTTTTTTTCTTTTTCTTTTTTTTCTTTTTTTTTTTTTTTTTTTTTTAATTTATACTATAAAACATACAGGTCTTTTAACATGAATTGCCATGAACCAATTTGATAATGTGGTGGAAAAACTTTTAGTTTTTTTTTTTTTTCTTTTAGAAACATAAATGAACAAAACGTTGCTGTTGCTGCTTTAACTGGCTACAAAATTTTGAAAGTTAATAAAATATTTTTGTTGCTACTTTTTTGGAAGGTTTATAAAATAAATAAAGTAATTAACTTCTAACGCAAAAAAAAATCATAAATATTTGGAAATCATAATAAAAGAAAAACAAAAAATATTGAATTTCATTTGATTGGCAATAATCCATGAATTATGTGGGTTTTTTTTTAGTTCGTTTGTGTTTGATTTGATTTCAAAAATAAATAAATAAATAAAAAACATTTCAGTTTTTCACCATATTTGCACAAATATTAACTACATATAATCAATATTTTCAGCAATATGGTAACAATATTGTTTAGAGCGCTAAGGAAAAAAAAATATACCTATATTTTTATAACAACCAGGAGGTGTTAATGGTGATGGGGTGTAATCGTATAATAATCACGTTTAAATTTATCAACCTACATGCATTTTCATCAGCCATACAAACAACCTACTAAACATCAATCCATGTATTTATTCATTCATATGTACAAGTAACTATTGATTATAATATTCAGTAATTCTCAAATAGCGCAATAATACTTATAATATAAAACAATATCTTCAATATTCTGTAGCAGACATTGAAAGCAAACATGAATGAGAACGCCAACTCATGTATTAATATCCTGCCGTGTAAATGGCGTCGTTATGATAGTCATAGTCATAGTCATCATCATCAACAACATCAATGCTATCAAAGATATTTATAAACGATTTTCCAGCTGCTGTATAAAAATGAAGTGGGTGAAATGAAAATCTTGCAGAAAATATGTGTATGTTTTTGTAATCAAGTAGAAATCAATGGAGTGTTGTAAGAAGTTTGCATTATAATCACTTTGGTCTTTTATCCCCCATATAATGATTTCAATGAGAATAATTAATAATTCCTGTTACTTACCATAGATTATTTTCTCTTCAAGAAAGATAATAGTTTATTATACAGTAAATCATATTTTCTTTGAAATGAAACAAGAACAATGACGTCCCTGAATAAGAGCCAGGCTTACTCTATTAATAGTTTGGAGAACTTTTCTAATGGTCCTTCGAAGGGGATTATAATATAAAGCCTCAGAGTTGAATACACTGGCTTCTGTAACATATCCTAAATGTTTAGGGCCAAGGTTTAAATATGCAGTTCTAGCAAAAAAATGTTCACTTACAACTAGAAATATCCGCACTATAACTTCGTTATACTACTAAAATTGTGACTCGTCTCTGCAATTTGTAGCAGCAAACGCAACCCTTTGCACACGAAGTAAAATATCGGTGTCAATTTAACCGCTTTTAGACAGTAGAGTTCATTTGTGTCTACCACTAAGTAACTCACTCAAATGTGTACGTTTTTTTCTTTGCCCCAACTTCGTACATTTTGTGAGCGATAGTTAAGCAAAATTACTCTTTGGTGAGCGTTGAGGTGGTTATCGCACACTCTAGTGGCAATTGTCACAAAAAAAAAAAAGTAAAAAAAAAAAAAAAACACGCAAAAAAAATCTTTTAATTTTTTTTTTTTACATTCTGAAAATGGCAAATTAACTAATTTAAAGATTGACTTTTACGAACTACCCACTGTATAGCCTCTTTTTGGTCCTAGGGTGCCAATAGACTTCCTCCTAGGACATCCCCATGTTAAATTTACTAGTCACATAGTTAGTAAAGTGACTAGTGGTGCCCTAATGTATTCAGTCAAGTAACTGGTTTCGGACAGTCACCATAGACTGCAGGGATATTTCTGTAGTGTTGCGCACGCGCAATTTGCTTGAACCCATATTGCGCAGTATTATTTATTTTCGTTTTGATTTTGCTGCTATAGTACTATGTTTAGCAGTCTTTTTGTTAAAAACATCAACATCCATACGAACATTCACATTAACATACATACGAACGTACATACCAACATACGTTACATTTCAACTAGGGTGATCGACGTGGTTTTCCAACCGTTTTTAAAACCGGTTTTTTCAGTCAATGTGCTGTCGGTTTTTTCAAAATGTTCTTTTTTCGAATGTCGAATAGACCGGCTTTTTTAAACACAAAAAACCGGTTTTAACAATAGCATTTTATTTCAGATTTCTGTTTATGCTAACTATAATTTAGATGACTTTTTTCAACAATTTTGAAACATAATTATCTTCTAGTCATCTAGATTTATAATTTGCTTAGCATTTTTTTCTCTTTCCAGAGCTTTCTGAAGCTCCCAAACGACGTAGAAAATTAAAATTTGGATTAATTATAAAACTTTTCGTCCAACAAATCCTAATGGAGCCATATTTTGAAATTTTCATCAGGGAGCGGATATAAGAGGATTTATGTGTATTTTTCTAAGAATTTTCTCTCTCTTTTCAGAGCTTTCTAAAGCTCCCAGAAGACGTAGAAAATTAAAATTCGGCTTACTTATAACCCTATTCGTCCAACAAATCCTAACGGAGCCAGATTTTGAAATCTCTATCAGGGAGCGAAATACGTGGATCTATATATGTATGTATATGGATTTATATATATTTTTAATAAGCATTGTTTCCTCTCCAGAACTTTCTGACGACGTAAGAAACTAAAAATCGGCTTACTTATAAAACTATTCGTTCTACAAATTCTAACAGAGACAGATGTTTCTATCAGGGACCGAAAAGTCTCTTTTGGTATTAAGAACTTTCGAGTTGCTATACTTATTGTTTGCTCTCCAAATCCTATCAAAAACTGATTCCGTATTTCGGCCAGGGAGCACATTTACGACGATTTTTTTATTTTGAAAGGTTTACGAATTTAAAACTTTAATCAATATTATCCCAATAAATTCTATCGGCTTCAAATAATTGATTTCGATTAGGGAGAGGAAGGTGTCTAAATGTTGTTCATATTTTTTTCTTTTAATTTTCGGATTTGTTTGTGCATATTTTCATTATTATGTTATTTTTCCTGACATTGTCAGGCTTTTACGCTTGTATTTAATAAATTTTATCTTGATTATAAGAATTATAGATTTTTTTTTAAAGAAATGTAGACTTTTGATATAAATATTACCTTCTGCAAAAAACCGGTTAACCGGTTTTTTTCTGAATTTCAAAAAGTGCAACCGATTTTTTAAAATACTAACTACTCGAACTATTCGAAAACCGGTTTCTCAAAAAAAAAATCGAATAATCGATCACCCTAATTTCAACCCTTAAGGCTGGGTTAGATGGTTTTTTATGTGATATTGATCGCCCTTTTATTTACGGGAGGAATTTTGTACAATTAATCAAAATTAATAACGTGACATATGTTTTCGGCGTTTGTAGGCAAAAACACAGAATTACCATAAATTATTTACTAGAAAAAGCCTAAAAATGCAACTCTGATTAAAATTAAATATGCCAAATATCTATCTATTTAATTGTTTGTGTATTTAATTATTTTTGTTCATTTATTTCTTCTTTTATTTATTGGTTATTCCTTTTTTCTGCGTTAAGTATTTGTTTATTTGTTAGAAAAAAGTAATTGTTTGGCAACACTGCTAACAACTGTCACAGAACAACGTAAGAAAATTATGTTTTCAACGGAATCAGATATCACATAACATCAACGTCAAGTTTCTATAATTGTTCCCATTACAATACACGCAATATAAACGATCAGCTGTTTCCTTCGCGGCACTTTGGGGTAAAATGTGTCAAAAGTGGCGCTTAACTCAATTTTAAAATTTAAAATTTTGTAATAAAGTTGGGTACCGAATAAAAATAGACAAAATTGTGCATGAATATCAATTAAAATCTTTAAGTTAGGTTATGCTGTTTTCTTATAAGAAGCTGTCAAAGTTAAGAATTTTTTTACAATTTTGAAAAATATTAAAAATTTAAATTTTCATCAGCTTTCAGTGTATTTATTTTAAATAAAAAGTCTTTTAAGTTAAAAATTTAAAATGAAACCATCAAATTCAGATATTTAAGTGTACTTTTCTTCAAGTATTTGTAAATTATATTTTGTCCAAATATTTTTGTTATTTTTTTTGAAAATTGTACTAAACTACACTAATTTTCAATTTTCATGGAATGCAACTTAAAATATTACAGGATGTTTGTTCTGATAATTTTCTGAAAAATAGTATATATTGTCCACTTTAATATTATGAAAAAAATCGTGCGCATATATAGCCCGATTTGAAAAAATAATTTTTTTTCAAAAAAACTCCAGTAGATTTCATACAGTGCAGACATTTTCTTTGCTTTATCGCACATTAAATAGTGGGGAAGAATCGAAATAAAACTGTAACTTCTAATCAACTGGTTGGATTTGCATGAAATTTCACATAGGCATAGCAGAGGACAGTAGCATTTTGAGTTTCGAAGCAGAATCCAATATACGCATCAGGAGCGGAACTATGGGGGTTCAAAATAGGGTACTAGTGTCATGGAAAATGTTTAACCTTTAGCGAATTTTTGTTCGAATTATATACATTTGAAATTTCAAAAATCTCAATTTTTCTAGATATTGGTTAAGATTTTTCCATATATAGCCAAATATTTTCAACCGATTTTACTACATTTTAAGTAGTTGGTTAAAAAAGAAAATTATCTATCGAACAAAGAAAATTTTTAGTCATTATCTTTATTGAGTCAAAAGTTAAACGATTTTGAATTGGAAAGTTTGCAAAAATTAACAAACATACGGACAGATGGACGGATATTAGAATTCTTTCAAAAAAATGTTAAGATTCGAAAAATATTTTGTTTATACTTCTTAATTAATATGAAAACCAAATGAAGGTATTGAAATTTTGCTATCACTTTTCCCAGAATTAAGTGGAATTTTCGACCCATTTAACCCAAATGTATAGACGGACGGACATTTCCATGCTGCCAAAAAAAATTTTAGAATTCTAAAAATGCATTTTTTACTAACTAATAAATAGAAAAATTAAATGTGATCATTAAAGTTTTGATATCACCTTTTCCTGAATTATGCATAATTTTCGACCCATTTAACTCTAATGTATAGACGGACGGACAGACTTTACCGTTCTGCTAAAAAAAAATCTTAAAATTCTAAAATTGACTTTTTTTAACTAATAATCAATAAAAAAAAAAATATAGATAAAACGTGATCATTAAAATATTGATATCACCTTTCCCTGAATTAAGCGCCATTTTCGACTTTTACCCCAATGTGCGCGGGAGGAAACGTCACATAAACAGCTAACTAATTCACGCTTTATGCGTTTTATTTTTACACACAAAGCATCGAAACTGCAATTTTTAGTGTACCGCATGAAAATATTGCAGCAGTTTTTAGTAGTATGGAACAGAAAATATGAAACAGTGAATATTTTTTTAGTATGGCTTTTATTCATAATAAATGAGAGCTGCTATAGTAACGAAATTAAACCTTGGTTTTTGTATTTCGAACGATATGAACGAGAATGTCAAATTAGTGACTTGATTTTATATTTTCGACTGGTTGAAATTTTTAATAAAAATAAGATAATTACCCATCATTGGTTGTATCCCATACTTGGTTGTATCTTTTTTTAAACAATTTAGTTGTATTTTTCATATATTGATGATGAAAAATTACTCTGAAAGTAAAATACAACAAACACAATGTGAAAAGACAACAAACTCCATTCGAACGAAAGCTTAGGAAATATAGAAACCTAAAATGACTCGAATTCGTTTGTCTTGCTTTCGTTCGCTTAACCCTTCGTCTTACAAACTGGTCTGGCCAGACCAATTGCAGATTTAAATGTAAATTTCATATATTTATAATTAAGCTAGACACTTAAAATTCCAGGTACCCTCCTACAATTTTGTTTTCTAACGTTCAGTGAAAAAACCAGAATGATGAAACTAACACAAAGATAGTTATAAGGATAAATTGGTGTACATGTCACATTCGTACCTAATATGGTATGGCTGGACCAGTTACATTTTGTACGAAAATTATGTATTTCAACGATGTTATCCGTTCGTTTTATATTGTAAATTATTCTATTAAAACCTTTTAAACTGAAATCTCATCAGTTTACACAAATTATTTTATGATTTTCCACCTTTTCGTTCATATTTCGTCTTATGAGAGCAATACCTATAAAACATCAAATTTTTGACAATAAATATTGTATGCGTTTTAAGACCCAAAACAGGGAGAAAAGCATAAAGTGTAACGATGGAGAAAAGTTATATCTTGCAAGTTTTGTGGTAGTGATGGTAGAATATAGTTATATAAATGTAATAATATAAAAAAATCATAAAAATTTTCATTTGGAAATATAGAAATGCCGTACTGGTCTAGCCAGACCATATTTGTTATGAATGTGACAATTGAAACATCTGTATGACGAAGGGTTAAATTTTCATTCGACATAGAGAAACAGGCCATTACTTTATTAAGCGACAAACTATTTTTGTATAAAAATATCAGTAGACATTTTGTAAAAAAAAAAAAAAAAAAAAAAAAAAACATATATATTAACAATATCAGACTGGTGTTGAACCAACAACGGTTGACAATTCAGCACTCTAGCCAACTGATTCATGTTATTGCTCATTTTCTTGTTTCGTCGTATGTACGTATGCATTTTTTAAAAACATTTTTCCACAGACAATTCCAATCATTTCTGTTTATTTATAAAATCCTTAATTGTAAATTTGAATATTAATAATATCTTACCACAAAGTAAAAATACATTTTATATATTTCATTTTTATATCACGATATTTTCTAATTTTCTTTATTCTTCTATAACTTCCTATTGTTTTTCCACCCAAATTCCTATTTACTAGAAGCTTATCATTATGGTTTAAGAGCATTTTTCTTTCTATTTTTTTTTTCTTCTTTTCAACAACAACACACAATAAAATATTATAAAACAGCAAGGACGTCATTTCAGTGGCGCCTTAGTGTGTACAGCAACAAGCAACAAGAATAACAAAAAAAAAAAAAAAAAAGAGATGACAAAAAAAAAATAGCACAATGTTCCATAGCAGAGATGGAAAATGAAAATATTTTTCGGTATCAAAATAAATTTCAAATAGTACTTTTTTACCCTCTGAGTAATAAAATTAAAATTTTTGATAGTTATTTACTTTTTATTTAGTGAAAAACTCAAAGAACGTAATTTGTATATTTAAAACGTAGGATTAAATAAGGTTTATTTAATGGGTGTAATTTTCGTTGATTTTCTTGAAATAAATATATAATTTTATACAAATTATTTATTACAACCATTTAACTGGCAACAGATCTTAAAACAAATCGGTAAATAAATGTAGGAAAGCATATTATAGTATTTTGGCGATGTCTGTCTGACAGTCCATATTAAGCTTTTAATGATGCTACACATCGCAATTTTTGAAATAATTGTATGAATTTTGGCTTTAAATGATGCAGAAACGAGCTCTATTAAAATTAGTTTATAATGGTTAACTATTATAACTAAGTCCCTATTGTAACAAAGTCCCTATACAATTTGACGCCCATACATTTTATTAGTATTGCATAATTTCGTACATATACAAGTTTTATAGACATTAGAAACCCTATGTAATTTTATAAAATAATTTTTATAAACGTAAAAACTAATCTATGAAATTGTTTATCAAGTTCGCACATCAAAAATCCAAAGCTACCATATATGGTCCATTTCCGAAAATCATCAAAAGTGCATGAATTAGTATTAGTAAACATTACGTTTTTTTTTTAAACAAAAGATTATAAAAAGCACAAATTGTATTTTTAAACTTTACAACAAAACTTTATCTGTAATAAAACATATGTTCCATATAAACTATCTGAGAAAATCGGTCAAGACAGACTATAACGTTCTTACAGTCTTAAAGAACGTTATCACTGATTTCATTCACAATTAAGCACAGGATCCATATAATATTCTCACCGAAAAAAGGTCACGTCTGAGAATAACTTTTTTTACAACACTAAGTAATGTTGTCAGTGTTGTCACAGCGTCCTATCAAGATCGGAGCTACAATATGAAAAGTTTCCGTTCCTTAGCACGAATATAGAAAATAATTTCAATATCTTGTGCACTTGCATGATATTTTCGATTGGAAGTGGTGGACATTACTACATGATATTGAGAAAATGAAAGGAATTTATAAAAACCAAAGTCGATGCGGCGAAGGATGTAAAAATGGCTAAAATATGCGCTATATTGTCATATTCATAAATACTGGCTCAAAACATCGATAATTCGAAAAGTTTTTAACTTGTAACATATTTATCCTTTATTTCTTTTTCTGAAGTTCCTAAGTAACCTAAAAATTACAAAAAAAAAAAAAAAAAACAAAAAAAAAAAAAACGAGAGAGGAAGATATAGTCGGTCAAGCCCGACCATATGATACCCTACACCATTGTGTACATCAAAATTCAGGCAGGGATCCTTTATTAGACTTGGTGCCAATTTTGGACTGATATTTTTATTAAGTGTAAAATAAAACATTCGAATACAGAATATAACTTCCATACTAACATTTATAAGAATTTATTAATTTTTGGGTGACTCCCGAAAAATGGCCTTATATGGGAGCTATGGTAAATTATGGGCCGATCTGCGTAAAATTTGGCACTATCATTTACATTTGTATAAAACTTATATTAACTTGATACTAACATTGTAATGGGATTTATGCCCTTTAAAGTGATTTTCGGAAGAGGGGTTTATATGAAAGCTATGGTCAATTCTGAACCGATCTTCCTGAAACATTTAAACTTTTATAGAACTTATATGTACCAAATTTCATTAAAATATTGCTATATTTAAAGGATTTATGATCGTTAAATTCTTTTCCGGGAGGACATTTGTATGGGAACTAGGTGAAATAATGGACCGATCATAACCAATTTCAATAGGGTTCGTCCTTGACCTAATAGAAGATCGTGTGCTAAATTTCATTGACTTATCTTTAAAATTGCGACCTATAGTTTGATTACAAGGTTTACATGGACAGACAGACGGTCAGACGGACGGACATCGTTAAATCGACTCAGGAAGTGATTCTGAGTCGAATGGTATACTTTAAGGTGCTGGTCTGATGGTTTTTTCTATGCGTTATAAACATCAGCACAAACGCATAATACCCCAACCACCTATGGTGGTGTAGGGTATAAAAAGCTTATTTCTGAAACTACACCATTTCCAGTTGTATTTAAGAAGTTTCTAATTATATTTTAGAAAATTCTATTTATATTTCAGAAAATTCCATTTATATTTTAGAAATTTCCATTTATATTTTCGAAATTTCTAATTATATTTCAGAATTTTCTAATTATGCTTCAGAAGTTTCTAATTATATTTCAGAAATTTCTATTTATACTTCCGAAATTTCTAATTACATTTCAGAAATTCTATTTGTAGTTCAGAATTTTCTATTTGTAGTTTAGAAAATTCTAAATGTATTTTAGAAATTTTCTATTTGTAGTTCAGAAAATTCTAAATGTAATTAAGAAATTTCTATTTACATTTCAGAATTAAACAAATTCTATTTAAGAAATTTCCATTTGTATTTCAACATTTTCTAAATGTATTTCCGAAATTTCCAATTGTATTTTAGAAAATTAAACATATACTTTCTGTATAAAAGTTCTTAAATACAATTAGAAATTTCTGAAATAGAAATGGAAATTTCGGAAATACATTTAGAAAATGTTGAAATACAAATGGAAATTTCTTAAATAGAATTTATTTAATTCTGAAATGTAAATGGAAATTTCTTAATTACATTTAGAATTTTCTGAACTACAAATAGAAAATTCTGAACTACAAATAGAAATTTCTAAAATCTAATTAGAAACTTCCGAAACACAAATAGAAATTTCTGAAATATAATTAGAAATTTCGAAAATATAAATGGAAATTTCTAAAATAAAAATGGAATTTTCTAAAATATAAATGGAATTTTCTGAAATATAAATAGAATTTTCTGAAATATAATTAGAAACTTCTGAAATACAACTGGAAATGGTGTAGTTCTCCTTCAAATCCTAATGGAGTCATTACTTATAATTTGGTAATTTTGCCTGGAATGGACATGTTTATTTACTAGTTTAGGGAAAAAAATTAGTAAAATTTTTACTTTATATGAATCAAAGGTCAATAATAAATATGATTTTCAATAATATATAGTGCAAAACAATGTTAATTGTAGTGTAAAATACAGAAATTATATGGAGATACCCGGGTACCATGGGTATTGACTTCTGTAGGTATCAACTTTAGCCATTTTACATATAGACCAAGTTAACAAAATTTAGATTTTTTTAGTTTTTATACTGTACAAACACCTTAATCACGACGATTTGAAGTTTCGTGGCTATATCTTTATTCATAAAGAAAAGCGAACACTTTAAAGTTAAAAATGGTACCCGGGTACACGGGTACACGGGTATGGACCGTAGGGTTAATATGATTTTATTCAGATTAAATATTAAAGTAAAATATGAATATCTTAATAAATGTGTTCCTGTAATTAAAACTTAGGAAGAACAAAGTCTAAGATTTCTTAAAATTGAGCACTTCGGCTTTAGTTTTGTTGAAATATAATTCATTACCTGATGTCTTAAAAATTTCTAAAATTTTCACTTTAATTTAAATTACAGGACATACAAATTTGTAGTTTTTAGTAATGATTGTATATTTAAGAATTTACATTTTTATAAATTAAACATACAGCTTAAATGTTTCTATAGTAGTTTGTTTGCCCTATAAACTTATTTTAATTATCCTAATTACGTGTCCAATTTTTTGGGAACTCGAAGCTCCAGCATTTAGTCAAAGATAGTGGTCATTATAATTTTATGATTACTTCTGAACACCAATTGTAAATACATATAAATTAAAGGATTTAAAAAACATAGGTTGATATTCGAAAATTATATATTTCCAAAATATATTTGCATTTTATTAATTTCCTGTTACTCTAAATGCGAACGAAAGTTTCCTTCGAATAAATGTATTGAAAACAAAAATTTAAAAATTATTTGTTGTTTTCAATACATTTACTCGAACGCAACTTTCGTTCGCATGCAGAGAAACAGGCAGTAAATTTTATTTTTGATTCAAAATTTTCTTTTTCATTCGAATTGTGGAATATCCAGTTAATCGTTTGAGAGTATCAAATGACTCGAGGGAGTACTTCGGTACTTTTGAATGTTAAATAGTATCTACTTTTCCATCCCAGATTCCATAGAAATCTATAGGAATATTTTAAGTACTTATTTATATTTCAAATTATATACCTATTATCTTTTTAAAACATTGAGCAAACTCATCATTAAATATAAATTGCACTCAAACAACGACCTCATCATCATCAACTTTTTGTAGCCTTACATTCATCCATCCATCCATATCCATTCATTCATTTATTTATATAACCATTCATTTTGTTGTAAATATCCTGTGGTTTTTGTTACACAATTGATAGCATCTGATTACTAACTCCCTAACCACTCTTGGATTCTTAGTTCTCTTTCTCTTTACTCTCTCTCTTTCCTACATAATTATATGTATATCCTTTTAGAAGTCATATTTTTATTTGTCTGAGACCATATGGTTGGTTAATATGTTTGGCGTCAATTAGATTTAAATGCTGTTATTTTCTTTTTGTCAATTTACATGTGTGTGTGTATGTGTCAATAGAAAAAGGGAAAAGGAAGAGGAAATTGTAAATAAATAAGGATTTTTATTTTTAAGACTTGAAAGTTTTCAAAAGGAGATGTATAGAAATTTAAAATATGAAAATTTCGAAAACTTATCAGCAACTTACATTTGAAACAGAATTAATATTTAATTAAAATTATTTTAGGTCCAAGTATATATCCTTCACGGATATGAGTTTTTTAGACATTAGTGGGGAGAGGAGGTCTCTTTAGAGGTATGCAAAAGGAGATAGTTTGACATCATTATTATTAATTATCATAAAGTGTTTCTGGAAGTTGCTAAATCGCGTTCGTTTACTTTAAAAATCTTGCAAGTGAGAGCATGAGAGAGGCAAAATTTGACAGTTCATTGATAGAGTACTTGATGAAAGTTGTTGGATGTTTTTCTTTCAAATTTAACGACTATAAATGCCTTAAATATTGCGATATTTTAATAAAATTCGGTACAAGTATATAATTATAAATCATTGTGCCAAATTTTATGAAGATCGGCCCATAATTGACCCCATATAAATACCCTCTTCAGAAAATCACTTTAACGTGTATATATTCCATACATATGTTGGTATAAAGTTAATACTTGACATAAATAAGTTTTATATAAGTGGAAACTACAGTGTCAATTTTTATGGGAATTGGTCCATAATTTACCATAGCTCTCATATAAGGCCCAAGTCCGGAAATCACCTTAAAGTACAGAATCACATATAAATGTTAGTATCAACATAAAATAATGTTTATAAACCAAACCCCCACGTAGGTGGGGAGGGTATTATGCGTTTGTGCTGATGTTTGTAACACCCAAAAATATTTGTCTAAAACCCACCTTCATTTATACCAATCGGATTAGAATCACTTTCTGAGTCGATTTAACGATGTCCGTCCGTCTGTCCATCTGACCGTCTGTCTGTCCATGTAAACCTTGTAATCAAACAACAGGTCGCAATTTTGAACCAAATAAAAAAAAAATTAATAAAATTTGGCACACAGGTTTCTTACATTCCAGGTACGCAGCCTATTGAAAATGGTTATGATCGGTCCATTATTTCACCTAGACCCCATACAAATGTCTTCTCAGGAAACGATCATAAATCCCTTAAATGCAGCAATGTTTCAATGAAATTTGGCACATATAAGTTTCACATAAGTCTTAATAAGTGTGCCCAGTTTTATAAAGATCGGCCCTTTATTGACCATAGGTCCCATATAAACCCCTTTTCAGAAAACCACTTTAACGGGCATAAATCCCATTAAAATGTTAGTATTAAATTAATATTTGACACAAATAAGTTTTATATAAACATAAATGATAGTTCCAAATTTAAAAAAGATCGGACCATAATTTACCATAGCTCCCATATAAGGCCCTCTTTCGGGAATCACCCAAAAGTGAATAAATTCATATAAATGTTAACATCGAGGTAAAATAACGCATGTTTTCTTTTACACTTAATATGAGTATCGGTCCACATTTGGCTCCAAGTCCAATAAAAGACCCCTCCCCGAATTATAATGTACACAATGGTGTAGGGTATTATATGGTTGGGCTTGACCGACTATATCTTTTTCTCTCGTTTTTATATGTTTTATAAAAATATGCATTATATTCAATGAATGTATCGGTCCATAATTGGCCACAGGTCCCATAAAAGACCTTTCCTCAAATTTTCATACACAATGGTGTAGGGTATCATATGGTCGGGCTTGACCGATTATGCTTTTCTTTCTCGTTTTTTTTTTTTCAGTTTTGTGTCTAAGAAAAGATTTATCTTTACTTGTGAAGAATTTATTTTAAATGAATTCAAAAGAAGTGGAAAATATGCAATTAGCTTTAATTGTGAAGAAGTCAAAATGTTATTTATTTAGTAGCACTTCTGTGTTTAGTTAAGAAGAGAAGAAGTTAAGGGAAAGCTATATAATTTTGGAATATTTTTACGTCCATCACATTTAAGTTTGATACATACATAAGATAAAGAAATCATCATACCCAGACTCATTCTCTAAATCCTCTCAAAATCTCCTCTCACTACCAGACCTAAACCAAATAATAAATATGTTATCCTCCTAGCAATTGTATAAAAGACAAATCGATTTTTGGGGACGGGTGATTGATAAAAGGAAAAAAATTGCCCAAAACAACCACATGTTGCCCACTTGACAAGCTGCCAAGATAACATGTACATATATTCCATGATGATGACGTTTGTGACCTTAAAATTGGTAGGTAATACGTTAAAATTCCGTTGTTGACAACTATAAATATGTAAACAGTTATCAAAATTGAGAAAAGAATTCCAGCTAAAAAAAAAAAAAAAAAAAAAAAAAAAAAAAAACATTTTGCAAGCGGAAAAAGAAACTCCAACAAAGACAACAAAAATGCTCAAATCATTTACACGAGTTTTTTTTTAATAAAAAGGAAGTGAGTTAAAAATCCAACTACATCCGATTGCGTGGGCATTTCTAATTCAACATGTTGTGGAAATAAGAAGAAGAGAAAGAAAAAAACATTACCAAACCACCACACAAAAGTTTGCCATTTTTATCATAAGGCATACAGCCATCCAGCCAGCTAACCAGCTTTTTGTAAATGTGTGGTAAAAGTTTGAAAATAAAATGCTGCTATTTTTAGAATCCCACACACATAAATATACGTATTTTTCTATTCTTGATAACGCCATTGTTGTTGCTGCCATTTTTTTTCTGCTACTGTTCTAGTATTAATGATTTTTTGACTCAGCTCTGATATTTAACAATTTTTAGAAACGTAGACGACAACGACAATATACATACCATAGAAAACAAAATGATAATGTTATAGCAATAAAATTGCTTTGTAATCACAATATGGTCTTAATATCCAACAGTTGGAATAACTGATGGTCTATTCACAAGTTGGTTTGGTTGGTTTTACGTAAATATTACGTAGATAAAATAAAAGAATATGAATACTAAATAAAAATATTATTTTGTTACTAATTTAATACTTAGTATAAAAAAAATAAATAATTGACAAACGTATTTCTTGATTCATTTTAAATCAAATGAACCAGATAGTTTAACAGCTGTATGAATAGCATACAAAAAAGCTCTAGAGGAACAAAAGAAATGAAATAACCAAGTTACAATATTAAATGGTATATGTGGGTGAATTATAGCTAATATTTTGTTATACAAAAAATAATCATTTCAATATGGCTAAAACATACACAACGATTCATTAAACCTAGTAGTTATATTGACTGTTACCAAACTAGTGATTTAACAAAGAATTTAGAATTACTACTGGTTACATTGCACATTACATATACATGCCATAAAGAAACAGCAACTGCATCTTTAAACTCTAACTATTCTCGATTACTTAAAGACTGTAATTTATCCAATTATTCTTCTTTAAACTTTAAATAAACTCAAAGTATGAAGAATATGTAAATCGAAACTGCCATATAAACTTACTTAATTAGAGGCTAAATTTTTCTGGTGTCAAAACTGTAGGGTATTTTACAAAAAGGCGTTAAATTACTATTGTTACACTACACTACTTAAATGTTTTCATGTATCCATGCACATTTACTTATATACGCACAAATACTTACTTCAATCTACAAAATATTGACGACTTTTAGCAGCAATAAAATTATAAAATTTTTACATTTCACAAAAGAGAAGGTAAGCTATGCCTAATTAGCTCTAAAGGACCATTTGGACATTTTGAGGTTTAAAAAGGGGGGAGGGGGGTAAATTTAAAATTTAAGTTCGAACCTGTAGAGTGAGAAAAAGAGTATAATCTGTATTTTGGTACATTATTTGTCCCATAAACCAACAACATATCGAAACAAAATTTTTCTCATCAGTTGAAGTCCAAACAGTAAAGAATAAGAGTTTAACTCTTTGATACTTTTCTTAAACTATAACTGAACTAGGGCTGAACTAGAACTGAACTAGAGCTGAACTGGAACTGAACTAGAATTAAACTAGAGCTGAACTAGAACTGAACTACAACTGAACTAAAACTGAACTAGAACTGAACTACAATTGAACTAGAACTGAAGTACAATTGAACTAGAACTGAACTAGAACTGAACTAGAACTGAACTAGAACTGAATTAGAACTGAACTAGAACTGAACTAGAACTGAACTAGAACCGAACTAAAACTGAAATAGAACTGTACTACAATTGAACTAGAACTGAACTAGAACTGAACTAAAACTGAACTAGAACTGAACTAGAACTGAACTGAAGCTGAACTAGAACTGAACTAGAACTGAACTAGAACTGAACTAGAACTGAACTAGAACTGAATTAAAACTGAACTAGAACTGAAGTACAATTGAACTAGAACTGTACTAGAACTGAATTAGAACTGAACTAGAACTGAGCTACAACTGAACTAGAACTGAACTAGAACTGAACTAGAACTGAACTAGAACTGAACTAGAACTGAACTAGAACTGAATTAAAACTGAACTAGAACTGAACTAGAACTGAAGTACAATTGAACTAGAACTGTACTAGAACTGAATTAGAACTGAACTAGAACAGAACTAGAACTGAACTAAAACTGAACTAGAATTGAACTAGAACTGAAGTACAATTGAACTAGAACTGAACTAGAACTGAACTAAAACTGAAATAGAACTGTACTACAATTGAACTAGAACTGAACTAGAACTGAACTAAAACTGAACTAGAACTGAACTAGAACTGAACTGAAGCTGAACTAGAACTGAACTAGAACTGAACTAGAACTGAACTAGAACTGAATTAAAACTGAACTAGAACTGAAGTACAATTGAACTAGAACTGTACTAGAACTGAATTAGAACTGAACTAGAACTGAGCTACAACTGAACTAGAACTGAACTAGAACTGAACTAGAACTGAACTAGAACTGAACTAGAACTGAACTAGAGCTGAACTAGAACTGAACTAGAACTGAACTAGAACTGAACTAGAACTGAACTAGAACTGAATTAAAACTGAACTAGAACTGAACTAGAACTGAAGTACAATTGAACTAGAACTGTACTAGAACTGAATTAGAACTGAACTAGAACAGAACTAGAACTGAACTAAAACTGAACTAGAATTGAACTAGAACTGAACTAGAACTGAACTGAACTAGAACTGAACTGAACTAGAACTGAACTAGAACTGAACTAAAACTGAACTAGAACTGAATTAAAACTGAACTAGAACTGAAGTACAATTGAACTAGAACTGTACTAGAACTGAATTAGAACTGAACTAGAACTGAACTAGAACTGAACTAAAACTGAACTAGAATTGAACTAGAACTGAAGTACAATTGAACTAGAACTGAACTAGAACTGAACTAGAACTAAACTACAATTGAACTAAAACTTTTTTTTTTTTATTTATTTAATAATTCATGAGATGTTTACAATGATTCTTAATATTAAACCCACTAAGCCATTCGGCTTGACAGCAGGGAGAGAGTAATAATAATTTAATAATAATTAATATAGAATAAATATTTGTTGTTCATTGCGAACTAATAAAAAATTGTTTAATTAGCTTTTTTCTTTTGTATAAATTATTATTTAAAATTGTAACAGGTATTTTATTTAGTATTGTTGGTAGACTAACGCCTAGAGTGAAGTACAATTAAACTAGAACTGAACTATTATTGAACTAGAACTGAAGTACAATTGAACTAGAACTGAATTAGAACTGAACTAAAACTGAATTAGAACTGAACTAGAACTGAACTAGAACTGAATTAGAACTGAACTATAACTGAACTAGAGCTAATCTAAAACTGAATTAGAACTGAACTAGAGCTGAACTAGAACTGAATTAGAACTGAACTAAAACTGTACTATAACTGAACTAAAACTGAACTAGAACTGAACTGAAATTAAAATGAACTAGAACTCAACTAAAAATTAAATTAAGTGAATTAAAACTGAACAGTTCATAAACATAAAATGAACTAAAACTGAACTACGTTTAAACACGAAATAAACTAGAATGTTAAACAATGATATAGCGGATATTTCAAAATACTTTTCTCTATTTAATAAAATTTAAATAAACTTATAAAATCTATTTCAGTTCTATTGGAATACCTTCCCTCTTAACTTTTTTGACCTTAAGTGTCAATTAAACTTTTGTGATGCCTTTTTTTTTTTTTTTTTTGCTTGCTGTTCTTTTTTTTAACACAGTTATGTCTCTTCTCTCGTTCTTTAATTTTTCTCTAGAACTTATTGGCGCCTTTGATATTAATGACTTCATTGTATTTACCATTAAAAAAGCTCTTTAGTGTTAAACACGTGTTAATATTTCCTACTTGATTACCATAAAAATTTCATTAAAATACTTACCAAACAATATGGAAAATAGCATCTTTTGGGTGTAATAATATATAAACATGAGAAAAAAAAGGTAAGGGAAATGGATATTTTACCTGGAAAGAAAAAAAGGAAAAAGTATATATGAAAATTATTATTAGTGAATTTTTAGAATACATATTTATAACTACTAATATGTATATATGTGTAATATAAGAAGTTTGAGTTTACACGTGGCATTACTCAAGAGCATTAGAGTGAAAATGATTTTATTATCTGCAAAAAAAAATACACTTATATGGAAATAATAATATTAAACTGAAAGACATAAATTTGAAAGATAAATTTCTTAAGAAATTTGACTTTTGTTATAGACCAAAAATAATTTGATTTTTTTTTTTTTTTTTTTTTTAAAATCCGTAAAAGAAAAATTATTGAAATATACATACAGATTTTTTGTTACCTTAACTTAAATTCACTTTTTTTTATTAAAAATGTTAACTTTATTTGTCTTGTTAGAATTTCGAATTTCCAAAAAAAAAAAAAAAACATATTAAATGATAAAATAAAAATAAAATTATTTAATTAAAAAAAATTCTAATTTTCGAACATAAAAATTTTTTAAGAAAATTTAAGTTATAGATGTTCGAAAATATATACCTATGTGTATATTTTTTAATTTTTTTAAAAACTAGCAATTAAAACGATGTTCGAAATTCGAATTTGATTACGAAATTCCAAAAATTCATATTAGGAAAATAGAAAATGTTCTAAAAATTATTTACATCCTAAAATTTAAATTTTCGAAAATGAAGATTCAATTTCGAAGATGCCAATTTTCCAATTAAATTATATGCTTTTTTATGTTTATTTTATGTCCTTATTAAATGTATAGAGTCATTCCATTTAAAAACAATACGAAAAATTAAAATTTTTTACTTTACCTCTCCGATTTTGATAATATTTGGTTCGCGAAATATCGCAATTTGAAAGTGTAAAATAGCTAAAAATATGTACAAAGTTGTGTACACATAATTACAAATATCTTTTAAAGTATTTATGATATAAGATTTATTGAGATGTCATATTAAAGGTATCAAAATTACCTTTAAAATGAAGTATAACTTTTTTTTCAACATCAAAATGGTCCATATCTCGCAATTTTTCGTTCGCGGATAAATATCTCGAAAAATGATCTTTTTAAAAATTAAAAAAAAAATATATATGTTAATGGTGAAAATGTTTTCTATAACCATAGTAAGTGGCATTCTGGGACTCGCAATATTTTACAAATTATTACAACAAATTTGTATTGTTTTCTTTATAGTAAAATAGAAAAATTGCATATTTTTTCCAAAAATCATCCGAATTTAATGAAATTCGGCAAGAATATTAAGCCAATTTTACATAAGTAATAAAAACATATTTATGTATTTCATTTCAATGTGGTTTTATGGGTAAGTACATTGTTGTTAAGAGAATATGAGTTAATTATATCAGTTCTTTACACGATTATTTTACGAAGCGTTCACGTTAATGTATAAACAAAAATTTAAAAATTTACCAACCGAATTAGTTTTTTCTAAACATTTACAAATACCGATTTGTATGGTTATGGCAACTGAATTCTAGGATAGTACATGTAACCGACCAAATTCGATTGTCTAAAAATTCGGTTACCATAACGAAACTATTTTCTCGGTGTATGTACTGAAAATAATACCAAAATTATTATAAAGAAATTGATGAATGATCAATAAAATTTTTCGAATTTTAAATTTTCGAACTTTAACCTTAATAATATTTCTAAACATGTATTTTACAATTTTTTCTCATTCAAATTATTGTTATTTATAAATATAATTCTAAATATAGAACGAACATCTTTTGCAACTTAATTTCTTTTCTTTAAAAGCATTACGAACAATAGCACCTTTTTGCATACTACATAAATACTTATGTAGGTGTCGGAAAAAAAAAATATACAAATATTTTGACACTCTCAAGTTCATATGGAATGTAAAGAAAACAAAACTTCCAATTGTTTGGCAATTTCATCATGCTGACGCTAAACTCAATGTATAATATAAAACTTTATTTCTACCTTCTACTCTCCAAAGAATTTTAACGAAAAAAAATTTGTATTACAATCTTCAAAATTATTAGGCACTTGTTGTTGTATATATCGTATTTATCTGATATTACGATGGGTTTCCTTGACGTCATACAAAAAAGGTAAAAACGAAATTTCGCATCTACAACAAATAAACATCTAGAAACGTATTGTAGTAGTAAAGATGGAAACCTACGTCATTCATTCACAGAATGACAGAAAAAAAAAAAACAATAAACACTGAAATATTAGAGTGTAAATATGAGTAAGTTAAACTTACTATATTTACATAACTTCTCTCTAATCATGCGACAAAAGATGCACATTTAACAGAATTTCATTCATAAATTCGTATTTAGTTTAGTAGTACTCTAGTTACAGTAACAAAAACTAAATATGAGTGAAATAAATATTTAAACAAAATTCATGTGATATGATACACACTCTCTCGTAATAGAGTACGATAAAAAAAAAAAAAATACATTAAAAAACAAAAATACGTACTTAAACTAGGGATGGAATAGTTAGTACAATTGTATATTTTCTGGGTAAAATTTAAGAGGTAAAAAGTACTACAATTAATTAATAATTTCTTTAATACAACAGTGCGCTTCGCTACCCCATTGTATTGAAATAAAATAAAAGCATCAAAATAAAATTCAAAAACAGACTAACAATCACAGATTCACTTTTAACCCGATCTTGCAAAACTCTACATAGACCACTTAAAAACTTGGTAGCCTTTTTATTTAGAAATAACAAAACGAAACACCAAAAGTGAAGAAACCGATAAAATTCAACAATGATTCCTGTCTCCCGTGGGAACAGTTATAATATTGCTGACAGAACAGCATTAAGAATAATGAACTTTTTAAATATTTTAGTTGCTAGTTTCTTACATTTTTTATTATTATATTTTAGTAGAGAAAAACGTGACCAATAGGGCTTATTGATTCTAACCACAGAACCATACAAATATCTTTAATTTTACATTTGAAAGTTAATTATTATTACAAAAAATTCAAAGGGTAATATTATAGTAACGAAAAGTATCACAAAGTACCCTCTTATGGATTTCATTCACTTAGGTCCATATATCTTTAATTTCATGATTTTATGTTAATTATTATAGAAAATTCAAAAAGTACCATTAGAAGAACAAAAAAGTACCAAAAAGTCCCCCTCTTGAATTCTTGCCACATAGTACCATATACCTTTAATTTCATGATTTTATGTTCAATATTATAAAAAAAAATATTAGAAGAACGAAAAAGTACCACAAAATCACTTCTTATGGATTTTTATTTAATTAGGACCTTATATCTTTAATTAATGTTTTCAGGTTCAATATTTTATATATTTTGAATTCTTACCCACATAGGACCATGTAACTTTAATTTCCTGCTTCTAGGTTCAATATTGTAGAAAATTCAAAAAGTACCATTAGAAGAACAAAAAAGTACCACAAAATCCCTTCTTGTAAATTCTCATTCACTTAGGACTACATGTACTTAAGTTCATGTTTCTTGGTTTAATATAGTAAAAAAAATGCATCGTTTAATTTGAATGTGATTTAATTTCCCGATTTTAACCCCTTTTTGGTACTTTTTATTCCCGCTGAATGTAACAAAGATTGTATTCCAATGAATTTCTAAATTGTTCTGAGATCTAATGTAAAGATGTACATATGTATGTGTTAGTAAAAAGAAAAAAATATTTTGTGAAAAAAAAAAAAAAAAAATCAAAAACAGGTACGATTTTTACCCCTTTAACGTTCGAATTTCCAAAAAGTACCAAACTTGTATTTACAAATTTTCGATAAGGTACTAATGCAATGTACGTTTTATTTCTATGCTTACTGGATTAAAAGATAGTTATGTTGCCAAAAAAAAAACCTAATTACAGTTTTTATCCGTTTTCTCCCTAAAAAAGCTGAATTTCAAAAAAATACCAGACCCCCATCCGATTATTTTTTAAATGAATAACGATAATTATTCAACTTTTTTTGTATCTCTATTAGTTAAGGAGATATAAGGTTACCGATTTTACCCTTTTCTACCCCCTAAACATTCGAATTTCCAAAAATCCCGACTTAGTGGATCTATTCGGTATGAGACCAATCTACAGTTCATATTTCATCTTTCTAGCTTAAACCGTTTGGGCAATTAAGTCAGTCAGTCAATCACTTACTAAACTTACTCTTTTATATATATAGACGAGCGTAACCCGATGCGCTTTGCTACCCCTTATTAGGCGATATCAAATATTTACTACCGTTTAAGAGCTTGAAAAAGTGGGCGTGACATCCAACCCAGCTCTTACACAGCCTATAACGACCACCGACCAGAGAAGCAAGCCGTATCGGCGCGGCTGACGACTAGCAGCTTAGCCGAATTTTTTTAATGATTCTGGCCGCCGCAAAATTTTTGACTAATCGGCGGCTTACTAAATAATTTTTTATAATTCAACATAAATTAAAAATTCGGGTTTAAGTAGTTTGATGTATTTTTAAAATAGCATTTCTAATGTTAATGTTGCCAATTATTATTTTTTTTTTTTTTTAATAAAAAGTTCGTAAACATTATGACTGTAAAAGTTATATAACTGATCTCTTATAATATAGATTATCAAAAATCAAACCCTAAATTTGTCTAGAGCACAGTAAATGTATACAAATAGATTTTTTTTACTTTTAGCTTTTTTATAATAATTTAAAAGAATTTCGGTACTCATTTACCTCCCTCACTTAAAATCGTAAATATTTCCTATACTACTTATCCCATTGCAAAGATTAAGGTGTCAATTAAAAACTCTTAAGGGTGCTTTTACAAAAATAAAATAAAAATAATATAAAAGTTTCATAAACTTTAAGTATTTTGTAATTTCTTGTGCAAAAAAAAAAAAAAAATTTGTGGAGATAATTTTCTTAATAACCGGCCTTCGGCCGGGCGAAAGAGATTTTAACTCTGTGGTATGTTCAAAAGCTGCTTCTCTAACGTAATTCTTCCTTTTTACCCAACTTTTTTTTATAACGAAAATTTTGTTGATACGAGTTTCTTAAGGAAATTAGATTTTCAAAGCCCTATAACCTCCAAAATATTTAATTGCGCTCAAAAAATTTTTCATCATTATATTCACCATTAAAAGTAAAATCAAATAAATCGGAGCTGAATCAGGGTGGTCTATTTATGCCAGAATTTCTAATAAAACGTTTATATAATTAGAAAAAATATGTTATTGTTTCTTAAACAAAATTCGGCTTATAGCCGATTAGCCACCGTCGCCGAAAAATTTTGCTCTTAAGCCGCCGCCGATATTATTTAACCGGCTTGCTTCCCTGCCACCGGCACTGGTACTATTTGTATGTAAAATTTCGTGAAAATCGGTGCAGCCGTTTAAGAGTTTTAAAAAAGTGGGCGTGACATCCAATCGAGATCTTACACAGCCTATAACCACCTCCGGCAATGGTACTATCTGTGTGTCAAATTTCGTGAAAATCGGTGCAGCCGTTTATGTGTGTCAAATCTGACGTGATTGACGCACAAACAAACAAACTTACAATTCAATTTTATTATAATATATATTAGGATTACATATTTTAAAATATATAGACTTATTTATAGACAATTACGGTCAAAGGTCATATTTATATGTATTTAAAATTTGTAATAAAATGGCAATATTATAATAAAATTGTTTTGAAAATATTATGTCATATATAAGAGCATTTTACTTCATGAACCCTTCCTAAATCTAAAAAAAACGTGGCAAAATTCCTTTCCGCCTAAGTGATTCAAAATGTTAAATTTTAATATTATTCAAGTCATATTCTCTCAAAGATACTACCAATGGTAAAATGAAACAGGTGGCAGCAGTTCTACGTAAACAAAAAATTCATAAAACTTATTTTATATATGGAGTTTGACACATCAGCGGGTAATTGTGCTTATATTGAGTTTGACAGTTCTAAGTACTAAAAAATAATCAGCTGATTAAGTGAAATCAACTGTTTTATTTCGCCTTGATCCTACCAGATCTTTGATCACAAAAGAACAATGTGATTTTGGGAAAGAAGTTTGGGAGAAAATAATTTTGTTTCTAAAATAAATTAGCTAAGTAAATGTCATATATAATAAAATATTTAGAGATCAAGATAGTGGAAAAATGTGAAAGAGTTCTCAAAAGAACTTCTAATATCTATGGACGAAGAATAACCCCAGTGTTATTATATATGTGCCCGAATAAAAAATTTTTTTTTCACTTGATACCTTTTTGTCTTTAAATTTTGTTGGTACAATTTGTAATTCTTTTTTAACATCACTGACATACAGACATTATTACAAACAAAGTACTATATGACATTATTATTTACCGGAAGCTTCGACGCAGTAATAAAACAAAAACACAGTAATAAAGAGAAAGAAATATAACCATTAAAGAGTCTATAGAAAGAGAAAAAAAAACATAAAAGAAAGTTTGAGCACTTTAAAGCAGATTTTAAATGAGTACCTACAAATAAATTTTATACTAAGTTAAAAGGATTTTGAGTGCTTTAAATGTAATCTAAACAAAGTCCTTTTTGTGACCTCTATAAAAAGATAAATAAGAAAACCTTAAAAAAAGGTTTTTATTGTAAAAAATTTTATTACAAATTAAAAAACAAATTTAACGATTTTTTTAAATTTTCATTTTATAACAAAACATATGTTAGCAGTAAAAAAAATTTGTTGTAAAATCCGTAATTGCGCATAAATACTTTCTAGAAATTACAGGAATTTTTTTTTAGAGCATGGGCTGGTTGGTGTTCGTTTAACATTTGCTCATAGAATTTGTTTCTCAAAAGAAAAAGAGTAAAAGCTTTTACTCTGTTAAAATACATATTTTAGGTATAACTCAGATAAAATTATGCCGGCTGATATTTTAGATAAGTGGGTGTGTGTTGACCTATTCTCTTTTCATTTTTTCCCTTCTTGTTCACCCCTTAATCTTAATATAACATTCACTATGACTCATTGCTTATAAGCAGCAGTCTTGATTAAATTAACCATAAAAAAATTTATGTTTTTCCTGTATCTTAGTACTCAAAAAAATGTGTAACATATGTTTACCTAATTTTGGTAAATTTTTAATATATATTTAATAGATATTGATAGTATTGTAATGACCTACCACAAATTATAATAGTTGAGAATTTTGATTTAAAGGTGTTTTTTATAATTATTATTTTAAATGTATTATTTTTAAGGTTAAAGAGTTGTTAATTCTTGAATTTATATGTATATAATTTTTTGTAAATTATAATATTTAAAATTTTTAATAATAATTTGATTAAATCCCAGCTGCTTTTAATTTAGATTTATCAACATGTTTTAATAATATTAGTTTGTATTTCTGCAAAAATTGTATTTACAAATTTATAAACAAGTACGAGTTTCAACAACATTGTTGCGAACATGTTTTTCTTAATTTGTTCGAAGACTAATATTGATTTACACTGAGACCACAATGAAGAAATAGTAGATGATATTATAAAAGTATGTAATACTATGTTTATACGTTTATACTATGTTTTTACTTGCAATTAAATATATCTATTGTGAAATAAAAATTTTTAACGCATAATTGGAAAGTTAAAATATTTCATTTACGAGAAAATAACCATTAACTTGTTAAAAAACACACTAGTATTTTCATAAGTATTTAAAAATTTATTTTTTCCAAATATTTTTATTATTATTATTATTTTTTTGGACTTTCCCGATTTCCCGGGAAAATTTAAATAAATCCCCGGGAATTAAAAACGGAATTTTTCCGGTAATTCCCGGACCTCAAAACCTATTTGAAACGCAACACATTGGGGTAAAAGGGGTCGAAAATGGCGATTAAGGAGTGAGATCGAAAAATTCTTAACATACATAATATTCAATAACTTGGAAACGGCTGATCTTAGAGTTTTCATTATTTTTTTAATCATTTGATAATTTAGCACAGATCACAGAAATATATAATTTTTATGGTTCTAACCACTAATTATAAAATTGTGGACCATTTTTGAAAACCCTTTCTTTGGAGATTTGATAGTTGCTTCAGTCACTTTTTTGGAACAGTGTGCACATCTTCTGTTAAAATCTTCGGTATTTTGGGACACCTTTTTTCTGCTTTTGAATTCACTTTTCACAAGAGCTCAATATCTCTCCACTGGTCTGAGCTATGGACAATTTTGAAAATTGATCTCTCTTGGTACTAAAACTATGTTATTGATTTGGTACCACTCCAGAGCTTTCTTACCGTAGTGACATGATACCAAATGGGTCCAAAAATATGTGGACACGTTGTGCTTTCTTAAGAAAAGAAGAAGTCTTTTTTGCAAATATTCCTTAATGCATATTTTGGTATTTATAGATCCGAATGTATCAAATGACTTTCCTGCTTTGCCGCAACTGTAAAAAGCTTGTCATACCATGAATTTTGTAAGAAATTTTGCTGCTTTTGGGTCTTAAACTTATCTTCAACATTGCTTCGAGCATTAGCAATAAAATTTTTTGAGACACAAACTGCGAAGATTCTGCCAGCACCTACGTTTCTTCGTCAATTATACAGCTTAAGTATTTTTGTATGAAATTTAGTTTTAAATTCCGAGTCCCATTTTTGGCTTGTAATTTTTTTTTGCAGAATTCCAGTTTGGAATTTTTTGAACTTTATATGTTATCAACTTTCCCATTAGCTTTAAATTTTCGCACCAAATAGTCGAAGCACTGAAAACTGAGCTGATTTTCTAGCAGATGTGTTTGGAGTTTCTTTCAATATGCCTTCAATTTTCTGGCCTTCCCAATATCATGTGGTCCTGTTTTCTTACCGAACTAGGTTTCACATCAATAGTAAAATTCTCCTGATACTGTTTAATAACATTAGAAACAGTTTTACGGACGACATTTAATTCTGTGGCCAATTATTTGTAAGACCTATTTGGATTTTTTGAAATTTTTTAATAACTTGTAGAACGTAAATCTTTTTCGTCACTTATTTTGATGAAAATAAGGACAAATTAACATGGTTGTTATTAAAAATAATAACTGAAGTATTTTTCCATGATAACTAGATCAAAAAAAAATTTTGAATATTGATTCCGAAAAAAGTTATGAGGCAAAATGTATGTTAAGAATTTTTCGATCTCACTCCTTAATTCAGGGAAAGGTGATATCAATATTTTAATGATCACGTTTTATTTTTTTATTGATTATTAGGTAAAAAAAATTTTGTTTTATAATTCTAAATTTTTTTTTAACAGAACGCTAAGGTCTGTTTGTCCGTCTATACATTAGAGTTAAATGGATCGAAAATTATGCATTATTCAAAGAAGGGTGGTATCAACACTTTAATGATCACATTTAACTTTTCTGTTTATTAGTAAGTAAAAAATTTATTTTTAGAATCATAAGATATTTTTTGGCTGAATGGTAATGTCCGTCCTTCCGTCTATACATTTGGGTTAAATGGGACGAAAATTACGCTTAATTCAAGAAAAGGTGACATACAAATTTTGATGATCACCTTCTAATTTTTTTTATTTATTAGTTAGTAAACAAATGCATTTTTAGAATTCTAAAATATTTTTTGGCAGCATGGCAATGTCCGTCCGTCTGTCTATACATTTTGGTTAAATGCGTCCAAAATTCCACTTAATTCAGGGAAAGGTGATATCAAAACCTTAATACCTTCATTTGGTTTTCATATTAATCAAGAAGTGGAAAAAATGAATATCTTTCGAATTTTAAGATCTTTTTGAAAGAATTCGAATGTCCGTCCATCTGTCCGTCTGTTTGTTAATTTTTGCAAACTTTCCAATTCAAAATCTTTTAAATTTTGACTCAATAAAGATAATGACTAACAACTTTCTCTGTTCGATAGATAATTTAGCTTTTTAACCAATTGCATAAAATAATTGATAATATTTGGCTATATATGGAAAAATCCTAACCAAAATCTTGTAAAATTTAGATTTTTGAAATTTCAAATGTATATAACTCGAAAAATATATAAGATAAGTTAAGTTAATGATAAGTTTTCTAAAGAATTTATCAAGGACTTTAAGGTGATATAAAAATTTTAGAAATTGGGTAAGGAACAAGAATTCGCTAGGGGTTAAACATTTTCCATGACACTAGTACTCTATTTTGAACCCCTGTAGTTCCGCTCCTGAAGCGAATATTGGATCCGGCTTCCAAACTCAAAATGCTACTGTCCTCTGCTATGCCTATGTGAAACTTCAAACAAATCCAACCAGCCGACTAGAAGTCACAGACTAATTTCGATTCTCCCCCACTTTTTAATGTTTTATAAAGCAAATGTCTGGCACTTAAGCTGTTTTTTGTATGAAATCTACTGGAGTTTTTTTGAAAAAAAAAAAAAATATTTTCTCAAATCGGGCTATATATGCGCACGATTTTTTTTTTTTTCATAATATTAAAGTGGGCAATATATACTATTTTTCAGACAATTTTCAGAACAAACATCCTGTAACATTTTAAGTTGCATTCCGTGAAATTTGAAAATTAGTGTATTTTAGGAAAATTTTCAAAAAAAATAACAAAAATATAAAGACAAAATATAATTTACAAATACTTGAAGAAAAGTACACTTAAACATCTGAAGTTGATGGTTTCATTTTAAATTTTTACCTTAAAAGACTTTTTATTTATAATAAATACACTGAAAGTTATTGAAAATTTTATTTTTTACTATTTTTCAAAAATGTAAAAAAAAATTCCTAACTTTGACAGCTCTTTATAAGAAAACAAAACAACCTAGCTTAAAGATTTTAATTGATATTCATGCACAATTTTGTCTATTTCTATTCCAATTAAGCGCCACTTTTGACACATTTTACCCCAACGTGCGCAATGAGCTCCCTTTAAAAATATACAAAAAAACTTTTATTTTTTGATTTTTACAAAAAAGGTCAACATTTTTTCTTAGTTTTTTTTTTTTTTTTTTTTTTTTTTTTTTTTTTTCGCTCAAAATATATCAATTATTTTTTGATTAGAAAATAACAATTTTTTTTCTCTAGCTTAAAAACTTTGATTATTTTAGAGCAAAAACATAAAAATATTAAAAAAAAAGTGTTAATGGTTATTTTATAATCGAGATATAAAAATCTAAAATAAACGTTAATTTTTAACCTAAAAATCGAAAAATAATAATTAAATTGTAATTTTTATTATATTTTCCTGTAGATAGCCTTAAGTAATAAATTTTTCATTGTTTTTGTTTTCACAAAATCAAGTTGTTTATGGTCCTTCGTACTGGATGCAGATAGAGGAGAAACAATTACAACAGCAACGTTATGGTCGCTAAAGTTCCCCAAAGTCTTGGAGCTGCAAATTGGGCTCTTAAGCACAATTATAGTTTGGAATTTGAAATATACAGAAAAAATCATTCCCTTCAAATGTTAGCATTTTAAACCCGTATTCTTAGGCCTAAGTGTCCAAATAACATTGCATTATGAGGTTTTTTTTTTATTTTTTTTATTTTATTTTTTTCTTACAACAAAATGTCGTTTGAAAGTCTAAGATGAGTCGAGTAAAAGATCATTATCTTCAGCGCGTTATGTAAGACATCGCTGGTGTAATAACAGCTGATGGTAGAGAGGACAATATTAAAAAAAATATCAAGGAAAGTGAAAGGTTCAAGATTTTTTATAGCCATAAAACAAATTTAAAATATTTCAGTTATATTAAACAAAAATTGTTAAAAAAAGAAAAAAATAATAAAAATAATAATAAATAATCCCAAAAGGTTTAATTTGTAATGATAATCAAATCACAAGTTAATAACTATAATTATTTATATATTACTATATTCAGAACTGCTGCAATTTAATGCAATAGTATACCATTCATAATCTAAAGAAAAATATTTTTTGCTACGACCTTGTCTTGCATAATAAAAAAAAAAAAAAAAATCAACTTAAAGCAAACATTTTTACAATTAATTGATAACTCTTGTTTTACAACAACAACCTTAAACAATTACAACAAAATTATATTTGTTATTAATTTACAAATAAGAACAGACAACTTAGATTGAAAAAGCCCATATAAAATCATATAAAGAAATATTAATTTTGAACTATAGCAGCAGCAGCAGCTAGATTTTTTGAAAGTAGGGCGTTGGTTTGTTTAGGTGAATTGTTTGTTGTTTATTAAGTGTATCAGTTGCAGCAAGCAACAATGACACAACCAACAACAGCATCATGTCCATGTCCAATAAATTGGCTTCAAACAACAGCAAAAGCAGCCATAACAAAAGATTTATATAGAGTTGACACATAAGGAGACAGATTGGAAACAAGAACAAGATTACAACAAGTGGTCAAAGTAATTGTAGCAAAAAAAAAAAATAATAATAAAAAGGTGATGTTGACCAATTAATGAAGGCTGATCTAAGAAGGTGGTTGTTTGAATAGCTAAAACTTTGCTATAGTGGGTCTTAGAGAATTCATTAGTTACCCTATATTAAGATTTGAATTAAATTTTAAAAGTTTCAATTTAGAAAGAGAAAAAAGGGAAAATATATTCTTCTTACTACGCACGTTGGGGTAAAATGTGTCAAAAGTTGGCTATTAATTGAATTTTTGTAATAAAATTTTATACCGAATATAAATATACAAAAGGAGAAAAGTATAGTCGGTTAAGACCAACCATATGATACCCTACACCATTCCGATCCATATAATTTAGTTTTTACTAACATTTCTGTAGGATTAATGCACGTTAAAGTGATTTTCGGGAGAGGGGTTTATATGGGAGCTATGGTCAATTATGGACCGATCTTCATGAAATTTGGCAAACGGATTTGGGCTTATACAAGACATATTTTTATACCCACCATCAAAAAGCAAAATCGGTTAATTCACAAGAAAGTTATGGGCAAAATACTAGAAACACAGGGTGTTCGTTGTAGCTTCATTTCATACTTTTCTGCTGATATCTCTTAAACTAAAGCATGTACGATAACGAAATTTCATACAGATAGTTCAAGGGTCGAGATAAACTCGGAAACGAAAAATGGGCGTGGTTCGCCCACTTTACCGCCCACCTCTCATATAACGTAAAATTTGAAAATGTTGATGGCTCGTTTGTTAAGACACTTAATAAGTGTTAAGACTCTACTCCGAGAAAACATTTGTATAGGGACGAGGTGAAATAATGGACCGATCATGATCAATTTCAATAGCGTTATGCTAAAATAAACTTATGTGCTAAATTTCATCAAATTATCTTCAAAATTGCGACCTGTACTTTGTGCACAAGGTTTATATGGACAGACAACCAGCCAGCCGACCAGCCAGACGGACGGACGGACATCGTTAAATCAACTCAGAAAGTTATTCTGAGTCGATTGTTATACTTTAAGGTGGATGTTGGGATATTTTTTATGTTCGTTACAAACATCAGCACAAACGCATAATACCCCAACCACCCCAACAAATCACCAAACTATGTACTAAAAAACTATTTATCTTATATATTTTTCGAGATATGCATTTGAAATTTCAATTTTGCAAGATGTTGATGAAGTTTTTTCCATAAATAGCCCAACATTTTCAACCGATTCTATTATATTTTTTGTAATTGCATAAAGAACAAAATTATCTATCTAATAAAGTCGATATCTTTATTGAGTACAAAAATAAACGATTTTGAATTAGAAAATTTTAAAAAATTAACAAACAGACGTACGGACGGAAAGACGGACGGACATCAGAATTCTATAAAAAAAGAAAAAAAATCCTAAAATTCGATTAATATAAAAACCAAATGTTAATATTAAAATATTGATATCACCTTTCCCTGAATTAGGCGCAATTTTCGACCAATTTAACCCCAGTGTATAGACCATTCTTCCAAAAAAATGTTAGAATTCTAAAAATGATTTTTTTACTTACTAATAAATAAATAAAAATAAAACGTGATCATTAAAATACTAATATCGCCTTTTCTGAAGTTCCATTTTCGACTCACTTAACCTCAATGTATAGACGAACGGATATTACCATTTTGCCAAAAAAAAAAAAATCTTAAAATTCTAAAAACTCAGTTTTTACCTAATAAAAAATAAAACGCCATCATTAAAATATCAACTTTTCCTGAAATAAGAGCCATTTTCGAGACTTTTTAACCCAATGTGCAACGTTTATACGTGTGAATATACTGAAAATAAATGTTCCCCAATAAAAGCTGAGTTAGTTTATTATTTTCAAATAAAACAATAAGACGTTTAAACACAGTAATTTATATCTATTGAAAAATTACTGAATGTTGAAATTATTTGCAAATTAAACGTAAGACGTACAAACGTAAATACATATTTATATTTACTAAAAAGAAAAAATATTAAACAGGAATTAATGTGTTCTATTTCCCTAAATTCCAGTTCCTCTCTGTTCTTGCTACTAGCTATTGTTGATAACAAATCGTTGATTAAAGCTTCCGTGAACTTCATTCAATCAGTGTAAATAACAAGAGATTTTTCCTGGAAATACTTTAGAAGGATTGTTTTGATTAAAATGGACAAAGGAAAAAATATGTTGGAAAAATTATAATCGCATCTTTGTTTAGGATAGGATACATACACAATATCACTGGAAATAAGCCTTGAACACATTCTATGCGACTCTGAAATCATTAATATCAAAAAAATGGAAAATAAAATTGCCATTTTTAAAACATTTGCTTCTTCTTGTGCCAGCCACCCAAATCCTTTTATGATTCATTCAATCCACTAGATTATCTACAAATTCTCAACAAATACTTAAAAGTAAATATTGCATAAAATAAAGGCCTTATTACTCTACCGTTAACATAAATGTGAAGAGAACGTACGTTGATAACTATTAACGAAAAATACTAATACGTGCATAAATCTCACATAAATGCCAATGTTGAAACAAAATTTGGCACAAATATCGTTCATATACGAATAAACTATTGTAATAAATTTTATAAGCACAATTGACCATAGGTCCCATATAAGGCCTTCTGCCAATAATAACTTTAGTGCCCAAACACAAGCTGTAGGATATTATATGGTCGATCTAGATCAGCGTTACTTGTTTTTATCCTTTTTTATTTGTTTTTATACTAAACTTAAAATAAAAGTATCAGGACACTTAAAAAGATATTAATTTGTTTGTAAAATAACATACATACATAAGAGCTCAGCAGTTTCAACGTTTTTTTTTTTATATAATTTTGTGTAACTTTTTAACCATTAAATATATTTCAATAAAATTACACACAGTTATTTCTGACGTGTTTTCCAATTGTTTTGGGGGAGCACAAGTTTCTAGCTGGTCTGTGGACAGTAGGAAAACCTCCGAAAGTGGTCAACTTCTTTAATTATTTATTATATAATATCCGAGGTTACCCATTTCGGAGGTCCTTCCCCCTGCTCACAGACCAACTAGAAACTTGTGCTCCTCCAAAACAGTTGGATAATACCTTAGTAATAACTATGTGAAATTTCATTGAAATATATTTATCCGTTCAAAAGTTACACAAAATTATTAAAAAAAAAAAAAAAACATTTTGAAACTGCGGTGCACTTATGTATATAGAATGCTGCAGCACACATTTACTATAGAAATTAAGAAAAATTTGCACATTTCGCTAAAGGGGGTCAAGTTTCAGTTAGTTTTTAAACGAATGTGTAAAGTATTTATGCAAGTATTTGGTATTATTGGAAAGTTTATTAGTTGAAAAATAATAGTATATAATTAATAAAGTGTTCAAACTAAATGTTTTCATTAAATTGATCAAAAAACGAAAAATGTATTTACTGTTATTTTTCAAAAAAAAAAATCAAATCATTGTAAAATTTTAGTACAATATAAAACAATTTGTCCTTAAAAGAATAGAATAAATAGGTTCCCATTTTCTTACTCCGAAATACCCAAAATTCCAGTTCGGGGAAAGCTTGCTTCAAAAATTTACTTTTTTCATTGAAATGGTCACCCTGTCGTTATAAGGGGCCTCCGTCAGAAAATACTTTTTGGGTGTATAACTTACATATAGGGCTAAAAAATTAAAATAATTTTAAGTCGATCCCAGCTTTGCGATTTGAGAACATAACAAAAAAAGAAAAAAAAAATTTTCAAAATTGACAAAATTTGGATAGGGCTTGTGGGCAGACCTTTCTCCCAAACTCCTCCGGATTTAATTTACACGCATTTACATTAAGATTTCTTTTGAAAACATTAAAAAAATGATAAAGCCCAGAACAAAAAACCAATTTTATCATTGAATAAATATTGCCACCTTTTTGGAAAAAACCCCAAAAAATTTAAAATTTTTTTAAAGTTTCAACTTTAGATTAATATAACTTTAACGGATTCTTATAATTATATGACTCTTGCAGCAATATTATTTAGAATTTTGTGAAGAATATGGCAAATATTTTAGAAAAATTCTAGGGGCAATATTTAGTCCGCCTAGTTAAAAAAAAAAAACTAAAAAAACACGAGGCTAAAAATGAGGTAAAAATTTATTTCGACCCGAAATAAGGGTATGTACTCCTCCAAATCAAAAAAAAAAATTTATTGAGATACCTCTAACGGTTTTTTTTTCTAGGGGCAATATTTAGCCCGCCAAGTTAAAAAAACTAAAAAAACATGAGGCTAAAAATGAGGTAAAAATTTATTTCGACCCGAATATCTCTTAAACTAAAAGAGATAACTTACACATGTAAACGTATTTTTTGTAGAGATTTACAAGGACTATCTATATGTAAATTCATATCATAAATGAATTTCTGTCGATTTTTTAAAAAAATTACATACCCGAGATGGGCAACTTTGGAGGGTCACCCACTTCCCCCCTGACCTGCTAGGGGTCTGTACTCCTCCAAATCAACTTGAAAACACCTCAGCTCTGACCATGTGAAATTTTATTGAGATAACTCTAGCGGTTCTTTAGTTACTGAATTATTTCCAAAAAAAGCGGTTTTGGAACCACTGTGTGTTGTTTCTGAGTAATTTTTATACCCTTCACCACAGGTGTAAAGGGTATATATAAGTTTGTCATTCCGTTTGTAATTCCCACAATTTTCGTCGGAGAGCAAAAAAGTTTACATTTTCGGGATCCTTGTAAGAGATGATGACGATAGGACCATGTCCGTCCGTCCGACCGTCCGTCCGTCCGTCCGTCCGTCCGTCCGTGTGTCGGTTGAAATGGCGTTTATGAAGCCCACCGATAACTGACATATATAATATATATATCAAACGATCGGAAATGCTTTCGAGAATTTTGCTATTGGAATTCAGCAAGATCGGTTCATACAATGCGGAGATATGTTAAGAAAACCGGCTTTTAGAACCGGTTTTCCAGTTTCTGAAGCCTCTGTATATACTAGGGACTTCGTTTTTACAAAGAAGTCTCGGACATTTTTTTCTGAATTTTTGTTCTGAAAAAATGAAATAAATCGGTTCAATAATAACTGAGATATCGGACAAAACGCATTTTTTATTTTTTAAAGCCCTGGTTTAAGCCATAGATTTTTATTTTTATACAGATCGGTCACAAATATTTTTATAAAATTTCGGTTTTTTGAATCAGCAGAATCGGTTTATAAATGGCGGAGATATGCTTTAAAAACCGGTTTTTGAAACCGGTTTTTCAGTTTCTGAAGCCTCTGCATATACCAGGGACTTCGAATTTTCAAAGGAGGCTCGGAAATTATTTTCTGAATTTTTGTTCTGAAAAAATTAAATAAATCGGTTCAGTAATAACTGAGATATCGGGGAAAACGAATTTTTTATTTTTGAAGCCCTTGTTCAAGCTACAGATTTTTATTTTTATATAGATCAGTCATAAATGTTTTTATAAAATTTCGTTTTTTTTTAATAAACCAAATTCGTTTATAATCAACAGAGTTATGGCCCAAAAACAAATCTGTTAAGAATATAAATACACACACAAACATGTATATTAAGCATTGTAATGACTATTAGTGACGTTTTTTGTTTTTTGTATAGACAAGTAGTTTAGTTAGAAACAGTAGTAATATAATGAATAACAGTGTTGTTGTTGTTCTTTGTATATGCAGTCTGTACAAAAATAAATAGATATGGAATTGTTGTTGTTTATTTTTAAAAACTAAAACATATCTGTTAAGAATATACATAAATACATACACAAACATGTATATTAAGCATTGTAATGACTATTAGTGACGTTTTTTGTATAGACAAGTAGTTTAGTTAGCAACAGAAGTAATATAATGAATAACAGTGTTGTTGTTGTTCTTTGTATATGCAGCCAGTTTGTATATATACACATAAAAAAATATATAAATATGGAATTGTTGTTGTTGTTTATTTTTTAAAAACATAGCCTGCTATGATTGTTTTTTTTTATATATTCAAATTTTCGTAGTTTGAAAAAAATTTAGATTTATATATGTGAAAATATGAAAGCATACGTTATGGCGAAAATTTTATTATTGTCGGTAATATAGTAATATGATGTCGATAAGATAGTAAGATGGTAATATGGTAATATGGTGAAGGGTATCAAAGATTCGGCACAGCCGAATCTTTTTTCAATTTCATTTCAACTGAATCTGTTTTTTATACTTTTTCTACAACTTGATTAACAAAAAAAATTGTTTTCTTATTTCAAAAGACAAGGCTTCAAGAATAAATAATAAAGAAATTTTTATTTGATTGAGAATTTCACCCTACGTCCAGTATTAGTCGAAATTGGGTAAAATTTTTAACGAAATTTCAAGTTTATCATGTTAGAAAAAAAAAGTTACTTAGTCTTAATAACTTCATATATATAAATTGATGTGACAGTAAACTGATTCCCGTCCGATCAAAAATGTTTACAGGAGAGCATATTTTATGAAAATAGTAAAATTTTTTGGCTCATATATTTAAAGTCCACAAAAAATATACCAAAATTATTATTATTATTATTATTATTATTATTATTATTATTATTTAATTCATTAGTGTAATATATTAGTGAGATAACGATCATATCAAAGTCATTTTGATAGTTTTAGCGGGAATATTTTTATAAATTTTCAAATGTAAAACAAACTTTTCCTTAAAGCTATAAATACTAAAATTTTATTTTTATTTTTTTATTTTTTAAGCAAACTCCTTCCATTTTTTAATTATGTATCTATCCTCTGATTTACATAATGTCTATATAGCTTTTCAAATGAAGCGAATATTGCGACCTAAGTCCAGACATCTCGGTCAAAATTGCTACAAATTCATTTAGTGAATTTAATTCTGTGGGACGTATTCTTAGCAATTTCACCCGAGATGTCTGGCTTTAATCCACTATATATAGTATATTTAGTGATCAATATAGACATTATATATACCAATGGATAGGTTAAATATTTTTCCAAAATAACAGATTTTTTAAGTTTAATTTTTTCAAAAAAAAAAAATTGCATATTATAAAAATATTCTAAATAGGTACTATCTTTCAAACACAAAAAAAATCAAAATTAATATTTTTCAGGACTTTTTACACTATTCTTGAAAGCCCTAAGGTATGTCTGTATATATTTTGTATAGCTCACATCAATAACACCTTGTATTGATTTTTATTAAAACTTCTATATTCTAAAAGACATTCTCTTCAAGAAAATTAAAATATTTAACAATTCAAAAAAACCTTATTTGTTGTATACAAAACTAAAGAACTCACGCCTTTTTGAAGGTTGTTTTATATAAAATGTTCTCTCTTTTGGAAGCAGCTAAATACAAAACAAACTTTTTTGTTTGTTTTATTTGCTAAAACAAATTACGCCTATTATTTTAATATATGAAATATTTAACGGATTTTGTTTGTTAAACGACATTTACTAAAAGAAAAATAAAAAAAAAATAGAAACAACATTCCATTTTTGATACAGGTTGTCTGTGTAAACGTTTTTGCATGCAAAAAACTATATATTTTTTTTAAAGCTTTCAAAAAAATTGTTTTTTTTTTTTTTTTTTTTTTTAGTGTTTTTAAATGTTTGTTGCCAATCTTAAAGAAGTTAAATAATAACCAGCTATATAATAACAACAAAACCAATGTTTGTTTAGTGCTCCACCAAAAAAAAAAAAAAAAAAAAAAAAAAAAAAAAAAAACTGAACAAAACCCAACTATCAAATTCTAGCCCAGTATTTAGCGGTCCGTCTGTCTTTATATCATTTACAAAACTTTAAAGGAACTAAATCATTTAAAACCCATTAATGAAAACATAATTCAGAATTTAAAAAAGCTTTATGAAAAAACTTTAAAGCTCTATTTGTTTTTATATTTAAATTTAAAGCTGTATATTAAACTTAAATTATTTAAAACTTTTTATGTTTTACCAAATCTAGTTATTTTAAAATAGCAAAGCTTTATAAATCTATCAAATATTCTTAAAAACTTGTTAATCGAGCTTTTCAATGCTTTATTAATAAACTTAAATATCAAAGTTTTACTACACAGAAAAAAATATTCCAAATAATTTTTTAACAAAATTATTAATTAACTTTATATTGAAATTTAATTATATGATTTATTAATATAATTAATTTTATAATTGGTTTACAGTTTTGTTTTTTAATAAATTGACAGTTGTTAATAAAATATAAAGAAAAATGAAATATTTGTCTATAAAAGTACAGAAATAAAATAAATTTAAGTAAATTTTCAAAAATTTCCAGCTCATTGCATCTATTTAAGGAAAAGAAGTAATAATAATATCAATTATTCTAGTTATTAATATTATCATTTTGATGATTGGAGCAAAATCAATTAAAAATTTATTAATATTACAAATTTCGTAATTGAAGTCCATTTTTACTTTTTTCTTTTAATTTTTACAAAAAAATTCAAGACTGAATACAATATTGATTGATTCGAAAATTTTAAAATAACATTATTTTAAAGTTCTATTTCAAAAAACTTAATGTTATTGTTGTTATTATTTTTATTTTTTATTTTATTTTTGCTGTGGTTTGGTGCATTAAACTGTAATTGCAACCACAAAAAATCTATATATACAAAGCTTACACATATTCAACCACTTTTTTTATAGTTTGATTATGATACTACTGCCCCAGCAAACTTACAAGAAACTACATTATACAACACCACAAACTGGTAAGTTTGGTTTTAAGTTTCAAGGACTTTTGGTGGACATTCACTTTTCAAAATACAAAACAAAAACAAAAAACAATATAAAGCACAGATATATTCATACAACAAACTAGATGCATATTATATTATAAATTGTTTAAAAATAAACGATTTAGATTAAAATACAAAAACAAATAATAAATTCAAACATCAAAAACCATGCCAATGCACTCTGGAACTAAGACACCAACTACAGAAGAATGAGCAAAAAAAAAAAAACACTAAACTAAAACAATTTTAACAAAGTTAAGCAGTCAACCAAGCAAATTACTTAAAGCTAAAATGGAGTTTAGCTGAAAACAAAAAATAAGTTTTAAAGCTTTTTTGAAGTTTGCTTTAGGGAGAAGGGTTTTAATTAAGGCTTATAAAGGTTTGAAAAGCTTTCGTTACAAAGAATATGATTTAAGAAAATATCCTTTAGAATTTGCACTAAATTTTTAGCAAAGTGTTAAAATAAGCTTTCATTTAAAAATATCTTTAAATAAAAAACAAAAATGGTTTGGAAAGCTTTTATTGCAAAGAATATAAAATTAAAAAAATATATACTTTACAATTTGCACTCAATTCTTAGTAAAATATTTAAAAAACTTTTATTTAAAAATGTCTAAAAATTAAAAAAAATGTATTTGACTTTATTTATTTGCAATTTAATAAATGTTTAAAAGCTTTTCTTTATAACTTTCTTTAAACAAAAAAGCAATCACATTTGACTCATCTTACATACGATATTTTAAAATAATTAAAAATAAAAACTAAGTTTCTTAAAACACAGATTTAAAATACAATGCTTTCAATGCTTTTTTTATACATGAATGTTAAAAGCTTTGAGAAATACTAAGGTTTTTAACTAATGCTGATCAAAAGCTTTTTGGTTCCTTATAATTAAATGTCTTTTAATATTTAAAGGGTGTACATTTATTCAAGGTTGTGATTTTTAATACTTTTAAAAAATTTCGAAAATCCGAAAAAATTTCGAATTAAAATTTCGCCTCAAATCGGCACAATTTTAAGAATTTTCATATTTCTAATTACACTGGTCGACAAACAAAATTTTTTCGTGCTCCTTTAAAAAAAATATATGGAGTAGATGGAATTCCGCATGCTCAACTCGAATCTGCTTTCAGTTTTTTCCCATCAGGTCGAGATTTTTTTTATGGGCGTGTGAAATATTACGTCCCAAATAAGCCGATTACTAGAGTATATAACTATAACTCGAGAACGGTATACATGATTTATATAAATGATACACCAAAATATGTGGAATAAAATTGGCTTTAAGTCGTTCTGCTATCAAATTTTTATCTGCTCAATAGTTTAGGAGATATTGATTGCATTCACAGTTAAGTTAGGATACCCATGCATACCTACAGTTAAGTAGAAATACACTAGTGGGCAAAAAAAAATTTTTTTCTTCGTCTTATATTAAAAAAATATATGGATTAGATGGAATTTAACGTGATAAATAACAATCAGCTTTCCCTTTTTTTCTATAGCGTATTGATTTTTTTTAATGGGCATGACTACAGGACCCTACCTTTAGGCAGTCATACTTGTATAACTCGAAAACGGTTTGTCCTTTTAAGATAAATTAAACTCCAATAGATAGTGACTTAAATTGTCTTTGAATTGAATTTACATAATTTTTTGTTCAGTTAATATTTCCGTAGTTATTCAATAATTAGTAGCGATAATTAGTATTGAGAAATGGTAAAAATTTTAATCCATAACTCTGAAATTCTTGAGCGAATAAAAAATATTGTTGATAAACCTTGAAGACAATTTTCGTATGCATCTTTTGATGTATCATTTATCAAAATCGTGTAAACGGTTCTTGAGTTATAGTCAAAATTATAGAAACCATTCTCGAGTTTTATAGTGTGACCGCTGAATATGGTGATGATATTAGTCATGCATCTAAAAAAAATCAGTACGTGATAGAAAAAAAGTGAATGCAGATTCTTGTTTAACTCGTCAAAATCTACCTAGTCCACCTATTTTTGTTTTAAGAAAAAAATTTTGTTTGCCCACCACTGTATTTCTACTCAATTGTACTCGTATGTAACATGGGTATTTTTACTTAACTGTGAATAAAATCAAGATTTGTGCATAAATTTTGAAGATACATGCCTTATTTTATTCACAGCATTACCAGTTTTAAGATAAAGATGATAAACTTAAACACTTTTGATGTTTTCACTTTTAAAAAGAAATTTTAGTAACAAAAAAAATTCAAAATTTAGCATAATTTTTTTTTTTTTTTGACATTTATTTCAAAATAACTCCGAAACTATTGAGCACATAAAAAAATGAAGTTTATGGTAATTTGAAGATATTTTTAGTACGCATCTTTTGGTGTCTTACTTATGTCAATCGTACACACCATTCTTGAGTTATGAGGTAATATACTAGAGTAATGGCCTTGCAATGGGCGAAATATTAGACACGGGCATAAAAAAAATCCAGACCTGATGGAAAAAAACTGATAGCATCATCAAAATGCATCAAGTCCAGCTATTCGTCTTTAGCGGAGGATTTTTTTAGCGGAGGATTTTTTTGTCGTGTTATTGAAATAAAATTTTTAATGAAATATTATTTATTTTAGCGTTCTTAGTAAATTTCGAACTGTATTTCGAAATTAGATTTTGGCTTAAAATCTACTTAAATTTAGTCCAATTTACTTATTTTGCTTAATAAAAAATTTTCGAATAAGAAGAAGATTTTGGATAATTCGAACATAATTTCGAATTTTAAATTCTATTCAAATTAATCGTTTTTATAAATTTCAAATCTGTAATACTATAATAAAATAATACTTTTGATATCAGACTTTTTATATAATATTTAAGTTTTTAGAAATTTTCGAAATTCGAAGTAGGTTTTAATATTCGATTTTGCATTGAAAATCTGCAAAACTTTGATTTAAATGACTTATGTTTAATAAAATAAATTTTTTAATAAAATATTCATGATTTTCGAAGATTTTAGAAAATTCTAATTTTAATTTCTACTCAAATCAACGGAATATCGATAAATTTTGCAATTTCTAACATTTGCGTATGTATTTAAGTGTTTTCTGGAAATTTTGGAAATTTGAATTTGATTCAAAATTTGATTTTGGCTTAAGATTTCCAAGATTTGAATTTTGTAATAAAATATTCATTATTGAAAAATTTTACGATAATTCGAACATAATTTCGAATTTAAGTTCTACTTAAATCAATGAAATTTTAATAAATTTGAAATTGCTAATAGCTGAAATGAAATTTTTCTTAAAATGTTCTGTATTCTAGCGTTTTTAAAAATTTTCGAAAATTCGAACTTGATTCGAAATTTGATTTTGGTTTAAAATTTCCAAGATTTCAATCAGAATCACTTATTTTATGAAATTAAATAAAATTTTATTATAAAATTTTTACTACTGAAATATTTTCCGATAATTCGAACATAATTTCGAATTTTAATTTCAACTCAAAACAATGAAATTTTGATAAATTTCACATTTCTAATAATTGCAATGAAATTTTTGTTAAAATATTATGTATTTATTTTAGCGTTTTTAAGAAACTACAAAAATTCGAACTACATTTCGAAATTCGATTTTGGCTTAAATTATATCAAAATTTCCTTCTTTTTACTTATATTGTTTAATAAAATAAAATTGTCAATAAAATATTTATGATCAAAGTGATTTTGAAGAATTTCGAAAATAAGAATTTTAATTTTCATTCAAATCAAACAATTGAAATGACATTTTTATAGGATATTATTGATTATAGAATTTTTTAAAAATTAAGTTCGGCTTTACCTTGAAAAGTAATAAAAGTTATATTTAAATTTATTTTTTTTTTTTTTTTTATAATGAAATAAAATTTTGAATAAAATATTCCTGATTCTTTTTTTTTTTATTTCTTATCAAAATCAACAAAAATTTTATAAAATTCACTTTTCTAACAATTAAAATAAAATTTTTGTTAACATATAATGGATTTTAATTGTTTTAAGAAATTTCGAAAATTCGAACTTAAAGTTCAAAGCTATCTTAAGTAAGAAATGTTACTATCCTTTTGGCAGACATACCTAAAGTCTCCCAAAAGTTTTTTTAGATTTTAAAAAGACTTTGATTCCTTAAAGCTTTAATTTCTCAAATATTTAAACAAGATTTAAGAACTTTAGTTTGGCAGATTTCCTTATACATATTTTATTTGATAAGGGCCTAATCGATTATATTAAATTTATCCCATATAAAATTAAAAATAAAAGCTTTAAAAAAGCTTAATATTTTCAAATATTTAATACTTGTCAACAAAGCTCTATATGTAGTACAGCATGCAAGTATTTTTTTTACCAACTTTTACGCCTTTTTATAAAATTGATTTATTAATTTTAATTTGACCACTTTATTAAATACTGACATTTTACTTTTTTTTTTTGCTCTCATAAGCATTGCCTAAGTTGTATAACATTAAATAATTCTAAACATACGTACAAATAAATCCATTAAAGTATTTTTTTTTAAGCTTTAGTATTTAAGACAAAGTAATCACCATCAACAGCAATACAACACACCACACCCAATTGCAATTCAAGAATGAAAAAAAAAAAAAACAACCAGCTTAATTATAATTATTTGATTTTGTTTTCGACTGGTTGATCTACTTTTACAAATATAAAAAAATCTTTGCTTGAAAAAAAAATTGATCACGTCGCATATTCTTAGAATGTCTTAAAGGAGAACTAGTTAAATACTATATTAAAAGAAAAAACAAAACCAAAAACGTAAAATTAAAAATAAAGTAAAAAATATAATTTAAGTACACAAATTATGAAATAAAACACGAAATATTATTCATAAAACAGACACATTTTAAAAAAAATGTGTCTTAAAATATTACGACAGAAATGAACAGGACTTGACGTTAGAGATAAATTCAGACATTTTATGGATTTGTTAGAATTAAGTAACCAGTTTAAAAAACGATTTATTTGTTCATATGGTGATTTCAAATCTAACTGTTATTGCAAAATGTTTTAATTGTAATAATGAAAAAAAAAAAAATTAATTAGTCAAGTAAATGATTTTAAATATTTATAAAAATTTAATTTAAACTGATTATTAAAAAAAAAAAAAACTGTTTAGAAATAATTTCAGATAAAAATAAATAAACTGCATATAAATAAGCTGACTCCTTCGTAGTGACTGAATGCCAAAACTGAAATAGAACTTAATTAGAAACGAACTAGAACTGAACAAGAAATGAAGTAGAACTTAAGTAGAACTGAATTATAATTGAACTAGAACTCAATTAGAATGGAAACAAAACTGAACTAAAATATAAATTAAAAGTTAATTAGAACCGAACTAAAACTAAATTAGAATTAGAATATAATTGAAATATAACTGAACTAGAAATGAGCTAGAACTGTATTAGAAATGAACTAAAACTGAACTAGAGTTCGGTAGAATTGAAATAAAACTGAATACAAAATAAACTACAGTTGAGCTAAAACAGAATTAATAATGAACTGAGCTAGAAATTAACTAGCACTGAACTGATATAGAACTGAACTAGAACTGAACTAAAACTGAACTAGAACTGAACTAGAACTGAACTAGAATTGAAATAGAACTGAACTAGAACTGAACTACAATTGAACAAGAACTGAATAAGAACTGAAATAGAACTGAACTAGAACTGAACTAGAACTGAACTAGAACTGAAATACAACTGAACTAGGACTGAAATAGAACTGAACTAGAACAGAACTAGAATTGAACTAGAACTAAACTAGAACTGAACTAGAACTGAACTAGGATTGAACTAGAACTGAACTAGAACTGAAATAGAACTGAACTACAATTGAACTAGAACTGAACTAGAACTGAACTAGAACTGAACTAGAACTGAACTAGAACTGAACTAGAACTGAACTAGAACTGAACTAGAACTGAACTAGAACTGAACTAGAACTGAACTAGAACTGAACTAGAACTGAACTAGAACTGAACTAGAACTGAACTAGAACTGAACTAGAACTGAACTAGAACTGAACTAGAACTGAACTAGAACTGAACTAGAACTGAACTAGAACTGAACAAGAACTGAACTTGAAGTGAACTAGAACTGAATTAAATCTGAACTAGAACTAATTTAGAATTGAACTAGCACTGAAATAGAACTGAACTAAAACTGGATCAGAGCTAAATTAGAACTAGATTAGAATTAAACTTAAAATAAACTAAAACTCAACTAAAACTTAATCGGAACTAAATTAGAAATAAATTACAATTCAATTAGACCTAAAGTAAAATTGAAGTGGATCTGAACTAGAATTGAACAAGAACTGAACTTAAACTAAACCAGAACTAAACTAATTTAGAATTGAACTAGAACTGAACCAGAGCTTAATTATAACTAGATTATAATTAAACTTAAAATTAACTAGAACTCAACTAAAACTTAATCAAAACTAAATTAGAAGTGAATTATAATTAAACTTGAACTAAACTAGATTTTTTTTTTTTATTTAATACACCCAGAGAAATATCAATCACATACGTGTTGAAAACGATACCATTCTGTGTCAATAGTGAATCTACACCGTATGTGTTTAAATTAAACACTGCGTGTTCAATTCTTATTGAAAATCGATACCTAATTGGCACCAAGTTGAAACCATTTCGGTATCAAATTGTTAAATTACATATGTTTTCTATTAAATTTGTTAACGAAAGGTATTAAAAAGCTGTTACCGTAAATTACCAATGTGAGCACATCCGTTGTTGATTTTGAATCGAATTTTTTCCCTTAGTGTATTGGAGCTGAAATAGAACTGAACAATTTTTGGGAAGATAGGGAAAGAAAAACATTAATAACGTCTCTATATATTTTAAAACAAATTGCCGAATTTTCTATTAGGCAATAACTTAATTTTTGTTTGATTTACTTTAAAAATTGTTAAATCTTCTTTTCCTGTAATAAATACTGACATAAACCAAGTATTTTCTTGGCAAATGTAAATCAAACTTTAAATAATACTACTGCTGGGATTCAAATTACTAGAAAAATACAAAAAAAAAAAAAAGTAAAAAAAAGAACAAAACTTCAAACACCATTCATCTATTTATCCATCCACACATGCGACAATGATGAAATACATTTCATGTCAAAATCCATTCATATTTTTTTCCTCTTTTAAACTACAACTTCTTTAAAGAAATCGATACGTTTCTGTCTAAAACTTGACAAACGGCAACAAACAAAATAAAAAAAAAAAAAAAAAAAACTACAGACAAAAACAAAAAGCCGACATTAAGGACGGACAGACAAACAGCAAGATATTTTGTAATAAAATCTAACAAGAAATCATAGATAATCATGTACCAAAAAAATAAAATAAAAAATATGAATAATGAAAAAATTAAAAAAATATCCGTTCAAAACTACAACCACCTTAAAAGACAATTAAAATCCGCCAAAAAAAAAAAATAGAATTACTTTCAAAAAATTGCTGTTAGCAACAACAAAATATAATCATAATAAAGCAACAAAAATGTTAAGCTCTTCTTAAAGACACATTATAATGACAAACATTTCAAATGTTTGTCACGATTATAATTTTTTGATTTGATCTACACCACCAGCGACAACAACAGCAGCCGCACCACACGGCTCTTTTTTAAACTCCGCCAGAATGCAGACAATGAAACAGATACAAAAAAAAAGAGATTGACAGATAACCTAGCAAAGAGTGTAAGCAGTTTAAAGGGAGTTTAGGTAATAAAAATATTAGAACTTAAATGCTTACAATGCTTACAGGGAAGCAGTAAAGTAAGGCCATTTTTTTTGGTTTTGATTTTTGAAAAAGTTATTTAAAAAAAAATAAAATTTTTTGCTGGGAATTATCATGATCATATTTGGTAGCCTTTTTTATTTTGACTACAAGAATCAAAACCAAACCACATGAGACTTAAAGCTGAAACGCATAAAACCACTCCAAACAAATCTTCTACCACCAGTCATCAGCTTATATAATCTTTTATTATAGAAAACATACAAAAATCCTAACAAAATAATGATGGATGGATGAATCTTGGGGTTGTAAAACAATTTAACTAATCATGGCACTCTGGTGAGCGAAAGAGAGGGAGTCAAATGATGAAAAAGTAAAAAAAAACAGCATCACTATGCCATTAAAGCTGCCATAAAATTTATGCACAACTATGCAAATCTCTGTATGTAACTGAAACCTTAAGCTAAGAAGATTTTATTGCATGAAGAGTTTTAAGCAAAAAAATAAAAGCAGCTATCAAAATCTATTTTTAATAATAATGCAACATAATGAGCCTTATATAGAGAGATGATATTGCAGCAATATTTTTCTAAATGCGCTCACTTTGTTAAACCACAAAAATAGACAACGAAAAAATAATAATAATAATAATAATAATTAAAATAAAATAAAATCATGCAAGTAATTGGGGATGGTTTTTTTTTTTTTTTTTTTTTTTTTTTTTTAAAGTTAGTTTAAAACTGCATTATAATGGTTGGGGTTATACTATTTGTAAGGTCTAAAAATAATGGTCCATACATTGGGGTTAAATGGGTTAAATGGCGTTTACTTCAGGAAAAGGTGATATCCGTATTTTGATGATCACGTAAGTAAAAAAATAAATTTTTAGAATTCTGAAATGTTTTTTGGAAGAAAGGTAATGACCGTTAATTGCGTCAAAAATGACGCTTAATTCAAGAAAAGGTGATATCAATATTTTAATATTTACATTTGGTTTTCACATTGATCGGAAAATAAAAAATAAAATATTTTTCGAATTTCAAGATTTTTTTGAGAGAATTCTGATGCAGGTCAATCCATCCGTTTCACGTTGGGGTAAAATGTGTCAAAAGTGACGTTTAATTGAATTTCAAAATTTAAAGTTTTGTAATAAAGTTGGGTAAAGAATAAAAATAGACAAAAATATGTATCAATATCAATTAAAATCTTTAAGGTAGGTTGCATTGTTTTCTTATAAGGAGCTGTCAAAGTTAAGAATTTTTTTACATTTTTGAAAAAGAGTAAAAAATTCAATTTTCAATAACTTTCAGTGTATTTATTTTAAATAAAAAGTCATCAACTTCAGATATTTAAATGTACTTTTCTTCAAGTATTTGTAAATTACATTTTGTCCTAATATTTTTGTTTTTTTTTTTTTTTTTTTTTAAATTGTACTAAAATATACTAATTTTCAAATTTCATGGAATGCAACTTAAAATGTTGCAGGATGTTTGTTCTGAAAATTTTCTGAAAAATAGTACATATTGTCCACTTTAATATTATGAAAAAAATCGTGCGCATATATAGCCCGATATGAGAAATTATTATTTTTTTTTTTTTTTCTTTTCGAAAAAACTACAGTAAATTTCATACAAAAAAACAGTTTAAGTGCATTTTCTTTGCTTTATCAAACATTAAACATTGGGGCAGAATCGAAATAAATCTGTAACTTCTAATCGGCTGGTTGGATTTACATGAAATTTCACATAGGCGTAGCAGAGGACAGCAACATTTTGCGTTTAGAAGCAGGATCCCATATACGCTTCAAAAGCGGAGCTATGGGGGTTCAAAATAGGGTACTAATGTCATAGAAAGTATTTAACCACTATCGAATTTTTGTTCCTTACCTGATTTCCAAGATTTTTATATCACCTTAAAGTCCTTGATAAATCCTTTAGAAAACATGCTTGCATGTACTATAGTCACTTATTCACTCTTCAAGATGTATTCATTTGAAATTTCAACAATCTCAACTTTGCAAGATATTGGTCAAGTCTTTTCCATATATATCCCAACATTTTTAACCGATTTTATCATATTTTTTGCAGTTTATTAAAGAATAAAATTGTCTATTGAATGAAGAAAATTTTAAGTCAATATCTTATTGAGTCAAAAAATAAAAGATTTTGAATTGGCAAGTTTGCAAAAATTAATAAACAGACGGACGGAGGGACAGACATTAGAATTCTTAAAAAAAAAGCATTAAAATTCCAAAAGTATATTATTTTTTACTTCTTGACCAATATAAAAACTAAATCTACATATTAAAGTATTGGTATGACCTTTCCTTGAATTAAGTGCCATTTTCGACCCATTTAATCAAAATGTATAGACGGACGGACGGACATTGCCATTCTGTCAAAAAATATTTTAAAATTTTAAAAATGCATTTTTTTTACTAAGCAATAAATAGAAAAAATAGAACATGATCATGTAAATTCCGATATCACTTTTTCCTAAATTAAGCGCCATTTTCGAGCCATTTCACCCAAATGTATAGACGGACGGACAGACATTACCATTCAGCCAAAAAACGTCTTATAATTCTAAAGATAAATTTTTTTACTTACTAATTAATAGGAAAATTAAACGTGATTATCAAAGTGGTGATATAACCTTTCCCTGAATTATGCATAATTTTTGACCCATTTAACTCTAATGTATAGACAGACGGACGGATATTAGCATTCTATCAAAAATCATCTTAAAATTCTAAAACTGATTTTTTTTACCTAATAATCAATAAAAAAAATAAAACGTGATCATTAAAATAATGATATCACCTTTCCCTGAATTAATCGGCATTTTCGACCCCTTTTACCCCAATGGGCTACGTGAGATTATCTACTCGATTAAACATTATCACATTCGAATGTTTAAACGATTTTCTCATTTTATGTTTACTAGAATAATTTTTCATAATTGTTACCATATTACGGCCAAGAGTATAGCATTTATATAGATAATTGTGACAAACATATTATCTTAACATTTTCATATGACTAAAAAAATTAGTGAAAATTATAAAAAAAAAAAAAAGGAAAAAAACAGAAACTATTTAATTACAAAAAAAAGTCTGAAATCAAAAGATTAAAGTTTAAATAAATATTTAAACTGTGTTCTTTTTATTTGAGTGTTCATTGTATATCAAACGGAACTAACTTCTTATTAATTTTTAACCATTAAATCCGTTTTCATTTGTTTTTTTTATATACCCTACACTACCATATGTGGTTAGTTGCGTTTGTGCTGAAGTTTGTAACGTATAGAAAAAGTTATCTAACATCCACCTTAATCGACTCGGAATCACTTTTTAAATTGATCTAACGATGTCCGTCTGGCTGGCTAGTAAGTGTTGGTCTTCGATTGGCCCCATGTCTAATATAAGTCCCCTTCGCGAATTTTTAGCTCATACATAATGGTGTAGGGTAACTATACCTTTTTTTTTTATCGTATTTTACTACAATCATTAATAAAATAACACAAAAGTGTTCTTGAAATTCTTTTTAAATTTTGTAATTCTAAATTGGTTTAAACAAAACAAAAAAAAAAAACGTAAATATGTGAGTATGTAGAGTAATTAATTTGTTGATTTACCATGGTAGAGAATTAATTATTATTAATGTTTTATTTTTTTTTTTTTTTTTTTTTTTTGTGGCTGATTGTTACACTTAATAATTCTTTAGAACACCAAAATTGCAAACCAAAAAAAAATCTAGCAAATTTTTGCACGCCATATAAATAAAAAAAAACTAAACATGAACATTTATTTTTTTGACTTTAAAATTTATTTCAATTGTTCGTGCAATTTAACAAAAACAATCAACAATAATCTACAATAACATATTTTAGAAAAGGGTGTTGAGATTTTTCTGAAAAAAAACAAGATCACATTAGATGGAACCAATTAAAAATATAAAAATCCCCAAATTATTTGGTAATAAATAGAAAAATATTTAATTTAACATCCGTTTAGATGACAATAGAGAATTTAAAAAATTACAAAGAAACAGCAATAACAACAAAATAAGCAATAACATTTTGAAAAATTTTAAAAAATTCAAATTGAAATTTAAAAGAATGCATCACACAGGGACTTTAATAGAAACAAAGGCACAATCTATGTATGTGCATATATAATAGAAAGATTTATTTAACATATTTAACTAAGGTAAACGCAAATTGTAAAGAAGTACGTAAAGGAGTAAAATCTTAAATTATTTAAAAAAAAAAAATAAAATAAAAGTAGTCAAAAACTACAAAACGAAATTTTTTTCTACAAAAAAAATTAAAAAAAAAAAAATTGGTGTAAAAATAAAATTTTCTATAAAAGGAAAATTTAACAAAATTTCTTGAATCAAAGGAAATTTTCTATAGAAAAAAAATATATATAAAAAATTTGTTATAAAAAAAAAAATTGATCGAACATTTTCTATAAAAAGCAAATTGATAACAAGTTTCCATTTTTTTTTCTTCTGTAAAAAGAAAAATTTTAAATTTAAAGACATTCTTCTATAAAAACAAAATTATCTATAAGAGAAAATTATTCGAAAATTATCTATAAGAGAAAATTATTCGAAAATTTTCTATAAGAGGAAATTCTCTAAAAAGAAAATTTATAGCAAATTTTCTAAAAAAAAAATTAATTGCAAATAAAAAGAAAATAGATCGAAAGTTTTCTATAAAAAGCAAATTGATCAAAATTTTTTATAATAGAAAATTTATCGAAAATATAAAATTTTTGGAAAATTTTCTTTTTATAAAAAATTTTCTATAGAAAGAAAATTTTTTATAAAAAGAAATTTTTTCATAGAAAGAAAATTTTCTATAAAAAGAAATTTTATCGAAAATTTTTTTTTTAAGAAAATTTATCGAAAATTTTATTGAAAACTTCCTATAAAAGGAAAATTTATCGAAAATTTAAATAAAAATAAATTTTAAACAAAAAATCTTAAATTTTTTATTAAAAAAGATTTATTTAAAATTTTCTATAAAAAAAATTTATCTAATATTTTCTATAAGAAGAAATTTACTGAAAGATTTCTATAAAAATTAATTTATTGAAGGTTTTCTGTAAAAATAAAATTGATCGAAATTTTCAACAAAAAATAAAATTTATGACAAATTATCTATAAAAAAATCATTAATTATTATTATTAAAATCTATGAAATTTATGTTTTAAGCACAATTTTCTCTCTCCTAAGTTTTCTTAAATAAATTCATTCTTTTAACGTTTTATTTTTATACCAACCATCATAAAGATGGGGGGGTGGTATATTGATTTTGTCATTCCGTGTGTAACATGTCGAAGGAATCATTTAAGACCCCATGAAGTATATATTTACTGTGTCCTGGTTCGATTCTGAGTCGATCTAGCTATGTCCGTCCCTCTGTCCGTCTGTTGAAAGCAGGATAAGGCTCGAACGGGACAACCTAGGGGGACGAAAATCCGTTGTAGCTACATTTTATAGTTTTTGTTGATATCTCTTAAACAAAAGCATGTACGATAACGAACTTTTTGTACAGATAGTTCGAGGGTTTATAGTTTACCGCCCACCTCTCATATAAGGTGAAACGTCAACGAAATTTTGTACAAATAGTTCAAGGACCAATGTAAACTCGGAAACAAAAAATGGTTCTTTCGTCTATACATTGGAGTTAAATGGGTTGAAAATTGTGCTTAATTCAGCTAAAGGTGATATCAATATTTTAATGATCATTGATCAGGCTTTATTTTTATATTAAAATAAAACGCATTTTTAGAATTATACGATTTTTTTTTTTTTTTTTTTTGACAGAAGGCTAATGTCCGTCCGTCAATCCATACATTGGGGTTAAATGGGTCGAAAATGGAGCTTACTTCAGAAAAAGATGATATCAGTATTTTGATGATCACGTTTTATTTTCTTTATCTATTAGTAAGTAAAAAAAATTTAGAATTCTGATTTTTTTTATTTTTTTGGAAGAATGTCCGTCCGTCTATACATTTAGTTAATTGCGTCGAAAATGGCGCTTAATTCAAGGAAAGGTGATATCACTGATATATATGAACTGGGTTGGATGCCACGCACACATTTTTCGCCCACTTTTTAAAACTCTCAAACGGCTGCACCGATTTTCACGAAATTTTACACACAGATAGTACCACTGCCGCTGGTCACTATAGCCTACGTATGAACTGGGTTCGACGCCACGCCCACATTTTACGCCCACTTTTTAAAATTCTCAATCGGCTGTACAGATTTTCACGTAATTTGACACACAGATGCGAAAACATATCGGTAACCTATAATCTAAATCATTTAAATTGTCTCTTTATTACACGTTGGGGTAAAATGTGTCAAAAGTGGCGCTTAATTGAATTTTAAAATTTAAAGTTTTGAAATAAAGTACCGAATAAAAATAGACAAAATTGTGAATCAACATCAATTAAAATTTTTAAGCTAGGTTGTGCTGTTTTCCTTTACAAAGCTCTCAAAGTTAAGAATTTTTTTTATATTTTTGAAAAATAGTAAAAAATTAAATTTTCATCAACTTTGAGTGTTTTTTTTTTTTTAAATAAAAAGTCTTTTAAGGTAAAAATTTAAAATGAAACCATCAACTTAAGATATATAAGTGTACTTTTCTTCAAGTATTTGTAAATTATATTTTTTCCCAATATTTTTGTTATTTTTTTGAAAATTGTCTAAAAATACACTAATTTTCAACTTTCAGGGAATGCAACTTAAAATGTTACAGGATGTTTGTTCTGAAATTTTTCTGAAAAATAGTATATATTGTCCACTTTAGTATTATGAAAAAATCGTGCGCATATATGGCTCGATTTGAGAAAATAATTTAAAAACCAAAAAAAAAACTCCAATAGATTTCACACAAAAAACAGCTTAAGTGCAGATATTTTCTTTGCTTTATCAAACATTAAACAGTGGGGAAGAATCGAAATAAATCTGTAACTTTTAATCGGCTGGTTGGATTTGCTTGAAATTTCACATATATACGCAATATACGCATCAGGAGCAGAACTATGGGGGTTCAAAATAGGGTACTAGTGTTATTGAAAAGGATTAACCACTAGCGAATTTTTGTTCCTTACCTGATTTCCAAGATTTTTATACCAACTTAAAGTTCTTGATAAATCCTTTAGAAAACTTGTTTGCATGTACTACTTATCTTATATATTTTTCGAGTTATATACATTTGAAATTTCCAAAATCTCAATTTTACAAGATCTTGGTTAAAATTTTTCTATATATAGCCAAATATTTTCAACCGATTTTATTATGTTTTATGTAGTTGGTTAAAAAATAAAATTGCCTATCGAACAAAGAAAATTTTAAGGCGTTATCTTTATTGAGTAAAAAGTTAAACGATTTTGAATTGCAAAGTTTACAAAAATTGTGCCGATGGTCGTTATAGGCTATGTAAGAACTGGGTTGGATGACACGCCCACATTTTACGCCCACTTTTTTTAAATCTTAAACGGTAGTAAATACATATTTGATATCGCCTAATAAGGGTTAGTGCAGCGCACCGGGTTACGCTCGTAAAAAATAAAATATTTTTCGAATTCATTCTTTTAACGTTTGCATTATTAGAAGTTGTTTTCTTACAAACTCCGTCTTGTATTTATAGCAAGAAACAGAAATTGTATTTGTAGTTTTACAATTTGGTTTCGATTTAATGTATAAAAAAAAAAACAAAAACGACCTTGCTGAAGGCAGTCTCTCAACCTCATTTTATGAATATATGTGTATTTGTTAGTATTCATTTTCATTAAAAGTTTCTATATTATTTTTATTTTTTCATTAAGTACTTAAAATTATTTTACACAAAAGTTACTTTACAGTTCATAACCAAGACGATGATGATGGTGGATTTTAAAATGTTTGTGTAATAACAAAAAAATACAAAAAAACAAGACAAGACAAGACAACAATACGCATGCTTAGCTTAAGCTGAGAAGTCTTAAGCTATGAATTACACTTTGGAAAAATCACCTACAAAAACGTTTCTTAGGAATGTTTTTAGAATTATATAAAAATTACTTTGGTAAGCAAACTTATATTAATTTCAATTGCATGAGCTTTATTTAAGACAATTTCTGTGAGTACTAAACATTTTAAGATTTCACAGACTTAGTAAAACTTTAAAAATATTTTTAAGCTTTATTACAATTTTATTTAATTAATTATTATTTTTAAAGTCTTTTTTGCCTTCTTGATTTAAGTTCAAATAATATGTTTATGTAGTTTATTTAAAGTTGTTTTTATTGTGGTAAAATTATTTCAAATTGCAGGCAATTAGACAGAGTTACTTGTAAGTAACAAAAATTTGTATTAAAATTAAGGTATTACTAACAAATAATTATTTTGTGTTTATTTGATGAAATTATTTAATTTCCCAAGGCAATTGTAATTCATAAATAAATGTTCAAGTTTTCTTTACTCAAAAAGAAACTTTAAAAAAAAAAAAAAAAAAACATTATATATTTTTATGTGATTAGGGCAATGTTCGTCTGGATGTCTGTTTGTTTGTTTGTATGTTGAAATATGATTTCCCAAGTCCATATAATATTGACAGTATTTCTAGTTGCACATATATAATGCTCATAAATGCGAAATTATTGGTATTGAATTTCACCGAAATTCGTTTAAGAAAATCTAAGTTATAAGAGATTTATTATATTCGTTATAAGGAAAAAATATGAAAAGTTTATATTTTCTTTGTTTATGAACAAAACATTTTTTTCCAAAATACTTAAAGTGCACATTTTAAGTTATAAAGTGCTTCTATTAGTATTTTTTAAGAGAAATCAAAAATAATTATTGTCTTGTTATTAATATTGAATATTAAATTTTTTTTATCTTAAAATCTATCTAATGCATAATTTTAATTTCAAAAACTTTAACTACCTGTCCATTTCAATTAACCCTGATTTTCTTAAACATGATTTTGATCATTATTTTTTTTTAGTAAACCATTAATTAAATTTTTTACACAAAATCAAAAGAATACAAAATATGTACATAGCTCCTTGATTGTTATTACGTTTCATAATATTTTCAATGTTATGATCTTGTTATTTGTTATTATTAGTATCTTTTAATATCGTTTTTTTTTTCTTTTTTTCGAAAATAATACCACTAAAATTATTATTTATTTTAACAATTAATAGTTTACATTATTCTTTAATGTTTAAAATGTTTTAATGTGTTTAAAATACCACAACTATTTCTTTTTTTTTATTAAATATTGTGTTGGTAATGACGTTCAATGCTTAAATGACTTGCCAAAATTATTAGTAAAAAATATTTTATAGAAAAAAAACTTATTTTAAACAAAGAACCGTAAACAAACTCCTAAAAATCATTGATAATTGATGATGAAATTACAAATTTTTTATATTTATTTTAGCGGAAATAATAAATATTTCGTATTTCTTAATAGAATTTGATAAAGCGGAAGTAATAATTTAACTGGGAGCAAAAATTAAAGAAAATGAAAGTTATATTTTGATTACGAATTGTGTCGAAATTTAAAGAATAAACAAAATAAATAAAAACAATTTGGAGTACGAAAACATAGAAATTTTAAAATAAGTTTTTATTCTCAGTAACTATAAGCTTAATTTTGATGTAATAGCATAATTAGTTTTTCTTAAAATTAAAATTGAAAAGAATTGTTCAAACACAGAAAAAAAATTTAATTAAATTTTAATCAGTAAATTAAATGCTTTTTGTCATTTTTGAAACGCTATAAAATAATAGCCAATTAAAGGTGATTGAAGTAAAAATTAATGTTGAGTCTTTATCCAATTTGAAATAATTAGCGATTTTGTCTCATAACCTCACTTTTCAATTTGGACAGATATTAATCTTTGTACAACACAGAACAACATAGTTATATCAGTTAAGCTATGTTCACATTTGTCAAATATTTGAGCAAATTTGCGTGACCAATACTTTTACAATAAAAATTGATCTTGCAAATATGATGTAAGTGACAACAGCGTCAAACAAGATTCTTTGATCAGATGCATCAACTTTAATAACTAATTCGGCATTACTTATGGGATGAAATAAAAGAGTTGAATTGGAAAGAATTAACTTACATTTCTCAAAGGCTTCTTCAGTTTCTATAGACCATGGTACAGGACGTTTATCATTTTTAATTGATTTCTTAAGTAGTTGATTTAAAGGTGCTTGTTCCATTGCAGGTTTTGATAGGAAACGCCTATAGAAGTTGATCATGGCAAGAAAACGTCTTAATTCTTTGATTGTCTTAGGCTTTGGGAAGTTTTGAATAGCTTCAATTTTACCTTGAGTAAGACGAAGACCATCAGAAGATATTTGAAATCCCAGGAAATCGATTTCGCTCTTACCAAAACTACATTTACCTTGATTGACGACAATACCATACTCTTGAAAGCGTTCAAATACAATTTCCATGTGCTCTGTAGTTGATTTTGAAAATATTAGGACATCATCTATATACACAAACACAAAGGGTAATCCACGAAGAACTTCATCCATTAGCCTCTGAAATCTTTGTGTGGCATTATATATTTTCTGGGTCCGTCTGTCTGTCTGTTGAAATCAGGATAGGGCTCGAACGGGACAACGTATGGGAATGAAATTTGGCCCAAATATTTGTCTTATTTAAGGTTTGTTTGGTATTGAAAATGGGCAAAATCGGTTAATAAACAAAAAAAGTTATGGGCAAAATACTAGAAACCATTGTAGCTTCATTTCATACTTTTCTGCTGATATCTTTTAAACAAAAGCATGTACGATAACGAAATTTTGTACAGATAGTTCAAGGGTCGATATAAACTTTAAAACCAAAAATAGGCGTGGTCCGCCTACTTTACCGTCCACCTCCCATATAAGGTGAAAATCAACGAAATATTGTACAAATAGTTCAAGGACCAATGTGAACTCGGAAACAAAAAATGGTCCGCCCACCTCTATATAATGTAAAATTTTAAAAAGTTGAAGGTGGGTATATAGATTCGGCCGAGCCGATTCGCGCTTGTTTAAAAATCTGTAATCACCTACACATCTCCATTCACCTAAAAAATTAGGAACCATGTGAAACGGTTTAGACCAGTTACTTTTTGAAGGCCTAATTATATCACACTGTAGCAAATATTCAAAATTCTTCTTTGCAATCTTAAGACGATTAGGATCTAAAGGACGTGCTTTAGCATATACTGGTTGCCCTGTGGTTTCTATATGATGATAAACGTTATGCTTACTTTTTATTCTAGGTAAAGCTTAAGTTTGATATACATCAGGGTACTTCAATAAAAGCATATTATACATACTATCATCTTGAACTAAAACTTTGATTTCCATTGACGGAGATTTTATAAGTTTTCACGAGAAATGCAATAACGTTGTACCATCGATTAAAACTTTCTTATTAAGATCGGGGAGAAGATGATAATGTTTTAGAAAATCTGATCCTAAAATAGGTTTAGATACGTCAGCAATAATAAAATTCCTCGAAAAATTTCTACGAAGATCTAGATCAAGATGTAAAATTTTAGTACCAAAAGTACGAATTTGAGAACCATTAGCGGCAAAAATTTTGATTCCTAAATTTTGATAGTTCGAAGAATTTGTAGAATTTGGAGGGATTACTGATACGTCCGCACCAGTATCAATGAGGAAACTTTTATTTGACATTAATCTTTAACAAATAAGCGACATGAAGAAACCTGGTCATACGAAACTCTAGCAAGATTCTAATGATTTTTTTTTTTTTAAAGAACATGCTTAATACATTTTGACGCAAATCTGTTATAGTCCCAGCATCAATCTTGATTACGAGATATGCTTCGATTTCTAGATTTACCAGATCTAGAAGTATCTGAATTTGAATTTCGCTCTGTATTTCGGCTTCGTGAGAAATTGTTTAATTTCTTCTCCAACGCATCGATCTTTTGGCAAATAATAGAAATATCAGCATTACCAGGAGTTGAAATAATTTCAAAAACTTGTGGTGAACGAAGACTCATAATTTGATCCGCTTAGTGGGCCAAAGAAGAAATATCATTTACTTGACTTATAACAAGAATAGATCTGAAGTATTCCAGAAGTTGTTCCAAGAATAGGATTTTTAATAATGAATCATTGAGCTGTCCAGAAGCGAGGTTTCTCATCACTTGAAGAATATGTGAGGGCTTTTGGTCGCTTAACTGATGACTTTTTAAAAGTTGGCGAAGTTTGGACTCTTGAGATTCAGAAAATGTTCCAATCAAAAGATCCTTCACAGCTTGGTACTTACTGGTGCCATTAGATGGAGGTGATTTCAAAATATCCGAAACATGCGGCAAAAAATTGGAATCGATATTTGCAATAACCAAAGTTATTGTTATTCGATTTGCAAAATGGAATCCAAATATGCATTCGATTTTCATGAACCAAAGTTTGGGGTTTTCCTTCCAAAAAGGTGGTAGCTTGTGAATACTTGAAGCAACAACTTGTACACTTGCACTGACTGCAGCATCTCCAGAATTATGATTCGTTGGTATATAAGGAGTTGACATTTCTAATTATTTAATTAAAAAACTCGGGGTCACCAATTAAATGTGGTTATTGAAACACATTTATTTATAAAAATTCAAACAAAATTCAAATTATTAATTGAAAAAGTTCAAAAGAAAAAATTTAAAATCAAAGCATATTTGATAATAATTATTTTTTAGATTTCAAATAAAGTAAAAATTTAATTATAGTATCACCACAAATTTATCAATTAACACAATAAGTAAAATAATTCAAAGCCTTATCGGTTGTTTTATTTTTAGTAAAAAATATTAAAAAATTTTAATTTTGATCATTTGAATAATTTCATCTCTGATAAATCGTTTAATAGACCATATTTTCTGTGAATAATTCAAATTTATTCTCAAAACATGTCGGACATATAAAAAAACTTTTAGGAACACAGGTGAGTTGGGATACACAATTTCTTCAGTCATAAAAATGCATAGAGTTCACAATCAACGAAAAGAACAATGAAAACCGACAAAAAATGTTTTTTTACAAACTGTTGGATCGCTGACAAAATAATACGAACTTTAAGAGAAAATCTCTACATCTCTGGATCGAATGAGGATCCGCCTTGAATTCCCTGAAGGTAAAAAAGTTTGTAATAGCAACGTTATAAAAAATGTGAAGACAAAAGAGCGGACTTAAATTATCGAAATAAATTTTTTCAAAAATATGAATGCTATCTAAAAGATAATAAAAAAAGTACGAGCATTTTACAACATCCTGGACCATGGCGTAATGAAACAGGTGGCAGTGGTTCTATAAAAACAACAATACGGCGAATTCATTAATTTGTTTATACATGAAGTTAAATACTTTAGCGAGTTAGCAAAAATGTTGACAATTCTAAGTAGGTTCACCTTTTTGAATTTACCCTGATCCTGGTTATGAATTCCATATCACATATGTTATGAAAAATATATCATATAAAAAACTTATGAAGGGTATTCCATTAAATAATTAAAAAATAAGGTTTTCTTTAACATTTCGTAATTTTTTTTTTTTTCATAAATTTCTCAAGTGACTAAAAACGGTGAAAGTAACCCATCACAAAAAAAAAATTGTGGTAATCTGTATCTCCTTAATTACTGTTTGGAGCTTCTAAGCTTTCAGAAAAAAGTATCTTCACCCTGTGATAACACGAGATAAGCTACAGAAAATTCAACATTTTTTTCTCCGTTATAAAGGAATGAAAATTTATTTTAAAATAATGTGTCAACATTTTTTAGAAATGTCTTAAATCATCTAGCTGTGAAAATTATCAAAGTCAACACATTAAAATTAATATGAAAAATTGCTGTTTTTATACCCTATACCACCATAGGTGGTTGGGATATTATGCGTTTGTGCTGATGTTTGTAACGTATAGAAAAAACCATCATACCACCACCTTAAAGTATACCATTCGACTCAGAATCACTTCCTGAGTCGATTTAACGATATCCGTCCGTCCGTCTGTCTGTCCATGAAAACCTTGTAATCAAACTACAGGTCGCAATTTTAAAGATAAGCCAATGACAAACCCTATTGAAACTGATTATTATCGGTGCATTATTTCACCTAGACCCCATACAAATGTCCTTCCGGAAAAGGCTTTAATGATCATAAATCCATAAAATATAGCAATATTTTAATGAATAAGTTCTATATAAGTCTAAATCTCTGTGCCAAATTTCAGGAAGATTGGTCCATAATTGACCATAGCTCTCATATAAACCCCTCTTCCGAAAATCACTTTAAAAGGCATAAATCCCATTAAAAAGCTAGTAACAAGTTAATATTCGACACAAATAAGTTTTATATAAATGTAAATGATAGTGCCAAATTTTACGAAGATCGGTCAGTAATTTACCATAGCTTCCATATAAGGCCCACTTTCGGGAATCACCCAAAAGTGAATAAATTCATATAAATGTAAGTATCGACGTAATATTCTGTATTCGTATGTTTTATTTTACACTTAATATGAGTATCGGTCCACAATTGGCCCCAAGTCCCATTAAAGACCCCTCCCCGAATTTCGATGTAAACAATAGTGTAGGGTATCATATGGTCGGGCTTGACCGATTATATCTTTTTTTTTCCTCGTTTTTTACTAATATATTTTTATACCTACCATCAAAAAGATGGGGGGTATATTGATTTTGTGATTCGAAGGAATCATTTAAGACCCCATAAAGTATATATTTTCTGGGTCCTAGTTCGATTCTAAGTAGATCTAGCTATGTCCGTCCGTCTGTCCGTCTATCTGTCTGTTGAAAACAGGATAAGGCTCGAATGAGTCAACCTAGGGAGATGAAATTTGGCCCAAATATTTATCTTATATAAGATTTGTTTGGTATTGAAAATGAGTTGATAAACAAAAAAGTTATGGGCAAAATACTAGTAACACGGGGTGTCCGTTGTAGCTTCATTTCATACTTTTCTGCTGATATCTCTTAAACAAAAGCATGTACGATAACGAAATTTTGTACAGATAGTTCAAGGATCAATATAAACCTGGAAACCAAAAATGGGCGTAGTCCGCCCACTTTACCGCCCACCTCTATAGAACGTAAAATTTTAAAAAGTTGATGGTGGGTATATGGATTCGGCCGATCCGAATATAAAATTCGCGCTTGTTTACTTATTAAATCTAATCAATAATATTTTTACTTATTTCAAAAGACAAGGCTTCAAGAATGGATAATAAAGAAATTTCTATTTAATTGAGAGTTTCATCCTACGTTCAGCATTAGTAGAAAATGGTGAAATTTTTAACGAAATTTTAAGTTTATTGGGCTAGAGCAAAGAAGTTACATGGGATTTCTTAAATCTAAAAAATAGTTCTAATAACTACATATATATAAATTGATTTGACACTTAGTTGTATCCCGCTCGCTCAAAAATGTAGACAGGAGAACACATTTTATGAAAATATTGAAATTATTAGAATTATATTTTTTAAGTGCTTAGAAAAACATATTAAAATATTATTTTTAAATTATTTTTAATGTAATATATAAAGAATATTATAAACTTTTCCTATACCAAAAATCATTTTGATAGCTTTAGCGGTAAATTTTTTATATATTTTCAAATCAAAATCAAACTTGTCTTAAAAATTATAATTAGTACTAAAATTTACAACTTTTTTAGCTAAACTCCTTCCATTTTTCATAGATCTAAATGTAGACTTGGATTTGAGGTTGGCATCATAACGAAAACTTAATCAAAAATAGAGGGCAAGGGATTGAATAACATATAGATTTTTCTGGATTATTATGAACATTTATATTGGTTTAATTTTGTCAGTACGAGTGTTCATCTGACAATTGAAACCTGGGCCTTAAAAAGCATTTGAATTCTTTATAAAAAAAAAAAAATACTACAACTTTCTACATTAAATAATTTAAATCCATACATAGAGTGGGTGAGCTCAGTGCACATCTAAGAGTTAAAATTTTAATCAAAAACAAATGATTTTAATTTTCCTTCAACACAGTTCCGCTATAACAAAAAAAAATATTGTTTTTTTTTAATTTTATTAAATCATTTAACAGCATAAATCAATAAGCAATTATATCTTTATTTTCATTAATCAATCAATATAATTTTTTTTATTTATTTTTTTTTTGAAAAATAAAAAAAAAAATCGCATAAAATCTGCATGATTAGAAGGACACGTTTTGTCGATCAAATCTTTTTAAAAATATGTTAATTAAATTTTATTTATTAACAAAAAAAAACAAAAACAATTATAAATAAATTAAATACTTCCGTTATGTGGGTTTAAATGCAAAAAAAAAAAAAAAAATTGACACAATAACTGGACTAAAAACCTCATTTATTTAATAGTTTTAAAAAAATTAATAAAGTTTTAATACGAGAGTCGTACCAAGAAAAATTATAATTTGTCTGATTTTTTATTTATATTCTTAAAAATAAAAATTACTAGATACATTTTTTATAAAAAACAAAAATGTCCAACTTATTCGTCCCTCGTTTCTTTTATAGGAAAAAAAAACGACAACCCGGATATATAATTTTAATGAAGACTAACTTTATATAAATAAAAAAAAAAACAAAAGAAACCAAACTGTTTAAAAAAAATCCATAGAAAAAACTGCAATATAGCATTTAACAAACAACGTACAATAACCTTTTTTATATAAAATAAAATACAAATATTAATAAATATTTATTTTTTTTTTAGTTAGTCTATAATTATGTTAAAAGCAGCTAACAAAAAACACAAACATTAACAGAAAGAATTTAAACAAAAACTGCATGTTTAATGCAAAAAATAAATAAAATTAAAATCAAAAAAAAAAAAAAAAAAAATGCTTAAATAGTAAAACTAGTCGTAACCATTTTGTAGGTTATTAAACGCCCACTCAGCATAAATGTCAATCATATCAGCACCATCATCATAACCACCACCCTCTTCTACAACTTCTTCATTATACTCTTGTCTCTATTAATTCATACTCAATAGCGTTTTGTTGTTTACCTTGTTGTTGTTGTTGCTATTGCTAGTGATGTTAGTGTTGCAGTTGTTGCTGGCTGTCATGTTGTTGCTGATAATGATCATCGACACAATTTAATTTTTATACCCTTCACCACAGGTGTAAAGGGTATATATAAGTTTGTCATTCCGTTTGTAATTTCCACAATTTTCGTCGGAGAGCAAAAAAGTTTATATTTTCGGAATCCTTGTAAGAAGCGATGACGATTGGACCATGTCCGTCCGTCCGTCCGTCCGTCCGTCCGTCCGTCCGTGTGTCGGTTGAAATGGCGTTTATGAAGCCCACCGATAACTGACATATATAATATGTATGTCAAACGATCGGAAATGCTTTCGAAAATTTTGCTATTGGAATTCAGCAAGATAGGTTCATACAATGCGGAGATATGTTCAAAAAACCGGTTTTTTGAACCGGTTTTCCAGTTTCTGAAGCCTCTGTATACACTACGGACTTCGTTTTTACAAAGAATTCTCGGACATTTTTTTCTGAATTTTTGTTCTGAAAAAATGAAATAAATCGGTTCAGTAATAACTGAGATATCGGACAAAACGCATTTTTTATTTTTTGAAGCCTTGGTTTAAGCTATAGATTTTTATTTTTATACAGATCGGTCACAAATATTTTTATAAAATTTCAGTTTTTTGAATCAGGAAGATCGGTTTATAAATGGTGGAGATATGCTTTAAAAACCGGTTTTTAGAACCGGTTTTTTAGTTTCTGAAGCCTCTGAATATACCAGGGACTTCGAATTTTTAAAGGGGGCTCGAAAATTATTTTCTGAATTTTTGTTCTGAAAACATTAAATAAATCGGTTCAGTAATAACTGTGATATCGGGGAAAACGAATCTTTTATTTTTGAAGCCCTTGTTCAAGCTATAGATTTTTATTTTTATATAGATCAGTCATAAATATTTTTATAAAATTTCGGTTTTTTTAATAAACCAAATTCGTTCATAATCAACAGAGTTATGGCCCAAAAACAAATCTGTTAAGAATATAAATACACCAACAAACATGTATATTAAGCATTGTAATGACTATTAGTGACGTTTTTTGTTTTTTGTATAGACAAGTAGTTTAGTTATCAACAGCAGTAATATGATGAATAACAGTGTTGTTGTTGTTGTTCTTTGTATATGCAGTCTGTACAAAAATAAATAGATATGGAATTGTAGTTGTTTATTTTTAAAAACTAAAACATATCTGTTAAGAATATACATAAATACATACACAAACATGTATATTAAGCATTGTAATGACTATTAGTGACGTTTTTTGTTTTTTGTATAGACAAGTAGTTTAGTTAGCAACAGCAGTAATATAATGAATAACAATGTTGTTGTTGTTCTTTGTGTATTCAGTCAGTTTGTACATACAAAAATAAATATATATGGAATTGTTGTTGTTTCTTTTTTAAAAGCAAAGCCTGTTATGATTGTTTTTTTTTTCATATTCAAATTTTCGTAGTTTGAAAAAAATTTAGATTTAGAAAATATGCAAGCATACGTTAAGGCGAAAATTTTATTAATTGTCGGTAATATGGTAATATGATGTCGATAAGATGGTAAGATGGTAATATGGTGAAGGGTATCAAAGATTCGGCACAGCCGAATCTTTTTTCAATTTCATTTTTTTTTTTTGTTTGTTTATATTGAAATGATCCACCACCATCATCACACGGACTTCATGTGTAAAAACAAAACTTGGCTGATCAGTATTCAGAGCTCACATCACCATCAACGTTGCATATATAAAGTTCATTAACATTTACCGTTATACTGATCTCGTACCTACCAGCTGATTAAAATACAGTTAAACTTTTGATAATGAATTAAATACAAAAAAATAAATAAACAAAAAACTAGTGATGTGCTGATGATTTTTTTTTTTTTTTTTTTTTTTTTTTGTTTTTCTTAATTAAAATGGGAAAAATATGTGATCATTTAGAGATACTATTTTTTATACAATCTGGCAGTTTGAAACAAAATTGCCAACAAATGTCACGTGTTGTTTGTTGGACAACTTTGTATGAGGTATTTTAATGAAGAAAGATAATGTATGGTAATTCATAAGTCCAAATTAGGATGTCTGTCAGTCTGTCTGTTGGAAAAGGCTCCTCAGAAGTTTGCTGAGTTATAAGCTAGAACAGAATTTGAAAGCCCCAGAGCGATTCATGACCGTAAAGGCGCCGTTACTCTACCGTAAATGTATCCAATCAGCTGACACGTTTTGCTTATGAGAGTTATGTGTGTATGTGTACTCACAAAGTAAATGTAACGTAGTAACCACTCTGCAGTCAAAGGTGACTGTCCGAAACCGGTTACTTGACTGACGAAAATGGGTCACCACTAGTCCCTTTACCTATCACCTGACTAGTCACTTTAACATGGGGATGTCCTAGGAAGGAGTCTATCGCCACCAAAGGACTAAAAGGTGGCGATATAGTGACTAGTACGAAAAAGTCAATTCATAGGAATCCTTTTACTGGTGAAATTGAGTCAGTCACCTGACAATCTGTTTAACTGGTCACTTTACTAATCACCTGACTAGTCACTTACATGGGGATGTCCTAGGAAGAGGTGTATTGCCACCAAATGACCAAAAAGTGGCGATATTGTGACTAGTACGAAAAAGTCAATTAAAAAAAAACACAAATGCAGAATAATTGATTTTTTTTATTTAATTGTAAAATCCTAATTAGCAAGACTAGTACCGCAATTCCGTAACTTTTTTCATTTACTACCGATATCGTTAATTAAGGAAATTTTTCGGTTGTTTTTGATTTTGCTATTCTATACTAAAGTTAGCGATTTTTTTCGTAAGTATATTTTAACGACAAATATCGATAGAAATGATAGAACGTCATTATTTGAAAAAAAAGTTAAATTTTAATTAGATTTTTATTTAAAAACAAAACAATTGTCTTGAAAAAAATATGAAAAAAGTGTAAATATTAAATAAAAATGTACAGATTTTTCCAACAATTAACCAATATGAGTATATGTATGGTATGTTGTTGGAAATATTTTTAAAATTAATTTAATGTTAAATGTTTCTTATATTAGACCCGTTCATTCAAAATTTGCTTTAAACTTTAAAATAACATAACTATGGAAACTTATGTTTAAAAACTCGTTAATATTTTTCGTTTAAACAAGTTATTCAAATATTTTATTTCATCTAAAAATGCCAACTCTCACAAAAGTTCTAATATTTGAAAAATTAAATTTTTTGCAAACAAATTAAAATTTTCTAAAAAGGATAAATTTATAATAAGAATCAACATTTTTAAAAAATTCTGAAATTTTTCTTAAAATTTAATTTTTTAATAAAAATTAAAAATTTGACCAAAATTCTGTATTTTCAGTAAAATAAATTTTTTCACTAAAAAAACTTTCACTAAGAACTGAATGTAATTAAAACTTAATAACAAATCAGTTTCAAAATTCTAAAAAGTCAGTTATAAACTCTCATTTGAATCTCTATATTTTTGCTAAAATTCAGTAAAAACATTTAATAAACGAAAACTTTAACGAAAAAAGAATCGCCACCTCCACGCTCACCAAAGGGTCAATAAAGTATAAATCGCCACCTCAACGCTTTCAAAAGAGTCAATAAATGGTGCTATCACCACCTCAACGCTTTCAAAAGAGTCAATAAATAGTGCTACCGCCACCTCCACGCTCACCAAAGGGTCAATAAAGTATAAATCGCCACCTCAACGCATTCAAAAGAGTCAATAAATAGTGCTATCGCCACCTCAACGCGACAAAAGAGTCAATAAAAGGTACGATAGCTTAACTATCGGTCACAATATATGCGAAGTTAGGGTGTATTTTTATACACCCTAACTAAACGTACACATTTGAATGAGTCAGGTGGGTAGTCACAAATGGACTTTACTGTGCTAAAGCGGGTGAATTGACACCGAAAAAACTGCTGGGCAGTGTTGCCAGGAACTTGGACTTTAAAAAAGGTCAGAAAAGGCTAAATGGCTCAAAAAATAAAGCAAGAAAAAGCCTAATATTTTTTTATTTAAAAACTTATTTTTCTTTTCTGTTCTCATTAGTTTTTGATATTTTTTTTAAAGATATTGTAAAAGATTATAAATAAAACATAGAACGGCTGCCAACAAAATTCCAGCAAAAAAAAGATCATCCAAAGAAGTCAATAAGATCCTGAACTTGTGATCCAGAAGTAGTGCAAATTAGGATAATTTCCTTGGAGGATGTTGTTTTCTTTTTTGACACCTATTCTTCGAATAGAAACAAATGTCGTTTTTAAAGTAATTTTTATTGAAAATAGATAAAATTTTTTTATGGTCAACAAGGTAAATATTTGCGATAACAATAATCGTTCATCAATGTTTTGAAACAGTAAACTTCATTTCCTTTTATTTTTGCTGGGAATGATCCAATGAAAAATTGCCCACAAAATTCGTATTAAAATTTTTGTTGTATTTCATATAAAAAAAACAATCTAATGTTTTGAAGCGATTTTGTGTAATCTTTGATTTACTTATAATTTCTTTTTGATTAATAATTTCCGAATTTTTCACTTTTATAGGATTTTTTTTAAATTATATTTAAAAATAGTTTCTGTGGTTAATGAAGCTTATTAAAAAATAATTATAATTGATAAAGTAGGTTCACAAAGTAATTTATGTTAAATTTAATTTGAAGAATGAAGCGCCTCTAGCTTTAGCAACATAAAAGTTTTGACCCGGAAGCTGCGAAAAATCTGCAAGTGCATACGTCTTGTCGTCTGTTATACAACATGAGTATTTTTGTATGAAATCTGATTTTAATATTCTTGGCTTCTAAATTTTTTTGCAGTATTTCTGTCTAAAACTTTTTACACATTGTATGTTTGAAAGCCTGCATTGGCTTTAACTTTTCACACCAAATAGTCAGAGCACACTGAGCAAACCGGGCTGATTTTCTATCAAATGTGTTTGGAGCTCTTTTCCATATACTTTTAATTTTCTTGGCCTTCCTATTACTATTTGGACCATTGTTTCTTCCCGAACCAGAAATCCTAACAGTGGTAAATTCCTTAATAACATTGGAAACAGTTTGACAGTTTGGCAGACATTTAATTCTTTAGCCAATTTTTTGTAGGACCAATTTGAATTTTTTTGTTGAAAATTTTTAATAATTTTAGTACTTCTTTTTTGTCACTCATTTTGATAAAACACACAACAAAAAAACATGGTTGTCATTAAAAATAATAACTAGCGTATTTTTCAGAGATAACTAGATCCAAAAAAAAAAATTGAATATTGCTTCCGAATAAAGTTAAGATGCAAAACGTCTGTTAAGATTTTTTTCATCTCACTCCCTACTATACATTAACAAAAAAAACTTACATTAAATATTTTTGATCTTTCTCCTTCCCTACGTTGGCCTACCATCAGTGATAATTTCACATGAGAATTTACATTTTAAAATTTCAGCAACAATATGACACGTATTTTAAAGCTTCGACTTTATAAACATCCTTGATCTTCTGATAAATTTTAAGAAGGAAATATAAAAATAAAAAAACACTTGATGTTTTAAATATTTTCAAACCTCTTCCTTTATACCTTTACATAGATATGTAAATGTTTTATTAATAAATATTTTTGTTATTTTCTCATTCTTTTCTTTTTCTTTTTCTTTCAAAGGCCATTGAACTGTTTTTGATTGATAGACTTTAGACATAAAATCCGCTTTAGAGCTTAGAATTGTAAGTAGAAAATTTGCTAATTCGTGGTCGTTATCGTCACAGTTGTTGTATGTAACATGTGCATTTGAAATTGAATTGAATTAAATTTATTCGTATCAGAATAGTATTTTGTAAACTCATTATCAGTGAATTTAAAAGATCAAGCACCCTATAACAAAATGAATTTTTAAATTCAATTAAAATTTTTAATAGGGTGTGACAAAAATAAAAACAAGAATCTTTAATAAATTTATTTTTTTTATGGACATTTATAGACATTTGTGAAATTTTTCTTCCTAGAGAAAAATTTCCACTAATTTTCATTGTACAGAAAATTTTCTACTATTTTTTATTTATTTATTTATTTATTTTTATAAAAAATTTTTGTTAATATTCTTTCTATAAGGAGTGAGATCGAAAAATCTTAACACATATAATTTTCAATAACTTGGAAACGGTTGATCTTAGAGTTTTCATTATTTTTTTAATCATTTGATAATTTAGTACAGATCACAAAAATATATAAGTTTTATGGTTCTAACCACTAATTATAAAATTGTGGACCACTTTTGAAAACCCTTTCTTTGGAGATTTGATAGTTGCTTCAGTCACTTTTTTGGAACAGTGTGCACATCTTCTGTTAAAATCTTCGGTATTTTGGGACACCTTTTTGTGCTCTTGAATTCACTTTTCACAAGAGCTCAATATCTCTCCACTGGTCTAAGCTATGGACAATTTTGAAAATTGACCTCTCTTGGTACTAAAACTATGTTATTGATTTGGTACCACTCCAGAGCTTTCTTACCGTAGTGACATGATACCAAATGGGTCCAAAAATATGTGGACACGATGTGCTTTCTTAAGAAAAGAAGAAGTTTTTTTTTTTGCAAATATTCCTTTATGCATATTTTGGTATAAATACTATCCGAATGTATCAAATGACTTTTCTGTTTTGCCGCAACTGCAAAAAGCTTGTCATACCATGGATTTTGTAAGAAATTTTTGCTGCTTTTGGGTCTTAAACTTATCTCCAACATTGCTTCGAGCATTAGCAATAAAAATTTTTGAGACACAAGCTGCGAAGATTCTGCCAGCACCTACGTTTCTTCGTCAATTATACAGCTTGAGTATTTTTGTATGAAATTTGGTTTTAAATTCCGAGTCCTATTTTTGGCTTGTAATTTTTTTTTACAGAATTCCAGTTTGGAATTTTTGAACTTTATATGTTATCAACTTCCCCATTAGCTTTAAATTTTCGCACCAAATAGTCGAAGCACTGAGAAAACTGAACTGATTTTCTAGCAGATGTGTTTGGAGTTCCTTTCAATATGCCTTCAATTTTCTGGCCTTCCCAATATCATGTGGTCCTTTTTTCTTACCCAACTAGGTTTCACATCAATAGTCAAATTCTCCTGATACTGTTTAATAACATTAGAAACGGTTTTACGGACGACATTTAATTCTGTGGCCAATTATTTGTAAGACCTATTTGGATTTTTTGAATAACTTGTAGGACGTAAATCTTTTTCGTCACTTAATTTGATGAAAATAAGAACAAATTAACATGGTTGTTATTAAAAATAATAACTGAAGTATTTTTCCATGATAACTAGATGAAAAAAAATTTTGAATATTGATTCCGAAATAAGTTACGAGGCAAAATGTGTGTTAAGATTTTTTCGATCTCACACCTTAAGAGATGTTTGTTTTGTTTTTATAGAAAAATTCACAACAATAGTCTCGGGAACTCATTTTACGTCAAGAAGCTTATTTAGGATAAATGGATATACTTTTTAGCACACTAAAGATCCAAGATGTAAAGCATGTGGGGGTTCTGGCATTTTAATAAAAACCCGTATCAAACACTACGTAATGTGTGATCTTCGTGAAGATTATCTTCAAGATACAACAATCTGTATTGATGATTGTTATAGAAACTTAGTGATTTCAGGTTTTCAATTTCATAAAATCAATATGAAAATTTTTATGAATCACTAGGACCCCGTTTCCTGGCAGCTGGCGATTATAACGCTAAGGATACATTCTGGGGATCACGACTTATAACACCTAAAGGTCGTGTTTTGTTTAATACAATTTCTAAAATGGGTTTGAATGTTGTTATTTCGAGCGGAGAACCAACGTACTGGCCTACTGACCCAAATAAAATACCGCACAGTGGGGTCTAACGCAATTTTTTTGGTAATAAATCTGTATCTTCAAAACTACTGCTCGGATTAAATTGAATTGTATGGAAGAGTTGCAGAGGAGGACTTAGGCTTTCAGAAAAATCATCTTGTAGTCACCCTGTGATAACACAAAATAAAAATTCAATTTCAAAAATTCAATTTAATCCGAGCAGTAGTTTGGGAGATACAGATTTATTACCAAAAAATTTGCGTTTGACCCCACTGTGTACCAGATGTCATCGATTTCGCTGTTACAAGGAATTTACTAATGGAATTAATTCATGTTAAATCTTCATTTGAATTATCTTCAGATCATTCAGCCAATTTTTTTACTATATTGAACCCCCGAGAAATTGTATACCCCAATGGTATCTCAGCGAGATCAAACACAAGAATAAACTGGTTGAAATATAGAAAATATGTATATAAGCACTCATTGCACGGAAAATATATCGCTGAAAACACCAGAAGATATCGATCTCTCTCTCAATAATTTTGGAAAAGGTTTAAACCTGCTGCTAAACATGTTACCCTAACCCCCCGACCAAACAAATATAATAGAATTTTTTCTGTAGATGTCGAACGGCTCTTGATGAAAAAAGAAGAGTTCGAAGAGAGTAGTTGCCACCACAGATCCCTTCAACTCAAATCGAAGCTAAGAGAATGCCAATAGCGCCTTAATAAGCTACTATAGTATCGAAAAACTGAATCACTGAATCAATATTTGGAAAACCTAGATGCTACCCCGTGCTCGAATTACTCACTATGGTGAGCTACGAAAAAGTTGAAAAGACCAGTTACAAGTAGACCCCCTCTACGTAATACAAATGGAGGCTGGACAAGAAATGATAGCGAAAAGGGGAATCTGTGTGTTAGTCATCTAACCACCAAATTTATCAGATGACATAATGGAGTTGCCACTTGTTGTACACCATTTTAGAGCAGTTGACAAGGCAATTATTGATTTAAACTCCAAAAAAGCACCTGGTATTGACAAAATCAGTAACAAGATGCTTTTGGAGCTACCCCGGATAGCAATAAGAATAATACTTTTTATTTTTAATGCTATATTACGCCTTAAATATTATCCACCAGAATGGAAGGTCTCATTGGTTACAATGATACCTAAGCCTGGAAAAGATCACACTAAAATAGAATCGTATAGGCCCATTAGTCTATTGTCAAATATATCAAAGCTATTTGAAAAGCTATTGATGAACAAGTTAAAACCGATAGTGAATCGTTTCGATTGTATTCCAACACATCAATTTGGTTTTAGAAAAAAAACATAACACCATAGAACAAACCCACAGACTAATAAATATTATATCTAAGACGTTTGAAGAAAGGAAATATTGTCCTGCTCTCTTCATTGACGTTTCTCAAGCCTTCGATAAAGTATGGCATGAAGGATTATTATTTAAAATTAAACAATATTTACCCACAAATACGCATAAGCTGCTAGAAAGCTATTTAACTCATCGGAAGTTTTTTCTTAAAGAGGGAGACTCTATAAGCTCACCGCAGTCCATGTAAGCAGGTATACCCCAAGGCAGTATACTGGCTCCCTTTTTACATTTAAAATACACTTCTGATATGCCAACTAATAGTCGAACCCATATATCATCATTTCCAGATGACACAGCTATTCTAGGCGTTCATGAAATCCCCCAAGAAGCATCTAAACTCTTGCAAGATCATATACTCTTTCTAGAAAAATGGTTGAAGCAATCGAGAATAAAAGTGAATGAACAGAAAAGTATACATATTACATTCACATTGCCTCCAATCCTGATAAATAATCAGATTATATCCCAACAAACAGAAGTAAAATCCCTGCGGGAAATTTGTGGTAATTGCAGTAATGGACCGGTTTCTCTGTACCAGTTCAGTACCAATTCACACCTAACTCGTCACCAAAGTTCCAATTGAGAACCAGTTGACACAAACACACTCACTATTAACATGCTCGTTAAGTGCGCAAATAGCAACTCGCGCGCAATAACAATCAGTGGCTGAGTGGTAAGCGTTGAAGACTATAAAACATAACATACGTCAGATGAACATGGGTTCGTGACGGGGTGCCGCCATCGACATTAACGAAAAATTATAAAATTAAAATAAACATAATTTAATAAAGATAATAATAAAAATAATGTTTAAAAAGTAAACAATTACCGAATTTTTATAAAATTTTTATTACAATAATCGTTACTGAACCTGTCCTATTGGACCTGTCCTAGGATCTATCCTGTGACCTGTCCCAAGGGGCTAATTAGCCACCTCCAATTACAACCCCATGTAAAAGTGACAGGTTCTTATCATATAAAGTTCCGGAACTGGGACCGGTCACTAGCCCTGAGAACCTGTCACGTGACTAGTTTTCAACCGGTTCTCTTTACTCTAGGGATATTTTGGTTTGCATCTAGATCGACGTCTTACGTGGAAATCCATATAGATACAAAATTTACCCAAATGAAGTTGAAATCACTCCAAATTAACTGGCTAATTGATAGAAATTCAAAATTAAGTCTAAATTGCAAACTGTTCATCTATAACTCTAGTGCTATGGTATCCAACTATGGGGCACGGCCTCTGCTTCAAATATCGAAAAAATTCGAAAAATCAAAATCGTAAATAAATTCAAATTTTTTTACAAAAATAAAAATGGAAATATTAAAATGGCGCTCTATAGGTTATATGCGTACCAAATATGAACAAAATCGGATGACCCTCCGTAAAAAAATTGTAATTTTTTATAAATCTCTCATGGAATGGATGATATGAAGTCATTGCTAAATTTTCTTTTTGCACAAAATTTGGACAAAATTTTCTTTTTATATGAAATTTTCTTTTTATATGATATTTTTATTTTTATATGAAATCTTCGATTCGGAAATCATTCAAATACAGTTTCAAACTTCTTTGTTTGAATCTAAAAAACTAAAAAAAACACTTTGATAAGTACTTTAATTTATTCGTTGAAGTACTTTGAGTTTGTTTTTTTTTTTTTTTTGTTTTAGCTGATAATTTTAATTATATATTTTTTTTCTATTTTACCAAATTAATTTTTCTAATGAAAAAATGTGATAAATTTGGAAATAGCAAACAAATTGATTTATTACATTAACGTTAAAAAAAATACCAGAATTTCATAATAGAATTAAAATAGAAAAAAAATATTAAAACAACTCCAATTTGAAAGTCATAATGTAATAACTAAAATATATAAAAATAATAAAACAAAGAATTCAAAGTAATTGAATACTTTTGCTAAACAAGTACATCATATTATTCTTAACTTTTAAGATCTAAAATGCCGCCTTCATTTTCAACATCACCATAATATTTTACGGTTGTAATTCAAACTTTAACTGTTTTAGACCAAAATAACAAAAGAACAAAAAAATAAAAAAAATAATTATGGCCTGCTTCATATTGATCATTTAGACGACTGTGATCTGTGGTAATAAATAGATGTTAATGTGGCAACATTTTTCATCTTTTTTTTTTTTTTTTTTTTTTTTTCTTTATTCAATACACCTTCTTAAAGTTCTTTGAGAAAAAAAAAAAAAAAAACTTTAACCAAATTATATTAAAAAAAAATATAAATAAATTGTTTGTATTTTATTATTGTAGTTGTTGTACTTGTCTGATTTAAGAAGTTTTATTTATGTTTGATTTGATATTTAAGATTAGACAGAAGAAAAAAAAAATTATATACAAAACACTTTAAGACGCCAACTCACCTTAGAAAATGCTTAAGGGTATATTAACGATTTACTTAAATAATGGAAAAAAAATAATAACAGCTTAAAAAAAAACTCAAATCTAGCATCATTATTTATAAATTCAAGTGATACTTTTGGCATTTCAAAAAGGAAAATAGTTTAATAAAAAAAAAACAAATAAATTTAATAAAACGTGGAAAAAACATTAATTCAAAATAATTATTCTTTATAGGTAAGGTGTCTTAGCTAAGCCAAGACACCAAAATATGCAAACAAATGCAACTCTGTTTTAATATTTAAGTTAAATATATTTGTTTACTATTTAACTTCCAAAGATGCAATAAAGTTCATTAGTAACAGTTTAAATAAGTTTATTAAACTTACCATTTATATTAATATTAATTAGAATTAAATATTCATTTGTTTAAATGTTGACACTTACCTGAAATTAAAGTAAGGAAAAAATTTAGTTAATACAATTAAATAACAAATAAATATGTAATATAAGTAGCAATATGCCAAAAATAAGTACTTTTTCATTTTCAAGCTATGAATGCCGAATGGTTTTTAATGCTTCGGGGGTAGAGTCAGCTACCTTAATATCTAATAGGGTGTCCTTCACTTGTCCTAAAACGGAAATATAGGGTGGACTTTAAAACTTGGATTTTTCAACTTTTTATGAATTTAACGCATTATTTATGTAAACAGCTACAACTTAATGGTTTTCGGATATTGTTGCAATAATACACTGAGAAAAACAAAATGGCAACAACAAAACATGGAAGTGAGAAAATACTACTGCTAACATTTAACGCGGCACAAATTGGGCTGAATATTATGTCTTGTCATTCAGCACAATTATTAATGACTTCAAACTCTAAAATTCTGCGGAGGTGCGTGACGATCGCATTTTTCGTTTACGAGAAAATTTGGAAAATGTAAACAAAAAATCTAAAAAATTGAAAAAAATGCGTTTTTTGCACCTTCATTAATATATAACTTTTGAAGTAGGAATGTAACCTTCAAGCACCACCGCAGAATTTTAGATATTATTGTCATCAATAACTATGTTGACTTTCAAGGCATAATATTCAGTCCAATTTGTGCCGTATGAAAAACCATAAAGCCTATTTTCGGCATATTTTACTCATTCAGTTAAAAAATAGAGTTCATATTTAATAAGCGCGAATATTCGGCCCGGCCGAATCTATATACCCACCATCAACTTTTTAAAATTTTACGTTATATGGGAGGGGGCGGTAAAGTGGGCATTAAAGTGGGCGGACCACGCCCATTTTTTGTTTCAGAGTTTACATTGATCCTTGAACTATTTGAACACAATTTCGATGATTTTCACCTTATATAGGAGGTGGGCAGTAAAGTTGGTGGACCACGCCCATTTTCGGTTTCCGAGTTTATATCGATCCCCGAACTATACGTACAAAATTTCGTTGTCGTACATGCTTTTGTTGAAGAAATATCAGCAGAAAAGTATAAAACGGACACCCTGTGTTTCTAGTTTTTAGCCCATAATTTTTTTGTTTATTAACCGATTTTGCCCATTTTCAATCCAAAACAAACCTTATATAAGACAAATATTTGTGCCAAATTTAGTTCGAGCCCTATCCTGCTTTCAACAGACGGACAGACAGACGGACAGACGGACGGACATAGCTAGATCGACTCAGAATCAAACCAGGACCCAGAAAATATATACTTTGTGGGGTCTTAGATGATTCCTTCGACATGTTATACACGGAATGACAAAATCAATCTTTTTGATGGTAGGTATAAAAAAAACGGGAGTTTATGTTACTGAAATGAATTATACAGTAGTAATCAAGACCATACATACTGTTTTTAAATTAAAACCTAATATTTATCTTATATAAGATTTGTTTGATATTAAAAATTAGTAAAATCTATAAATAAACAAAAAAGTTATGAGCAAAATACTAGAAACACAGGGTGTCCGTTGTAGCTTAATTTCATACTTTTCTGCTATATCTCTCTTAAATAAAAGCATGTACTATAACAACATTTTCATGGGTCGATATAAACTTGGAAACAAAAAATGGGCGTGATCTGCCCACCTCCCATATAAGGTGAAAGGTCAAAGGAATTTTGTACAAATACTTAATGGACAAATGTAAACACGGAAACCAAAATAGGCGTGGTTCACCCACTTTACCGCCCTCCTCCTATACAACATTCGCACTTGTTTACATTTGTAAACTTATTGTTTTTTTGTTGTTTTTCTTTGTATCAATGTTTTTGTTAAAAACATTTTTTATTGATTTTCGGTTATTTTTAAACCGATTTTCAAAAGAAAGTTTTTTTTGGAAAGGTATTAAAATTACCTTTTTAATTGCTAAACATAGTTAGTACAAATTATTGCCGCTAGATGGCGCAAAATTCATTTTTTATTAAAAATGCATCAAGACACCCTGTATTTGCAAATATTATGAGTTCATATGTTCAGCAAAAATACTCGCCGAAGGATTTTGTACAAAGTTGCCAAACATCATTTGGTCGAATTCTGGAAATTTGAAGGTCAAAATTGTGATTTTCTTGAATAACCTAAAAATATCGGTAATAAAATAACGGAATTATGAAAAAGTCGCAGAACAAAAGTTGCTGCCGAAACCCTAAAGAACCATTTTCAACAATAAAATTTTTTTTTTCGCAGAAAGCAAATTTTGGCATATTGCTAAATATAAGAGACAATTAAACTTTTAAGTGAGAGTTTTTAAAAACTCTTACAATTTGAATTTCCAACAAGAAATGTTTGTTAGAATTTATGGGGAGTATATATTTTAAATTTTATCTATGTTCCTTCAATTTCAATATTTATTTTTCAAAATTTATATTGCATGATCAAAAATTTATTAATGTTTAATTCTAAAAATTAACGTCACTTTTTTATTTATTCACACAGAAAAAAGATTTGTTAGAAAATGGTTACAACTATTAAAATATTCTAGTTTAGAGTGAATTTTAATTCTTATTATTAAAAATCTAAAAACTCTATAGCATTTCTGTATTTAAAACCATGTAAGCAATATTCTAACCGAATCGGTATTCAGGGATTAAAAAACTAGTTAACACAGCCATTTTAAACTTTTGTTAAAACAAACGTAACATAATCGGAAGATGCAACCAAATAAAATGTTAGCTAGTATGATATAATACTAATTATTTATGGTTACAATTGAAAACATAATAGGCATAAACATATTATAAATTAAAAAATGTATTTATAGTGTTAGTAACCAACAATTCATTATGAGCATTAAAAAATCTGTTATGATAAGACAAAAAATAAATCGTTGTTCCCAAACAATTAATCGGTATATTTTGAATGACATTAAGAAAAAATTATATTAAAAGAAACAAAAATGAAAATAAAACAAATTTTAATATTCAGTTATGAAAGTAAATTAAAATTTAAAAAGTGAACAGAAAGAAAATTCAACAATAGTTTGAACGGACATGAAGAATTGTATCCAATTTATCGAAATGCAAAAAAGAATGGATGTTGTAGGTATGTATTTACATTTTTGGAATCAGTTAATTACAATTTGTTAATATTTTTAATTTTTAGCTGTTGATTAAAGGAATCAAATGTTGCATTGTTTCAATAATGATGCTAGTACCGCATGTATGTCTCCAAGCCATAAAAACATACAAAGACTTCCAACGTTTATCTAAAGCAAACGCTTGTGTTCATATGTTTGGAAAGATTGTTTCTCAAAATTCAGCCATTTCATTTCCTCATTTAATATCATATTCAAACGGACTTTTTCTACAGGAATTTAAGATCTCCTAAAGAAGTTCATTAATAGAATAAATGTTCTTTAATGTTTGTAATTTTACTAATATGTGTTACAATTGTGTATGTATGTGTTAAAAATTAAAATATATATGCTTGTAAAATAAAAAGTAAAGAAATAAAAATAAACTGTCACATTTTTTTAATTGAAATTCATTGGTTAGGAGAACCGAATTTAATATTGTATATTTCGATTGCTAGCACCGATAATTTCAGTTTTTCGAACCGAATTGAATTTTCAATCAATGTTTTCAACAATTTTATTTAATGCTATGAAATGAATTATTCGATATGTACAATCAAATTATTAGATAATACGTGCAACCGAAAAAATTCGTTTGGCTAAAAATTCGGTTGCCATAATGAATCTGTTTTCTCTGTGTTTATTTTTTTTTTTTTGTAAAAATAATAATAATAAAAATATCATCTTTATAAACCTGTTTTAAATGTTTGTTGCAATTATTTTTTATGACTTAACGGTTTAAGACAATTTATTTCATTTTAATTGTTAAGAAAACTTTTTTAAATCGATTTAAAAAGTTATTAACCAATTCCAGATTATCCAAGGTTATGCCATAGAGTGTCCCAAAAAACTGGTTTTTGTCAGATTCTAATAAAATTTTTTATTGGTTTTATTGGAGACCTATTGATGAGATAAATACTAGAGAAATAAGAACAAAATTATCTTCAGTTCCTTACTAATGCACAGTGGGGAAGAATCGAAAATTTTTGGAAACAAATCTGTCACTCCTAATCGGCTGTTTGGATCTACATGAAATTTCGCATAGCCGCATGTTGGGATAAAAATGTGTCGAAAGTGGCGAATAATTGAATTTTAAATTTTCGTAATAAAGTTGGGCATCTAAATAAAATAGACAAAATGTTGTGGCAATATTAATATTATCAAGCTAGGTTATGTTGTTTTCTTGTATGGACATTGAAACATTTTTTTACAATTTTGGAAAAAGACTAAAAAATTTTTTTAAGTAAAAATTTTAAATGAAAACATCAACTTCAAGTATTTTAGTATATTTTTCTTCAAGTGTTTGAAAATTATATTTTGTCCAAATGTTTTTGTTATTTTTTTTTTTTTTTTTTTCAAAATTATCCTAAAATACTTTAACTTTCATGGAATGCAACATAAAATATTACAAGATGTTTGTGCTGAACATTTTCTGAAAAATAGTACATATTGTCTAATCGTTCGCATATATAGCCCGATTTTAAAAATTATAATTACTTTTTTAAAAAACTCCAGTACTTAGGTCTCATGCAGACTTTTTTCGTTGCTTTATCAAACATTTGACAATGGGGCAGAATTGAACATTTATGCAAATAAATCTGTATCTTCTAATCGGTTGGTTGGATTTACATAAAATTTCAATTAGGCGTAGCAGAGGAGTGTAAAAGTTTAAGTTTGGAAGGAGGATTCTACATACATATCAGGAGCGGAGCTATGGGGGCTTAGACATAATATTAGACAAAAATATTTAACCAATAGCAAATTTTTGTTCCTTATTCGATTTTGAAAGATTTTTGATTCACCTTAAAGCTCTTGATAAATCTTTTGGAAAACATGCTTGCATATACTATTTATCTCATATATTTTTCAAATTATATGCATTTGAAATTTCAAGCATCTAAATTTTGAAAGACCTTTGTCAAGTTTTTTTCATTGTATAGCCCAACATCTTCAACTGATTTTGTTATTTTGTTATATTTTTAGTAATTAGTTAAAAAACAAAATTATCTATCGAATAAAGGAAATTTGAAGTTGATATATTCATAAAGTAAAAAAAATATCGTATAATTCCAAAAATTATTTTTTTTTTACTTACTAATAAATAGAAAAGTAAAATGTGATCATTAAAGTGTTGATATCTATCACCTCACAATTATATTATTTAACTAACCGGAAAAAATCTGAGGAAAATTTTGGCCTATATACATACAGTGCTGAGCAGAACATAAGCAACAAAATTAAAGTTATCCTAAATGTTGAATTATTTTTTAAAGTATTAAATTTACAACAAAACTAATTTCATAACATTGTTAACACGTTTGGGTACTAACAAACATTTGTACCCTAGAAGATAGGATTTTCTTCCTATCTATATAAAAGTGTGCATATCAAAAGCAACAAAATTTCCAATTGTAAAAATTGACACAAAATTTTAAAATTTATTGTTTAAGTTTTTTAAGTAAATGACAGTTTTATAGTAAAATATATGAATACAGCATTATCTATACATATTTTTGTTATTTTTTTTTTTTACTTATAGTTGTTTTAATAAAAATCATGATTTCTGATAATATAGGCCGATGCAATAAATTTTAAGTTTATTTGGAATAAGAAAAATGGAAAGTAACTATGTTTTATAATACAAATTATGTAAAACTGCTTAATTAAGCTATACAAATTCATTTTGGAAGCACAATTCAAAAAATTATGACTTTTCAGTGCATGAAGAAAGACTTCCGCCAAAAACTTCGTCCAGTTATTATTAAAAATAAAAAGGTAAGACAATATAAAAACGGATTTGTCCACTTAGATAGATTACATAGTTTTTAAGATTTAATATATACTCTGCTCAAAGTCAATTGAAAATATTTTAAGCAAAATAGCACTACTCACTGAAAAGTTACTCAGTAAAGGTACATTTTTTTATTTCTGTTTTTATAAAAGAAACAATTTATAAATTCATATAAATAGGATGCTTTTTTCTTGAAATCAACAAAATTAATCATATTAAAAATGAAAAGTACTTTATTTAATATAAAACAATATTTATATGTATTCACCATGACCGTATACGCAACGTCGCGCAACCCGGTAGAATGTCAAGCTATACAACTTAAACCGCACAGTTCAAAAAAATAATTTTGCGGACAGAATAGATGTAATTTTAATTGTACTTGAATTCTAGTGAAAAAACGATGTCTTTTTCTTAGAAATCTAATAAAATTTTGATATTTTTAGGTTGTTATGTTATTAAAAAGCACAGAAATTTCGTCATACATAGAGAAATATCTTCTTTAATTCTATGTTTTGGCATGGAAAAAATGCGAAATATATTTTAAAACTTTTGAAAGATTGGATTAAACGTAATTGCTTAAAATGTTTGCTTAACACTTTTTAACCATGTAGTTTAATAGTCAGACGCAAGATCTGTGGAAGATTTTTTTATGCGGCTTCAACATTAATGCAGTCCAAAGTATAGTGTAGTGAACAAATTCAAATGGAAATCATTCTAGAGAAACCAATTAACAATTTAATCATATTAAAACTACAAAATTTTACGGAAAATGTAAAATGAAGCAAAATATGAATATGTTGCTATTGTTGTGCACACTGCTATATGAAGATTGTGGTGTTTTATTCCAGTTTTTGTTAATAGACAAAGTTATAGTTCTTTAAATGTTTGTGTTTTTGTTAATCCTTAAATATGTATATAATTTCGTAGAATTATTTTTGTTGTAAACCAAATATTCTAAAAAAAAATAAAACTAATCTTAGGTTTACACTAATTTTGTTGTTTTTGTTCTGCACAGCACTGTATATAAAAAAAAAAAGGACCAGGATTTTGCATAATTGAGATTTTTGAATTTTCAAATGCAAATAACATACAATAGAACAAATTGGACAAAAAAACTCCAATAATAAACTCTTTTGATTAATTGGAGCATCGCACACAGGGGCAAAGGTATACCAAACGTGGCATTAAATAAACCGCAGTATTTTAACATAAGTTATTGGTATCGTTGAAAAGATAATTTTCTCTAGATTTTAAATATATTTTAATAATATAACCCACCGAACAATATTAATGAAAAAATAATGAAAATATGCATAAATTTATTTTTTTTTTTTATTTTTTTAATTTTGTTCTTTGGTGAATAAGAAATTTTTTTAATACTATTTTATTAATCAATAATTTAAAAAAGGTGTTAATACATGCCAAAAATTGTACCATTCTGAAGTTTATTCATCATAAAAGGAAATTATAAATTTGAGAAAAATTAATTTTTTCCATGCATACCACTGTGTTGCCTTCGTTTCTGAAGCCACTAAAATTGTGGAATCTTATAAATAAAAGCTAGTTGTGCCAAATGTGAACCAAAAATTAAAATTATTATAAGGTTTGTGCACTTTAGGTAAATTTCGGGAATTACTTTATATGGACACTGTGGTCTAGTGTGGACCAATTCCTTTGAAATTTTGTAGGATAATTTATGGTTACCAAACATGTAGTATTGCAAAATTTAAAAATTTTATTATAAATATGTCATATATAATCATTTAACTTCTATTCTGGGAATATCTTTGTATGGGAGCTAGGTGAAAATATGCACCGATCATAAAAAATTTTAGTAATAGTTTTTCTTTTGTCAAAAAAAAAAAAAAAAGCCATTCACACCGAATTTCATTCATTTATTTTCAAAATTGTGAACTACAGGTCTAAAAAATTCAATGATCCCTTAAATATTTCAAAATGAAAATCACAAAAATTCGCAAAATTTTAAATTAGAATATATAAATGGACATTCTGATCTTTAAGGTCTATATAAATGCTATGGATAATTCTGGATATTTATGTTACTTTTTTGCTTTCAAAAATTTTTTAAACTTAAAAAAAAAAAATATATATTAAGTAATATACTATTTTGATAAATTGTCAATTTGACCACTTGACGACTGCATTTTTATGCAACATTTTTTATACTTATTCTTAACAAAATTTGCCATCATAAATAGTAAAAATATTTATTTCTATTATAATGTCTGACCCTAATGTGTACCATATGAAAATAAAAAAATTATTAACTTAAAAGTATTAAATTTTTCTTTCACTTTGGACTTGAGTCACGACCACACAATCGCATTGACGAAAAATGTTGTGAACAAACATTGTGTAGAAAAATTTCCTCTTTAAAGTTATATAGAAATTTTATCATAAAACGCATTTTAAATTTTTTATTGCCAAAGATTTTCATATAGCTGCTCTTATGTGCATCGTTGCAATATGGTTAACGTTTCAATATTCTATAGATATTACAATTAACCGTGAGACAGAATCAAAAAAATTTATAGAAATAAATCAGTAACTTCTAATCGTCAAAATAATGTACAATTTTATGTTTTCAAGTGGGGTTCAACAAACCTCTCAAGAGTGGAGCTATTAAGGACAAAATAGGGTACACAGAAAAATTTTTTTTTTTCTTATACGATTTGAAATATTTTTATGCCACCTATTTCATAAAATTTTCAATTATGCCCCAATGTGTTATGACCATTCATCTAGAGGGGCTTATCTTTTTATTGTCGAATAGCCAGTGGATAAGGAAAATGCGAAGAAAACAGACTCAGGATAAACAACTCCTCTAATAGCTCTGGTAAACCAAACTAAAATAAAAACAATATCTGACTAACTAAAAACAACCTGCCTTTACATTTAAAGCCCAACTTTTTTAACTGTGTATGTATGTTGTTAGGAAACAAATTCTCTAACAATTTTCTTTTTTCTAGTACAAAAACTACACATTGTTCTAGCAGGTGTTTAACTACTAATTTCAACTTCTTCCAGCTTTCAGCAAATTTCTCTTTAAATTTAAATATATTTCATATAAATATAAAGTTCCCATATGTAAATATATAAATAAAAATATAACTTTAAATGAAATTCCAATTAAAAGGAATGTGCAAAAGAGGTCTCTTTCAGTCAGTCACTAGTATTTTCATGATTAAATATTTAAACCAATGACAACTTCTTAAACATGTATCGTACATTTTATTCAAGGCTGTTTGGCTGTTGGGTAAGTAGTTAGTAGTAGTTAAGCAAAATTATAAAAAAAAAAAATTAATAATAATAATAATAAACTAAAACTTGTGTCATAATTTATAATTAATATAATTTAATAACTAACTTTACTCGTTGTTAGTAACTTTATAAAGTATTTTTTCGTTAAACAAAAACAAAAAGTTGTTTGATTTAAAATCATTAGTTACTTACGGTTCTTGCAAACAAAAAATAAATATTTTATTTTACACAAATATCTTTATTGTTAAGGTAACTAATAGATTAGTTCCAACTAATTTATTTAATGACAACAGCTACTTCCATTTTTATTATTTTCATATTTAAATTTTGCTTATTAAAGTTTTAGCCGTTAGTTTTTTCTTTTTTTTTTTTTTTTTTTTTTTTGCAAAATTGCAGAGGCACACTTGTGCCACAGTTCGTTTGTCGTTTTATCGTGTTATTTTTTCAACAATTTATTCAAATGGCCTTTTAAGTTTTAACATAAGCTTTACGACAGGCAGCTCCAATCAGCAACAATCACAAAAAATAGCAACACTTTATAATGATAATTAAATTGTTGTTAGAAATCAACTAAACCAAAATATAAATAAATTTGCATTTAGATGAAAAATACAGCATGTTGCTGGTAATAACACTGGTCGACAAAAAAAATTCGTCAGCCTTCAAAAAAAAAAAAAGAAAAAAATATGTGGACTAGATGGAATTCGACATTTTAAATACGAATATACGTCCAGTTTTTTTCCCATGAGGTCGAGATTTTTCTTTATGGGCGTGTCTAATATTGCGCTTTAAATAAGCCGATTGATTACTCGAGTATATTTCACTATATTTCGAGAACGGTATGCACGATTTATATAAATGATACACAAAAATATGCGGAATAAAATTAACTTTAAGTCATTCTACTAACAAATTTGTATCCACTCAATAGTTTAGGAGATATTTCGAAATAACTTTCCCAAAATTTTTTTTCATGAAAAATTCAAAATTTCTTTTTTTTACTAAAACTTCTTTTTAAAAGTGAAAACATCAAACATGTTTCAGTTTATCATCTTTATCTCAAATCTGACAATACTACGAGTAAATAAAGACACGTATCATAAAAATTTATGCACAAATCTTGATTGCATTCACAGTTAAGTTAGGATACCCATGTATACCTACAGTTAAGTGGAGATACACTAGTGAGCAAAAAATATATATATTTTTTTTTTTTTCGTCTTAAATAAAAAAAATAGGTGAATTAGATGGAATTTAACGTGCTAAACAAGAATCAGCTTTTACATTTTTTCTATCATACTATACTATGACCCCGCCTTTAGGCAGTCACACTTTTATAACTCGATAACGGTTTATCCTATTAAGATAAATTAAACTCCAATATATAGCGACTTAAATTGTCTTTGAAATGAATTTACATAATTATACGCACCATCAAAAAGATGGGGGTATATTGATTTTGTCATTCCGTGTGTAACATAAAGTATATATTTTCTGGGTCCTGGTTATATTCTGAGTCGATCTAGCCACGTCCGTCCGTCGGTCCATCTGTCTGTCTGTTGAAAGCAGAATAGGCCTCGAAATTTGGCTTAAATATTTATCTTATATAAGATTTGTTTGATATTGAAAATGGGCAAAATCGGTTACCCCACTTTACCGCCCACCTACCATATAAGGTGAAACGTCAACGCAATTTTGTACAAATAATTCAAGGACCATTGTAAAATCGGAAACAAGAAATGGGCGTGGTCCACCCACATTCCAAATAACGTAATATTTGAAAAAGTTGATGGTGGGTATATAGATTTGGCCAAGCCGAATATAACATTCTCGCTTGTTTTTTGTTCAGTTAATATTTCCGTAGTAGCGAAAAAATTAATTTTTTTTCTTTCTTAAATGGTAAACATTTTTATTCATAACTCTGAAATTCTTAAGCGAATAAAAAATATTGTTGACATATCTTGAAGACAATTTTCGTATGCATCTTTTGGTGTATCATTTATCAAAATCGTGGAAACGGTTCTCGAGTTTTATAGTGTTACCACTGAATAAGGTGATGATATTAGTCATGCCCATAAAAAAAAATCAGCACGTTATAGAAAAAAAGTTAATGCAGATTCTTGTTTAACTCGTCAAAATCCACCTAGTCCACCTATTTTTGTTTCAAGAAAAAATATTTTTTTTTTTTTTGCCCATCATCGTATTTCTACTCAATTTTATGTAACATGGGTATTTTTACTTAACTGTGAATAAAATCAAGATTTGTGCATCAATTTTGAAGATACATGCCTTATTTTATTCACAACATTACCAGCTTTAAGATGAAGATGATAAACTGAAACATTTTTGATATTTTCACTTAAAAAGAAATGTTAGTAACATAAAAATCTAAAATTTAGCATAAAAAAGTTATTTTTCATACATTTATTTTAAAATAACTCCGAAACTATTGAGCACATAAAAAAATTAAGTTATGGAGATTTGAAGATATTTTTAGTCCGCATCTTTTGGTGTATCACTTATGTCAATCGTAAACACCGTTCTTGAGTTATGGTCAAATATACTATAGTAATGGCCTTAATATGGGCGAAATATTATCCAGACCTAATAGAAAAAAAACTGAAAGCAAATTCGTGTTTAGCACATCAAAATCTATCATGTCCAACTATTCGTCTTTAGGGGGGATGTTTATTTGTCGACCAGTGTATCGTAATTAAACATTTTTGCATTTCAAAAACAAGAAAAAGAGAAAAAAAAAACTTTATTGATGTGTGGTACTACTAAAATTACTTTAAATGGTAAAAGATAAACAAGAATTCTTTCTTGTAAGTAATTAAAAATAATTTTGTTGCCAACAAATAAATACTTTCGCTTAAAGTTCCGTTTTAATTTTTATTGGCTAATATGTATATGAACCCACAGGCTTGGTCTGGAAACAAGTTTTAGCTGCATTTAACACTTGTTTCATAATAGGATCTAAGTAAAATACTTTCTTATTAGAATTGTTTATAACTTGGAAAAAAGGGGAGTGTTTTTTGAAAGTACTTAGCCGGATATTGTATAAAAACTATGACTCCTTTTGTTTTTATTATTTCATAATGCCAAACATTTTCGAGTGCTTTACCAGCATTAGAAATCAGACCTTTAGTAAAATATGCAATTACTCCAATGGAATGTCTTCTGCAATGACTTATCTGAAGAAACTGGGATCTTAACAAATTAGAAGTTCTTAAAAGATCTTTGGAACTAGAGAAAAGGAGGGATCTAAAACATTCAATATCTTGAGCTTCTTGAAGTTTATTTTACCTTGTCTCTATCTATTTCTCTGTCTAACTGAAAGCTCAATAAAAAGCATATCATAATCAGGGATGGAAAAGTTGATATTGTAGTACTATTTTTGATACTATTTAAAATTATAAAATACCAAAGTACTCTCTCAAGTCATTTGATACTATCAAACGATTAGCTGGATATTCCTCAATTCGAATTAAAAATAAAATTTTTAAAAGAAAATATTTTTTAAAAAATATAATTTGCGAATAGACTATCTACAATTGGTGTTCAGAAGTAATAATAATAATTTTAATGAAAAAGTCTGGGGCTTCGAGTTCCCAAAAATTAGATACGTTAATAAAGCAAACGAACTATATTATAGAATTTTAGTACTCTGATGCTGAAGAAAGTACTATTTGAAATTTATTTTGATACTCAAAAATATTTTAATTTTCCATCCCTGATCATAATATTTCTGCGTGTTAGAAAGTGAGTAAGCAAACAGTTGTGCCAAATTAGCTGGCATATCAAAAATCTTAAAAGATATTTGAAAACAAAGGAAAGGAGGAATATTGAACTGTATGGTTGTCGTTCACACGTTCATATCCTACAAAATTAATATATTATACTTCTTGAATATCGTTTTGTTTTATCATTCTCTCTCTCTATCTGACTGCCCAATAAAAAGCGATCATGATATTTGAGATTTGCAAATGGCGAGCCTTGCGACTAGAGGAGTTTTCTCATCACTGAAAGTTTATGAAGTTTGCGAACAACAGTTTGTTTTACCCGGCGTCTCTCAATTTCTCTGTCTCTCTCTAAGTGCTCAATAAAAAATACACAAGCAGCGTTGACAAGTTTTTTAGGAGCTTTGGTTTGTTAGGTACTCGATTCTGCGAAAAGCTTAGCAAACCATCTTTATGGTCCGTTACAGAGAGAGGTCGAATATAGTTCATAACAACTCTCTGACCTATAATTTATTTTTTAGTTTAAGGGTAGAGGCCGAGCTATTCTTAACAACTAGTATCAATGGCACACCTTTTAAGTTTGGGGGGATTATTTACATTAAGAGACTTTCAAAGCAAGTGAATATCCCTAATCCTTATAGCTCTAACTATACATTTACACAATAATTTTTAATTTTATTTAATAGTTTAACAAGTTTACTAATATGTTTAAAATATCTTATCTATTTTTCCATAAATTTGCACACAATTAATACAATACTTAATATGTATTTGGGAGAATATATTTTAAACATTTTGAAAATATTTATTATTAATCTTAAGTTGTCAGCAAATTAATTGCATTAAAATAATTTTTTTGTTGAATTTCAAGTTAATATTTTTTTTTTAATTAAGGAGACAAATTGCTGATTTTTCGATAAAAAAATATATTTAATTTGTTATATTATTTTTTGTTTAAATACTATGATTAAATAATAAATACGCCAAAAACAACCCACATAATTAATTAATACCAAAAGAATTATTGTTTTTCCAAAATTAAACTATGTGCCGTTAATTTATAAAATTGTACTATAGACTTTATTAAAATATTTTAGGTGATTTTTTTTTTTTAACGGCAAGTAAAGAACAGTGGGATAGAATGATAATAAATTTGAAAAAAAAAAAAAATAAAAAGAATATTAATAAAAGCTGTCTTTATTTTGCTCATAAAGTGTAGGATAATTGATTTTTATACCCTACACCACCATAGGTATAAGCATAGAAAAACTTATCCACCACCCACCTTATAGTGGAAGGCCAATGTACGCGTCACGCGGCAACGAGCGGCAGCGTTATTACCAGCTTAAAACTCAATAAATTGTTTACAAAAAGATGACAAAGGAACACTGTCATAAATTTAATCTGGCAATGCTGTGACACGCAGCCGCGCGTCATAGTTGAATTTGTTTTAAATATTTTTATATGGACCGCGCGAGCGCGTGGGAAAACCCGATCAGCTGATAGACGCGTGCCGCGTACATTGGCCTTCCCCTATTAAAGTATACCAATCGATCTAACGATGTCTGTCAGGCTAGCTGGCTGGACTATAGGCTGGCTGTCTATGTAAATCTTGTGCACAAAGTACAAGTCACAGTTTTCAAGATATTTCAATGACAGGTGGGACTTTTATGATACAAGAAAATTGGTTGTGTTCGGTCCATTATTTCAATGCCTCCCCGGAATATAATTTCAACACTCAAAAATGCTTTAAACATATGAATATTTTAATGAAATTCGGCGAAAAGAAATTTCATGAAGATCGGTCCACAATTGACTATAGCTCCCATATAAACCCCTTTTCCGAAAATCACTTTAACGTGCATAAATCCCATACAAATGTTAGTATAGAATAATTATTCGTCATAAATAAGTTATGTATAAGTAAAAAAGCAACCAACCAAATTTTATAAATATCGGTCCATAGTTTACCATAGCTCCCATATAAAGCCCACTTCGGAAATCGGCCAAAAGTGCATAACATCATATAAATGTTAGTATCCACGTAATATGTATTCGTAAATTTTATTTTACACTTAGTAAAAGTCCACAATTGGCCACAGGTATAATATAAGTCCCCTCACCGAGTTTTGATGCACATATATAATAGAGTGTCCCGAGAAAAGCCTTTTTCGAGATTTCGATAAGTAAAAAATTTCGATAATACGAAAAAATTATTTAAAAAATTTTTAAAATTAGTCTTCAATTCCCTACCACCGATTGAAAAATCATGGGTCCCATACATTTTGATTAAAAAAAGTTTAAATTTTTTAATCGAAATGGTTAAGGAAAAAATATTTAAACAATTTTTCCCGTGGCAGTTTGTTTCGGTAGGAGACTTTTTAAGGCATTTTGATGAAAAAATTTGGAAAATTATATATTATCAACAGTACTTACTACAATGCAAATTTTTAATGTTTTACCCTTAAAGGGAACAAAATTATAAAATTCTTATCCATTTTTAAAAAAAAATATCGAAATTTTTTTGGCATAATGTACTAAAATGATGGTTTATGGACCAAATTTTTTTTAATATTTTTTTAGTAATTGGCTAAAAATTGCGAATTTTTTGATACCCATTTCAAGACAAAACTCAATACTATTTTTTGAACGAAATATTCTAGACCCGGGACTTTTAATCGCTGGTATGGAACTGAAGATGAATTTTAAATTTTTTTTTAATATTTTTCCCATATTAAGCTGATTTTTACGCATCGTTTGAGGGGTCTTCCAACAAAATTTTTGTCTACTGGACACTCTAATATAGAATGGTTTAGGGCATCACATGGTCGGGCTTGACCGACTATATCTTTCTTTCTCGTTTTACTTAAGATATGGTCATATTAGACAAATATTTCGTTATAACTTTTAGATTATCATATTGTGTTATTTTTGGTTTTATTTCATTAATTATTTCTATGCAAAAAAAAAAAAAAATTTAAAAAATACATGAAAATTTGTTGTGAAAAATTATAAATTTTCCCAGATTTTTATATAGTTAAATGTTTTATTTATGCCAATAAATTTTTCTTTGGCAAAAATATAACATAAAAATAAAAAAATATATTGCAAAAGGATAATAAAATAAATTTTATTAGAGCTGGAAACATCGATCGATAACTAAGAGGTCACGCATATTTGTTTTAATACATATTTGCCAAGTGTGACCGTATCGTATAATTTATTAAAATTACTGAAAATTTATTTGCTATTTAACCACTGTGCCACTTGATACAAAAACAAAAAATATAAAACTTTTCAAATATTTTATAGAGTTGCAGCTATAAATTCATAAATACCTAGTAACTTACTAAAACAAAAAATTAATAAAAAAAAAACAAATTTTGTAGATTTCAAAAGTTTAATACAAAGACAGACATGGCAACAAAAACAACTATAAAATAATTGTTTAACTAAATCTAGAAACTCAGTCAAGAAGTAAAGAAACCAAAAAAGCAACCAAATACTAAAGACATAGATACAAAAAAACTCTAAAAAATTTTTGAAAGGTGCACTCGAATGCAATTTAATAGTTTTTTTTTTACAGCACTGAAAAAAATTAGAGCTTAAATTTACAAAAATAAAAATAAATAAATTTAAACAAGCGAGAATGTTATATTCTCGCTTGTTTATATACCCATCTATATACCCACCATCAACTTTTTCAAATATTACGTTATATGGGCCCATTTTTTGTGTCCGATTTTACATTGGTTTATATCGACCCTCAAACTATCTGCACAAAATTTCGTTGACGTACATGCTTAGGTTGAAAAAATATCAGCAGAAAAGTATAAAACGGACACCCTGTGTTTCTAGTTTTTAGCCCATAACTTTTTTGTTTATTAACCGATTTTTATTAACCATTTTCAATCCCAAACAAACCTTATATAAGACAAATCTTTGTGCCAAATTTCGTCCCCCTACGTTGTCCCGTTCGAGCCCTATCCTGCTTTCAACAGACGGACGGACATAACTAGATCGACTCAGAATCTAACCAGAACCCAGAAAATATATACTTTATGAGGTCTTAAATTATTTTTTTTGACATGTTATACACGGAATGACAAAATCAATATACCTCCCCATCTTTTTGATGGTGGGTATAAAAAAGTCTGCTGTTAAATTTTAATTAACTCAATTTAATCTACTAAGACTAATTAAAAAAAATTCAAAGAAATAACAACAATTCATCATGTTTTTGTTATCAAACACCTTTTTCTTTAAGTGTACTACTACTAATAAAAGCCTCTAAACACACTAACAAAAAGTCGGCATTTTAAACAATACGAATAAATAAAATATAGAAAAAAAACTGCAAATAAATGAAAAAAACTAATACAACTACTAAAACATATAAAACAACTACAAGAAAAAAAAATTACATTCAATTTATCAGTAAAGTTACGTAAATTTGCTATAAAAAAAGTTCAATGACTTTAAACTGAATTAAAATCACAAAAAAGCAACGAAAAAAATACAACCAGCAAATCAAACACAAAATTACAATTTAAAAAAAAAAATGCATCACAAAAAAATAAAAAAACCAAAAATATATAAATTAATATAAAATAATCAATTTTTTATTTTAAGCATTTAAAGTTTAAAAGAATTTCTAATTTGTTGTAATGGAAATAAAAAAAAATATTTTGTAAATGTCAATTAAATTCAATGAATTTAATTAGCAAACTAGCTAATATTTCTACTAATTTTTCAACTTATTTTTTAGTTGACTTGAAGACCATCTGTAGGAAAAAGAAGAAGAAACTTCAGTTCAATATAAAAAAGTTAAATTTCATTACATAGTACGCCTAAGACGAATCGTTATTACTTTAATTAAAAAATTGAATTTTTTTTATAAAAATTGTCTTTCTCAAAATAGTATATTCTTAAAATTCTTAAACCTTTCAAAAAGGGTTAATACCCCTTTTTTATCAATTTGCTGAATTAATGGGATTGCAAACGGGTTTTATTGAAATATATTCAAATTGGCATATTTTTAAAACATTGGGGTCATTTTGACCCCAAGGCCGTTTAAGGGTTAATTTCATTTTGTTCACTATCATTGTAAATATCGGTTGTTAATAAATAAATTTCTTAAGTTTTATGATAATCTACAGAAAAATAGATAAAATTTCGACTAGTTTCCATCAAAAATTGCAATTATTACAAAATTTGACCTTTGACCTTTAAAGTTTATGGGTTAATGTCGTCCAAATTGTATGAAACTCCTGATTTATATTTAGAATTGTGTGGATTATAAAATTTTAAAAAAGTGCCATTTAAAATACACAACAATGTTATAAAATGGCTGATTTGCCAAAATATTACATAAAAATGTTTTTTTCTCGAAATGGTACAAGCAAACTATAAGAGGTATTGATTGAATTTTTTTACTGTTTTATTCCGTAATCTGTTGTCCATAAATCCCTATGAGATCTCCCAAAAATATTGAAATTTGTTTAACAAAGTATCAAAAAAACTGAAATTTGAGTTTTGAAACGACCGTTAAAAATAATATAAACATTTGTATGTATTTTTAAATCTACGATTTGTTCACAAATTTGAATTAATGATATCTTTCCCATGAAATAAAATTTTATGTAGTGTAGCGGGTGTATGAAACTATTTATAATTTTGCCGATAAATATTTCTACTCTCTATGGCATAATTTTTAAACGCAACATAATCAATTTCAAGACCACATCCGAGAGTTTCCAAAATAATGTGAAAATGCTTTACTAATTCTACATCAAGACCAATAATTTCTGCAGTCTTTTTGGCATTACGTCTTGCAGTGTTACCATCATTATAATTGCCTGAATTCGGTTTTGGAAAACTCCGTTTCTTCAATATACTTTTTTCGCTCCATCATTTTCACTTTGTTAGCTTCTCCTCCCACTTGCCAACTTTTGATATCCAATCTGTATGAAATATGCAACAGACATTCCATTAGAGGAATCCATGCATGGAGAGGTGACAGTCCTACACGTAACATATTTTGGTCAACTGTTTTTTTTTTTTTTTTTTTTCATAACTATGTTGTCATTATTTATTGAAGTAGCAGTAGCACCACATAAATAGCAAGCTTGGGATGATGTATATTTTGAAATAGTATTACAGACTTTACCATCTATCATGCATAGAATAAGGCTTGCAGAAACAGAAAATATTTTGTCTTCGATTGTTACAGATGTTGGTATAAGATTTGATATTTGGTTTTCAATATTTTTCACTTAATTTAAAATAAGATCTTTGTCCTCTTTAGCAAATATGAATTTATTTGGACGACAATACCTTGTGGACGGGGGTGCTGAATTTCTCCAAATTTTAATTTTTTGGTCATTGTTAAGATTTTTAATAGACATTTCAATTGGGACCATTGATATAATAAGGAGTGAGATCGAAAAAATCTTAACACACATTTTGCCTCATAACTTTTTTCGGATTCAATATTCAAAATTTTTTTTGATCTAGTTATCATGGAAAAATACTTCAGTTATTATTTTTAATAACAACCATGTTAATTTGTCCTTATTTTCAACAAATAAAGTGACAAAAAAGATTTACGTTCTACATGTTATTAAAAAATTTCAAAAAATCCAAATAGGTCATACAAATAATTGGCCACAGAATTAAATGTCGTCCGTAAAACCGTTTCTAATGTTATTAAACAGTATCTCAGGAGAATTTGACTATTGATGTGAAACCTAGTTCGGTAAGAAAAAAGAACCACATGATATTGGGAAGGCCAGAAAATTGAAGGCATATTGAAAGGAACTCCAAACAGCTCAGTTTTCTCAGTGCTTCGACTATTTTCTTGCGAAAATTTAAAGCTAATGGGAAAGTTAATAACATATAAAGTTCAAAAAATTCCAAACTGGAATTCTGCAAAAAAAAAAAAAATAATTACAAGCCAAAAATAGGACTCGGAATTTAAAACCAAATTTCATACAAAAATACTCAAACTGTATAGTTGACGAAGAAACGTAGGTGCTGGCAGAATCTTCTCAGCTTGTGTCTCAAAAATTTTTATTGCTAATGCTCGAAGCAATGTTGGAGATAAGTTTAAGACCCAAAAGCAGCAAAAATTTCTTACAAAATTCATGGTATTACAAGCTTTTTGCAGTTGCGGCAAAAGAGGAAAGTCATTTGATACATTCGGATCTATAAATACCAAAATATGCACAAAGGAATATTTGCAAAAAAGACTTCTTCTTTTCTTAAGAAAGCTCAACGTGTCCACATATTTTTGGACCCATTTGGTATCATGTCACTACGGTAAGAAAGCTCTGGAGTGGTACCAAATCAATAACATAGTTTTAGTACCAAGAGAGGTCAATTTCCAACATTGTCCATAGCTTAGACCAGTGGAGAGATATTGAGTTCTTGTGAAAAGTGAATTCAAGAGCACAAAAAAGGTGTCCCAAAATACCAAAGATTTTAACAGAAGATGTGCACACTGTTCCAAAAAAGTGACTGAAGCAACTATCAAATCTCTAAAGAAAGGGTTTTCAAAAACGGTCCACAACTTTATAATTAGTGGTTAGAACTATAAAAATTATATATTTCTGTGATCTGTGCTAAATTATCAAATGAAAACTCTAAGATCAACCGTTTCCAAGTTATTGAATATTATGTATGTTAAGAATTTTTCGATCTCACTCCTTAAACAAACTTTCATCAGATATATTGTCTTGGGAAAATTTTTGTTTATAACGGTTATTAACTGTGCCATCACAACCCTATTTGTAGAAGGAAATTTATCTTTTAATGCCAAACAAAGTTTCAAAACTGTATGATCAATCAATGATTGAAGATTGATTTCAGCAAATAACTCTGTTACAGTTATTTTTTCTGGATAACATAATTTTTTGGACATTCTAATAGACTCATAAGAAGGGTATAATTTTGAATTAATGTGGGATATATACTCTCTTAACAATTGATAGCCATATGTAGATAAACTCTATTTAGCTATTATCATAGCTAAAGCTTGATCGGCGGTGAGGCTCAAGGATTTATTTGATCTTATTCTATTTTTTTTTTATAAGTTTACCTCTTTTTGGGGAAGCAGTTATGAGTTCACCAACTATTGCAGCAGATGAACGTATTCTTGCTGAACGCATTTGAATTTCAGCTGCCATCAGTACCTGATACGTATTAGCCATTTTCAGCTTTTCTTCTTTTTGATACAACTGAACAATCTTCGAAATTTTTACTAGACCTTCCACAAGTACTAAGTGGAGAAGGAAAATTTTTTCCAATAACAAACATTGACAAATCAATCTCTTTTTTCAACCAATTTCTATTTCAGTGTAAAAACCGAGCTTTCATTCTATTCGCTAACATCCATTTTGAATTGATTTTATTAATTATTTTGTTTGAAAATGTTTTTATTGAATCAATATCAATAATTTTGTTTGATATTGTACTAATATTTTTAGAAATAAACTCAATAATACTTAAACTTTTTCTCTTCTTTGATGCAAGAAACCAAACATCAAAAATTTGTTGGTGAGAAATACGTTGACACATGATTATTAATTGTTTTGAATTGAAAAGGTGCAAATAGGGGCAAAATTTTACTACTGATTTTGGAAAACCACCTATCAGCAATTACAAAAGTGCCATTTTGATAACGGGACTTTGTGGGACTTTTTAGTTTTTGTCCAATAAAAATTAATATACACGCAAAGAAAAAATATGGTTCCAGTGACCATAAACTAAGAGCAACATACTATGATTGTAATATATGATTCCAGGTTACAATAAGTATATTTGTACGTAATCATTACTATGATTCCAATTCATAATTTATTAGTAAGGTTCATAACCTTATTAATAACTTTTAGTAAGTTTTATAACCTTTTCTTAAGTATTACTTTCAAATTCATTACGTTTTAAATATTTAATAATTCCATGTTATCATATATATAAACCAATTTCATCATAAGTATAATTCCATTTTATCATATATATAATCCCATGTTATCATATATATAATTACATTTTATCATACATTTGAATTAATTTCATCATATATATAATTCCATTCTATCATATTATCATATATATATAATTCCATTTTATCATATATATGAACTAATTTCATCATATATATGATCCCATGTTTTCATATTTGTGGTACATTTATCATACTGAATAAAAACAAACATTGTTAACCTTGTTCATATATAAACTAAATGAGAATTAATATACTAACAAACTACTGGACTGATACACAAAATTGTGTATTCAAAAGGCATTAAAAGTTAATGGCTTAATGGTTGTAGAATTAACCAAATTTGTAAAATGGAAATAGAATTAACTAAATAGTTGTAGAATTGACTAAATGATGGGATTTATTCATAAATATGATTTCATATAAACATATTTAAATTCATATTATAATTCAGTGAACCATATTAAAATATTGATTGTGGGTAATCATTAAATGATTAAACAGAATCATAAACGTTGCTATCATGAACACAGTATATTTAAATCAATGAAAAACGGCTATATAATCATTGAATAGTTGTGATGATCATGCTGTAACCATGTTTTTTCTCTGCATGTAGAGACAAAAAAATTATAACAAAGGTTGAAGACCGAAAATTCCCCACGATTGTTTCTTTAATAAGTTTTTTCAAATTATTATTACTTTCTGAGATAGATAACACACCAGCCTTTAAAATAAAAAAAGATTCATAAAAATCCTGCTTAAAATAAAAAAGTAACAAACATTCAAAATTGAACTTCTGGCCAAAAAAATACTTCGCATAATATTTGTCTTCATCTACAGTGCTGTTCAAGGTGCCGTTACTTAATAACGGTTAACATTTTTTTAATACTTTTTATATTTTTCAGTTATCTGGAAGATTCTTAATTAGAATAACCAACTTTTTTTTTGCAAAACTCAAAAAAAAATTTTGATGTTTTTATTAGCTAAGTTGTTAAAATCACTGTGCAATGATGAAATTAATATTTGGATACAATACTATTCCCAAACACTATCAATGGGCACATACACACAGTCATTATATATTTGTAATAACCACATTGATTGGATTAATAACCCACTGCCTTATCTACGACATCAAATATAGTGGATGAAATATTAACTCTCGAGCATCATAAGGCGCATGACAAAACCAAATCCAAACTGCTGAACGCCGACCTTGCAATAAATATTATGTATAAAAGACTCAACATCTATCTTAACAAAGATTTCAGCTTGTGTTATGTTTAATAGAGATCTCCAGTCTTCATGTGCCATTTGGAAAGCTCTGGAGTGCAAAGGTGTACCAAGAAAAATATGGTGCAGATTTTGTTTTCTGCTGGTGTAACTCATTACGCTGGGCGGCAAAAAAATATGTAGACTAGATGAAATTTTTTATGGGCATATCTACAATTTCGTCCTATATAAGCCGATTACTCGAGTATATTTCACTATAACTCGAGAACGATGTGCACGATTTATATAAAATATAAAGTTTGTTGAAACTGTGTGTAGAAACGTAAATGTCTTCACTATAACCGATCGATTTCTACAAAATTTTTGTTCACCTAAATTGGATGACATGAATGACATCTGAGTCGTTTATTTAACAATAAAATTTTAAAATGTTATTACGATTTTCTTATAAAACAATTATAGACTCATATAATCCTAGTAAGCTTTAAAAAAAAGTTAATTTGGATAATATGACACCAAGGTTTTTTTTTTTTTTAATGTGTCCTTCTTAATCTGAAAAAAATTATTAAAATAAACATTTCCTTAAAAGCATTAAATGACATTTGCCTGATTTGCTTAAAAATTTTGACATTTCTGACTGATTTTTGACATTTTCGAATGATTAGACACCAAAGCTGATATTGTATTAAGTCAAGTTTTTTTTTTTTGTGATTTTCCACATGATGTTTTAAGAAACAAAAAATACACAAAAAAAAAAATCAAAATCGTTTTACCTTAAACAGAATACACAATCAAAACCTTGATCTTTGGTCATTCGAAAAAAGACTTAAATATTAAAGTTGGAATACTTATAATCATGACTGCATGGATGGTTTGTATGATTATGATTTTGTATTATAATTAAATTTTTATTTTTTCAAAATTATGTATGCGGATTTAAGAGAGATATTCGACATGTGGCTGCATTTTAGCATTAATTTTTACTTTTTTTGTTAAATGCAACCATGACCTTCAAATGTATGTTTTTTTTATATTATTTATATTTTACTCTTAAAGGTGAGATAATTTTATTTTATTAATTTAATTTTATAAGAAACGTTTTGTTCTTTTTGTTATTAATGTTAAGCAATAAAAAAAAAAACAAATAACAAATTTATTGCAAAATAACAACAATCAAAGAAAAAAAAAACAACAAAAAATTAATTTTTTTAAAGATTTATTGAAAAATTGATAAGATTTATTTATTTGTAGCTGAGTTTAATTTGTCAAAAGAAATAAAATTTTTTACCTCAAGAAAACAAAAAACAACTTATTAAACACAATTAAAAAAAAAAAAAAAAAAAAAAAAAAAAAAAGTTAGAAATTTAAAGTATACTTTTAGGCAGTTGTTATAACAAAGCTTTTTACTTAAAATATAAAAAGCTTAGTTTGTGCTAACGTGATTATTTTAAAGTTGAGTTTAAACAAGTTAATTAAAGCTTTATTTGTAGTTTTTAAATAATTAACCCTAGAAGATACGTTGAGGTTTATTTATAAAATAAATACATTTTATTAGTTTATTGTTTTATTTTAAAATTAATTATTAATACATATTAAACTTAATTAAGAGTATTCCACTAAAATAAAAAATAATCTTGAAAGTTCTAATAATTATGTGAATGTATTTATAGCATTTTTCCCGCAACGAGTCTTAAGCTAAGTTCACATTAAACTAATATTTGACGATTTAAAAAAAAAAAAAAAAAAATATTTTGCCTAATGTGAACACGAAATATTTTTACGAACCAAACAAAAAACAAACTAAAATAATTGCTTTGAGTCAAAAATATGATAAGTGTGAACATTTTGTGAACACAAAATGTAAAATATTTGCCATTATTTTGGGCGAATTTTTGTTTGATTTTACAAAAGAAATATAAGATCAAACAAGGGCAAACAACAGCAGACACGGCGGACTGCTTGAGTTAAAAAGGTATTTGTTTTTATGTACTTAAACTTCAAATCGACAAATAGAAATAAACAATTTATATTTTATCTATTTTAATACAATTTTTTAAACAAAACTTTAATTCAGTTTTTAACTTAAAAAGAAATAATTCTGTTCTTTAAAGTTTTCATACAAATAAAATCAGCTTTTATTATAGGTTATTTAATTTTTTGTTTAAGGATAATAAAAAAAATGTAATTCCATTTTGAACTTAAAATATAATAATTTAACCTTTTAGATCAAACTCAAACTTTGTATTCAGGAATTTAATATTTAATATAAGTTTATTAGGATAGAGAGGCTTTTTCATTACTTGAATTACTTTGATTAATTAAATTAGTAAAAATTATTTTATAGTAGCTGGGTAAAAAATCAATACTGATCGCTGTGACTTGCCTACTTTTTTCAATTAATTGCGCATAAGCTTTATCAATAATATTAAATAATTAAAACTTATACGTTTTTAATATGTTAGTACATATTTTTGTTAATATCCACTAATAAATATTCAAAAAGTCAAATTAAAAGAAAATAATCAGATATAAAAGTCGCATTAAGCGGAATCGGCGCTTATAACCAAAATAAGTATGACGATGACTAAACGCCGAATAGAACCCGTTCGACTTCGCCCTGTGGCAAAAAACAGTGTTGTCTTGTAAATTATATGAACTGGAAACAGAGTTGTTATTTTGTATTAATATAAATTATTTATAAATACATATATTTGTTTTAAATTTAGTTTAATTAATGTACATTATAAATTTTTCAATTGATTATAGTTATTTCTCATTTATTATCCTAATTTTTTTATTTTACTAAAATATAAAATAATCTGAACGGACTTAAAATATTTTCCCCTTATCGTATTTTACGATATTTGATAGCTGTTTCATCAAATAAGAAAAACGTCAAATAAATGCGCGTAAAGTGAACAGTAAATCAACTCTGTATTTAGTTACAAAAATTGCAGGAAAACACGACTAAATAATTTGTGTCAAATATTTGGCTAATGTGAACTTAGCTTTAGTAAATAATCACAACAATCAATTTACTTTCTTAGAAATATAATAAAAACAAAATTTATGATAAGAAATTTAAAATGATAAATATTATATAATTTCGTTGCTATGAAATGAAATTGAATTACTCGTATTATAAAAATACAAATTTTTCCCAGAATTTTATATTTTTAAATAGCAAAATTAGAAGTCACAGATAAAATTTGAAGAAAGTATTCTCCACCCTAAAAACACAGGGAAAAGTTTTTTTCTTGTTTAAAAATTCTATCAAATACATAATTCAAAGAAAATATCCCAAAACAAAATGTAATTAAAGAAATACCCATTCTTCAATTTGTTGCAAATTTATCTTATCTTTATAGGAACAAATATTATTTTTGTTCGATTTTCTTTGACATCTATTATATATTTTATAATAAAAAAAATAATAATAATAAAATTGCCTCGAGTCATCAACAATACAAACTTTTTTCTAACGTTTAAAGAACCATAGCAATTGTTAATGTTTAAATGGTAATAATTTCTAAATGTTGCATATTTTTTATAATAAGTTTAAACATTATGATAAAATTTAAAACCTACCTTAACAACTATGATTATGAAACTTCCTTCAAAATCTCAACTTATTTAGCAAAAAAAAATATTCAATTAATCTCTTGTTAATTTCAATATCCTTATTTATTTAATGTTATAAATGTTTCAGAATACTTTAATTTTTCTTACACCAAAATTGGCCTGATAACACTATGCGACAAATTTTGGGTCATCACATATTGCCTCAATCATTCAAATGCGAAATGAAAGTATACCATTACATTAAGTTTCCAAATGGTTTTTCAATGTTAGTTAAGGTATGTTCAGACTAGTCAAATATTTGACCAAAATAACGTAACCACTATATAAAACATTTTCTAACTTTTACATTTTAATGGGAAAATATCATATACCATATGATACCCAATACCATTATGTATGAGCATAAAAATTCGGGAAGTCGACTTATATTAGACCTTTGGCCAATCGTAGACCAACACTTTTACTAAATATAAAATAAAATATACAAATACAGAATAATGCGTTAATACTAATATCTACATGATTTTATGCACTTTAGGGCGATTCTCGGAAGTGGATTTATATGGGAGGTATGGTAAATTATGGACCGATTCTAATAAAATTTGACATTGTTGTTTCTGGTTATATAAAACTTATTTGTGATGAATATTAACTTGATACTAACATTCGTATGGGATTTATGCACATTGAAGTTATTTTCTGAAGAGGGGTTCATATGGGAGCTATGGTCAATTGTAGACCGATCTTCTTAAAACTTCTTAAACTTCTTTGCGCCGAATTTCATTAAAATATTCTTATTTTTAAGTCATTTTTGAGTGTTGAAATTCTATTCCGGGGGGACATTTGTATGGGGGCTAGGTGAAATAATGGACTGATCACAACCAATTCGTCATTGTATCATAAAAGTCCCATGTGCCAAATTTCATTAAATTATCTTCAAAATTTGCGGCCTGTACTTTGTGCACAAGATTTAAATGGACAGCCAGCCAGCCAGCCAGACGGACGGACGGACATCGTTAGATCGATTTAAAGGCTCCGTTACTCTACCGTAAATGTAAATGTAAAAACGTAAATGTAAAAGGATCATAAGTGGATGGTTATTCAAAAAACGTAAATGTAGCCAATACTTTGTTGTTGTTTTGTACACATCAACATTAGTGATGTCAGTTACACATATTTCCAGTAAGTCTCAATTAGTTTGAAAATCGCTAGATTTATTGGTTTGTATTTTAGCGATTTGTACACAAAACGAAATTTGTGCTTTTATGACAAAAGTTTTAAACTTTAAATTAATGATTCGACTCTACGTCTTATTAAAATTATTTAAATAATCTTTTAGTGAAGAAAACAGCAAAACAAATTGTCCAATTGATAAACCTTTTACAGCGATTATTTACGCAGATTTAATATATTGAAATAATAAGCTGTCAACACTGTTCTTACAGTTGTCACGTAAAAACGTAGAGCGACCTAATTTGATTAGGTTGCTACGTAACATTTATGTTTTTGAGTACACATACACATATAACTCTCATAAGCAAAACGTGTCAGCTGATTTGCTACATTTACATTTACGGTAGAGTAACGGAGCCTTAAAAAGTGATTCTGAGTCGATTGGTATTCTTTAAGGTGGGTGTTGTATAACTTTTTCTATGCGTTACAAACATCAGTACAAACCCATAATACTCCAACCACCTATGGTGGTGAAGGGTATAAAAAGAAAAATTTCAACAAGAAAAATTGCTGTGTGTGAACTCAGAGTAATATGTTTTTTTATGCAATTTAAAAAATGTCTTTTGAAAATCTGCCCTCCTGCATTCGTTTTTGGCCAGGCAATAAATAGTTTAAAGGCAAATCGATCTAAATATATTTTATAATTAAACAGGATCAATAAATTTAAAAAAACTCTATTGTCATGTATTTTAAGAATCGATAAACATGATTTTTTTTTCGTAAATTCACCATTTTTGACCAAGGCTGGATGTAGGGTGCAAATCTAAATCAATTTAAAATTTCTTTGTTAAGCACTTATGAAGACTTTAATTAAATATGTAAAGAAGAATTTACTTATTAACTAAACTTTAAGAAAAATAGTGAAAGAATCAAAAATTCAAAATTCAAGCGTAAATATCTTTATCTCACCAAATACTTTACAGAAATATAAAAATCGTTGAAATCGGACCTGATTTGTTGGAGTTTCCAATTTTTTAAACTTTTACATAGTCGAGGTATTCAATTTGACACCCTGTAGCTTATCTCGTATTATTACAGGGTGACTACAAGATGACTTTTCCGAAAGCCTAGATCCACCTCTACAAATTTCCAATACATTTCGATCAGACCATTAGTTTAGGAGACACATATTTATTACCAAAATTTTTGAAATTGGCCCCACTAAAACAATTTTTAATTTTTTTTTTATTCAGCTCATGAATACTCATCATTTGTCTTTCTACATCAAAATCTCAAAATAGCCTTTTTTCTAAAGAAAAATATTAAAAATAGTATATTACCTTGTCCCAGAACAACTGATATTGTAATTTGTTGTAAAGCTATTAACTTCTAATATATCAAAAGAAAACTAATATCGGGGTATAATTTTTTTAGAAATGCATTGTAAAACTGCAATTGTATTATGAGGGAATTTTTTTAATAAACATTTTAGATTTGAATTATTACCCTGAAAGAATACATTTATTTTTATTAAGAAAAAGCTAAACTTCGATAATCTTGAATTATTAATTTATATATAAATAAAATCTAATAAGAAAAGTACATATATTTCCATCGACTTTATAAACAAAAATTCAGTTTTCAGAATACAGCTTTTTTAATAAAAAACGACATCACTGATAAATGCATCGTCGGATCGACGAAGTGTAGCCTAGCAGGGTTAAAGAGGTTTCATTTGGCATTTATTTGAGCCTTGACCCAATGAAAGTCGTTCACATTGTAAAGATATATGAAAATGTAGTAACAACGCACTTTGTCGATTTTCTTAGAATTTATACAAATTTTAATCGTAAATAATGTCGCGATTTTTTTTTAATTATAAAAAATAGCAATAGCAAAATCTAAAGCTAAGTTTACATTACACTAATATTTGACGTTTTTTACAAAAAATTGTATTTGCCTAATGTGAAAACTAAATATTTTTACGAACCAAACAAAAAACAGCTGATTTTGTTCAAACAAAAATATTTGCTTTGAGTCAAAAATATGATAAGTTTGATGAACATTGTGTGAACTAGAGCCCTGCAAACTGTGTCTTATAAGGCTGTACAAGCCACTTGATATTTTTCAAGTGTTGTTATCAGTGTGTGTGCGGAGTAATAAATACTGTTCTGCAGGCACTTAAAACCATACAAATACTGCGTGTGTGCTTCAACTTTATGAACAAATCATGAGTGTGCTATGATAGCGACCAAACAAGCCTCTCAAAGGCTTGTATAAAAAAATACAAGCCTTTTGACCACTTGTTTGCTTCAATAAGGAAAAAAATTGTGTTTTCTTTTTTATTAAAAGTATATGTGTGTGTGTGCGTTCATGACTGTATAAAGTAATTTCGTAAGTAAAACAGTCGTTTAAAAGTATTGTTTATAAACTTATTGTTATTTACGATCAACTAAATTATTAATGTTACTAGTTATAACAATTTAAAGAAACATGCATTAAGTTTTATTAGTAAACAGATTTTATTAAATATTTAAAGTTTTTTACAAGGTTTTTTTATATTATTACTTAAAACAAATATATACTTAATTACTTATATACTACTTTCTTATACATATGTATATAAATACTTAAACTATATCACAAATAATAATGTTGTCTGTATTCATGTGAAGAAACATAATCTGTGAAAATTTAAAATTTTTTATAAACATACAATTAATAATAAGACTAACTTTATTTAAAATATAAATAAATACTAAAGATAAAAATTTTCTAACTTACATATGTAACTGACAGTTTCAAATGTCAACTTTAATTTTTTTACTTTTTTAACTCTTAATAAAGAGTATTTTTTAATAACTTTATGAATTCACCCTTTTACATTTATTTAGAAAAGAAGAACCAACAATAAAATATAGACATACTGTATATATGTGTGTGTATGCAAGAATATTTATAAACAACCACTTTTTACACATTATGAAGATTTTTTGCCACACACAGCAACTACGTATTACACAAAACAAACAAATCATTAAGCCCACTTGAAATCTTTAAATCATTTCTCAACGTCTTGTATGATTTGCTTTTTTTTGCCACACCACTTGCACCACTTGTTTACGATAAATGATTTGAACGCACGGATTTGCAGTCGCTCATACACAGTACACACTTGCTTTGCTTCGGGCAGCGAACAGTACGAACAGTATTTATTGTTGTTTTTGCACATGTTGGCTATGAACACACACTTGAAATTCAAGTGTGTTTGCTTTTCAAATCATCTTGCGCAGGAGACTAGTGTGAACTCAAGATGTAAAATATTTGCATTATTTTGGGTGAATTTTTGTTTGATCTTACAAAAGAAATGTAACATCAAACAGGGCCAAACAACAGCTGACAAGTCTGGCTGCTTGTGTTGTAAAGGTTGTTGTTTTTATGTACTTAAACTTCAAATTGACAAATAAAAATGAATAATTTATATTTTATTTATTTTAATACAGTTTTTTAAATAAAACTTTTGATATATGAACATATTTATATTTTTTATTGAAAAAGCAATGGTTTTTTATACAGCTGAAAGTGGTGTGCAAAAAATATAGGTCGAAGTCGAGTTAAAATTATTGGCGGCGGCGGGTTAGCAAAAATAGTTCGGCGGCAGCTGAATTAAAGCACACATTTTAATTTTATTTTATATTTTTCATTAATTATTACTATTTTCTAGCTTTAATACAAATAAAATAAAAAAAATGGTTATTACATTTTTTCTTTAAGAATAATAAATAATTTGAATTCCATTTTTAACTTAAAATATAATAATTTAAACTTTTAGATCAAAGTATTTTGTATTTTTTTTTTTATTCATGATTTTAATATTTAATATAAGTTTATTAGCCTAAAAAGGCATTTCCTTTACTTTAATTGAATTAAGTAAATTAATAATAAAAAAAATACAAATAAAATTAGGTAAATTATACTTCAAATTATTATTTTTTAGTAGCTGGGTAAAAATCAACACTGATCGCATGTGACTTGCCCACATTTTTTAAATAATTACGCATAAACTTTATCAATTAATATTAAATAATTAAAGCTTATCCGTTTTTAATATTTTAGTACAAATTTTTGTTAACATCCATTAATAAATATTCGAAAAAATGAATTTAAAATAAAATATTCGGATATACTAAATATCAGCCGATAAAAGTCGTATGAGGCGGCATCGGCGCTTACAACCAAAATACGTACGACGATGGCTAAACGCCGGTCGAATTCGCCCTGTGGCAAAAAACAGTGTTGTTTTGTATATGACATGAAGTAAAAACAGAATTGTTATTTTGCATAAATATAAATTATTTATAAATATGTATATATTTTAAAGTAAGCTTTATTATTGTACATTTTGAATTTTTAAATTGATAGTAGTTATCATTTATTATCCAAATACTAGTAATTTACTTTATTGTAAATTTTGTAACTATTTTTCTAAAATAAACAGCATTTCCACCTTATATAAAATAAAAATGCTACAAAAATTATGTTGACATCCGTAATTTCCGAAATTCTCTCTAAAAATTGTTATAAATCCATAAAAACAAAATAAAAAATATTATTTTGTTATAAATTCATTTAATTATTGGCGTCAATTAAATTTGTAGTAGTTGTGTGTTTAATCAAATAATTTTGAGTAAATAATTTGCATCTCATATGAACAGGCTTAAAATATTTTTCCTTTTCTCGTATTTTACGATATTTGATAGCTGTTTTATGAAACAGAAAACGTCAAATAAATGCGCGTAATGTGAACAGAAAATCAACTGTGTATTTAGTTGCAAAAATTGCGGGAAAACACGACCAAATATTTTGTGTCAATGTGAACAGAAAATCAACTCTGTATTTAGTTGCAAAACTTGCGGGAAAACACGACCAAATAATTTGTGTCAAATATTTGGCTAATGTGAACTTAGCTTAAGAATCCTCTGTCAAAAAACTATAATTTTATTATAGATCTCTCGTGGAATGGAAAAAATATTCTATTAACAACTTATCTTTTCCCTTAATAGCTTTTATTATTATAAAAAGTCAACTTTGTTTTATTTCAACAGAAACTGTTTTTATTTACTTAATTAAAAATTAAATTGCTTTCTAAAAGCATTCGATTATATTACTAAATTTATATTACTAAATTCCTTATTCTATTGTTCACTCAATTGTAAATCTCTTCCACAATTTTCTATATAAAATTCCAGAAAACAAAAAATAAAAAATATTATTGCTTCTAGCTTAATTTGGCAAAACAAAACCAATTAATAGTAAAAAATAATACAAATTTAAACTTGTACCTTATCCAAGGCTATAGATCACTTGGTTAAATTTGTATAGTAACAATTATGCAAATAAATAAATAAATAAATAAACATACATATTGAATAAATAACTAATAGGCTTAATAAACTAATCATAATGTTAAATAACATAACAAAAATTAAAAAGAAACAAGTGTTTTTAATTTGTTTATACGAAAAAAAAATTAAAAATAAAAGAAGATTGTTTTGAAATTTAGTTTGCGTAGGTTCTTAAATAAACAAGAATTGTGAATAAATTAAAAAAAAAAAATAATAATAAATTGTTTGCTTTTATTAAATAAGCGAAAAATATTATTAATAATATGTATTAAAATGAAAAGAAAGAAGAAAGAAAAAGAAAATAAAACTAATAACAAATATATAAAGTTGCCAACTTAAACTAAGTATACTATACATAAAAGTAAACACAAGATGGCAGCACTTGATCTGATGAAAACAAACAAACAACCGCTACTTTTTTTCTGTGTTTAAGCACGTGGAATTTTGTTTGTGTTACTAAACAAATACAAAATAAAATAAACAAAATAATAAATAAAATTTAATTAAATCAAAATTTTAAACACTGTGCGTAATTTTGATTGAAAATATGTATTTGGAGGTCAGTAGAATGTTATATATGATAATGTACACACAAACAAACATGTTTCTCTTTTGCTCTATTTCTTCGAGAAATTCTATTTCTCTTTATCTCATTTTCATTGTTTTGACAAGTTATCAAAAGACCACAAACAAAATAATAATAACATCAATATGTTTATACAATTATTTAGAAATAAACGCAATAAAACATAAATATTTGGTGTGTATATTTATTTTAATTAAAAAAAAATATATATGCTAAAATTAAATACGTAATTATAAAATAAAAAATATACAACTGTACATATTTATATATACAAAACATTTATAAATTTAAGCTTATGTTATTACATGAAATACAAAAATTTTCATCAGCTGTTTTCATTCGTTAACCATGTTGCCAGAGCTAAATAACTCAATGTGTTATAAATACTCTTTCTATGGCCTTCACTGTAATTTTCAGTTTACTAAGATTTATTTGTTTATTTTTAAATTTCTTAAAATTTTTATCAAAAATTTTTTTAGTTTGATCAAGGTATTTTATTTATGTTAGATTTTTAGCTAAATTTATGATTTAGAAACTGTAAAAGCACCACATTAAAAAAAGATTAAATCAAAATTTGTTTGTAAGATAAGGTACATAATTGTTAAAAAAAAAAAAAAAAAAAAAAAAAAAAAAACATTTTCTATTTACTTAAACAATTGATATGAAAGCGTTAAAAGAAACTACAACTATTTTGTTCATAATTTAAATGCTAAGTGTGAAAATAAATCTTCAAATACTAAATTCTTAAAATTGATATAATTTTTTTTTTTCTTTTTTTTTTTTTTTTTTTTAATCAAATTTTAGCTAAAACCAAGACGCAATGACTAAAGCTAGACAATGAATAGTTGTTAATGATAATACCATTTATATACTCATATGGAACATGTTTTTTGTTGAGCATTTTAAGTCCGTCATTCAAATTTAAAGAAAAAAAACTAGTTTTAATAACTTTTATTTTCATTGAAGTAGTTAAAAATAAATAAATAAATAAATAAATAAGATAAAAATTGTATGCATAATTTAATTTAAAATTTGTCTATATTGAATTTATTAATTTTGGGTTATTTTCTTTATTTGGTAGTTTTAAATTAAACAAGATTTTTTTTTTTTTTTTTTTCATTTTGGAAATATTACGTATTTTGTTTAATTACCAGAAATGCTAAAAAAAATTAATCGAAGTTATTGAATATTATTTTACGAATAAAATTCAAAGCACGTGACTAGCTAAGTATTATTACGTTTATACGCGCGGTTATTGCAAATAAAAATAACTTGCAAATAAATAATTCACTGTTTATACGCAAATTGCACAAAGAAATATATTTTCTTATTTGTCGTGCCAGATCGGAAAAATGAAACTATTATAATAGAAAACTCTATGAGCGTAAAAGGAAGTGGCCACGCTGTACGTTTTATTTGCAATTAGCTTCGCTAATCACGATTATTTTTCGGGAGTTACTAACTTACAAATATAATAATAACTCACTGTTTATACAGCAAAATTTTTATATCGCAATATTTTTAATTGCGAGTAAATGGTACGTATAAACGTAATATATATGACGTTGCCATATATTACCATCAATATTTAGTAAAAAGAATAAGTATAAAAGAAATCAATACACAATTCTTTGAAGCTGGAACTAGAAATAAGAGCTGCAATATCTAAATAAAATTTCACATGGTTAGAGCTGTGTTCTCGAGTTGATTTGGAAGAGTACAGAACCCTAGCTGATCACGGGGGTGAAGGGTAGACCTCCAACGTTGGTCACCTCAGGTATGAAATTTTTTTTTTTTTATAAATTCGCCAAAAATTCTTTTATAAATTGAATGTAAAAAAAATACATGTAGGTAGTCCTTGTAAATCTCTACAAAAAACATGCTTACATGTGTAGGTTATCTCTTTTAGTTTAATATTTGTATCGAAACAAATTTTATCCCCATTTTTTTTTTTAACTTGGGGGGCCTTAATTTGGGCCCTAAACATTTTTGAAAATTATCACTAGATTTTTTACAAAATTCTAGATAATATTGCTGCTAGAATCAAATAAATATATCTATCCGACAAAAAGTTATATTAATCTGAAGTTGAAACTTTGAAAAAAATTCACATTTTTGGGGTTATTTTCCAAAAAGGTGGTAATATTATTTAACTTACTAAAATATATTTTTTGTTCCAAACTACAGAATTTTTGTAATAGTTTCAAAAGAAATCTGAACGTAAATGCGTATAAAGCTAAATCGGAGGCGCTCTAGGTAAAGGTTTCTCCCCAAGCCCTTTGACTTTGTCAATTTTGAAAAATTTTTTTAATTTTTTTTTTTTAATTTTAAAATGTCAAAGCCGAGATCAATAACAAAAATATATTGGATATATACCCCCATAGGTTGGTGAAACACACACAAAAATATTTAATGAGCCACGCCTTTTGAAACAAGTTTTCCCTGGACTGGGAGTTCGGGTATTTTTTTTTTTTTTTTTTTTTTTTTTTAACTCTCTGATATTAGAAAAAGTTCATCTATACCTTTACTTGTTTAAATTTTATTTAACTCCAAATATTAACAATATTTCTTAAAAATATGCTTAAAATCCAAATTTTTCAGCTCATAGCCTGAAGAAGTTTCACCGCATTTAATTTGCTCACCAGTACGACCCAAAATTATTTTTCAATTGAGTGTTTTTTACACTGATTAGCTTTCTGAATATTAGCCTAGCTTAGGGTTTCCCCATAAGATGTCAATCGTTCTCATCCCTGGAAGTCGGTGTCATTATCTGAGATAATTTTTTTATTCCTCATGAAATGTTTTTCAAATTTGATTTTATAAAAAAATAAAATTAACTAATGGATATCATTTTATGGTTGAGAAATTTGACTTGTAGCAACAAGATTGAAGATAATGATTGAAAAAACAATAATTTTTTTTATTTTTTAATGAAATCATATGATAATTTCTGAACTAATAACAATGTCTAGAATTAGATGAGTAAGAAAATAGAAGGTCAAAAAAATTTTGATGTGATACAATAAAAAAATGGGGAATCAAATTTCCACACGGTTGATAAATTTCAGTTTTGCCTTATTTTATAACATTGAAATATTAACCCGTTGTTTTAATGAAAAACGTAATTTTATTAAAAAATTATAAAAAATAATTTTAGAGCATATTTTTAGTTTTTTACTGCATATTTAATGCAAATAAAATCCTTTTTTTAGAGCATATTGTGGTTTCCCTGCTTATAAGTATTTTGAATTATTTCGTACACTATTATCTCCATCTCATTCTCCCTTTCCGAGATTGTGGTAATGCAGTTTTTATTCACATAACTTACACTGTATAGAAATATCTTGAGCTAGCACTTTACTTTTACCGAATTGGTATATTGATCTACATTATATTTATTTCTCATAGTAAAGCCTGTCCTCATAAAGTGACAGAAATTTTACTGTTATTAACTTAACTTGCTCTTCAAGTACATATTTCAGTCTCAGACTGAGGTTTACTTATAATGCTCCTTCAAAAATTGTACGTTCTCTACTTGATATGAAATGTTTTAATCAGATCATTCTGAAACCTAATACATACAAGTTTAAAAGTATTTGAAAAATTATTATTTTTAAATTTGATATCAAATGCATACAGAAAAAAAAATTGGTTGGAAAACGTTTACTATTAAAAAATCTAATAGTTTAAATCGAAATTTTATTCTTAAAATTCAAAAAACACAATTTGAACTTAATTTTTTATGGTTTGAAATGTAAAATATGAGTTACCAGGGAACTATGATTGCATTTATATTAATATCAGTCAGTTCAACCGAATTATAAATTTTTGAAAATGTGTTAATTAGATTCGGCAAGCACAACCCCATATAATTTATCTGTTGTTTATTGTAAATCTTATTATTAGTGGTTGCAATCGAAAAATCGTTCAATTTAATATCTTTTAGTTAATGAAAATATTTTCAGTTAATATACCCATTTAATTTGGCATTATCAACTCATTTTTGACCGATTTTATTATAGTTTTTTTGTGTCGATATTTTTATTGAGACCAAAAATAAACGATTTTAAATTGAAAAATTTCCAAAAATAAACAAACAGGCGGACGGAAGAAAGGACGGTCATCAGAATTCTTTAAAAACAATCTTTAAATTCCAAAAATACATCTTTTTTACTTTTTGATCAATATAAAAGCCAAATGTAAATGTTAAAATATTAATATCACCTTTCCCTGAATTAAGCGCCATTTTCGACCCATTTAACCCCAATGTATAGACCAATTCTGCCAAAAAAAAATAATATAATATAATATAATTTCAAAAATGTATTTTTTTTTTTTTTCTGATTTATGAAAAGAAAAAAAAAACGTGATCAATAAAGAGTTGATATCACCTTTACCCGAAATAATCATCATTTTCGACCAATTTAACCCCAATGTAAAGACGGAAGGTCATTACCATTCTGCCAAATAAAATCTTAAAATTCTAATATAAATTAATTTTTTCTCCTAATAATAAATAAAAAATAATTCTTAAAATATTAATATCACCTTTCCCTGAATTACGCACCATTTTCGACCCCTTTTACCCCAATATGGGATGCAAAAGTAGTGCAGTGATCCAAATTACTGAAAGTAGCAAGAACCTTCAATGCATACTTGTCAAAGTGTTAGGTGAGTAAAAGGTCAAGATAGTTCAACACAAGATACATATATATGTATATGCTTTATTTAAGTATATAATGACATTTTGCCTCATAACTTTTTTCGGAATCAATATTCAAAATTTTTTTTGATCTAGTTATCATGGAAAAATATTATTTTTAATAACAACCATGTTAATTTGTCCTTATTTTCATCAAAAGAAGTGACAAAAAAGATTTACGTCCTACAAGTTATTAAAAAATTTCAAAAAATCCAAATAGGTCTTACAAATAATTGGCCACAGAATTAAATGTCGTCCGTAAAACCGTTTCTAATGTTATTAAACAGTATCAGGAGAATTTGACTATTGATGGGAAACCTAGTTCGGTAAGAAAAAAGGACCACATGATATTGGGAAGGCCAGACAATTTAAGGCATATTGAAAGGAACTCCAAACACATCTGCTAGAAAATCAGCTCAGTTTTCTCAGTGCTTCGACTATTTGGTGCGAAAATTTAAAGCTAATGGGAAAGTTGATAACATATAAAGTTCAAAAAATTCCAAACTAGAATTCTGCAAAAAAAAAAAAAAAAATTACAAACCAAAAATAGGACTCGGAATTTAAAACCAAATTTCATACAAAAATACTCAAGCTGTATAATTGACGAAGAAACGTAGGTGCAGGCAGAATCTTCGCAGCTTGTGTCTCAAAACTTTTTATTGCTAATGCTCGAAGCAATGTTGGAGATAAGTTTAAGACCCAAAAGCAACGAAAATTTCTTACAAAATTCATGGTAAAATTTAAAATTCAGGAAAGTCATTTGATACATTCGGATCTATAAATACCAAAATATGCATAAAGGAATATTTGCAAAAAATACTTCTTCTTTTCTTAAGAAAGCACAACGTGTCCACATATTTTTGGACCCATTTGGTATCATGTCACTACGGTAAGAAAGCTCTGGAGTGGTACCAAGAGAGGTCAATTTTCAAAATTGTCCATAGCTTAGACCAGTGGAGAGATATTGAGCTCTTGTGAAAAGTGAATTCAAGAGCAAAAAAAAAGGTGTCCCAAAATACTGAAGATTTTAACAGAAGATGTGCACACTGTTCCAAAAAAGTGACTGAAGCAACTATCAAATCTCCAAAGAAAGGGTCTTCAAAAATGGTCTACAATTTAATAATTAGTGGTTAGAACCATAAAAATTATATATTTCTGTGATCTGTGCTAAATTATCAAATGATTAAAAAAATAATGAAAACTCTAAGATCAACCGTTTCCAAGTTATTGAATATTATGTATGTTAAGAATTTTTCGATCTCACTCCTTATGAACATTAAAATCACCAGCAATAACGATTTTACTGCTCAGAAAAATCTCAAGAAATAACATCACTAGACATGGTGGCATTTAGATTAAAATCTGATTAAAGAGATTGTTAAAATGTTTACATAATCTTCCCTTAATAAAAAGTAAATAAGATCATTAAAAAAAATATTATATATAAAACTGCACAAACTAAATCTTGTTTTAGGTTTCTTCTTCAAAAAAAAAATCAAATTTCACTTTTGATTTCATGATTTTTATTTTAATAAATTCTATCACCTTATTTAAAATCTTGTATAATTTTTACAGTTCTTTTTTATTATTCTGAACCAGTTTCTCTCCTAATTCATTCAAAAATTTATTGATCTTAAAAGTTGTATATTAATACTCGTATCTGTATAAATAAAATCAGCATTTAATTTTAATCACTTTCATTATTAATTTATATTTTGTTTTTGTTGTTAAATAACAACAAAAATTCCGTAAAATTTTTAGGTAACTGGTTATAGCAGGCAGCACGTTTTTGATTAGATTGACAAGTTTTTGAATCTTCATTTTTTTTTTTTTTTAGTACAAGCTGAGTTCAAGGCTATAAAGTAGTGTTGTATTTCCGTAGATTAGAGTTTGTTTGATTTTATAAATTCATATTTTTAAATAAATTATGGGAATTTTATGTAAACTAAACGGCCTCTTTAAAAGTAAAATTTGCACATTTACGTCTAGTTAGATATAAACTTATTTTAAGATAATATAATGTCTAATGGAAATTTTTTAGTAAACGTATTGTTTAAATCCAAAACCACAATTTATTGCATTTTATTTTTCAATATTATTTAAATCAAATATGTTTATCATTTTTTAATAAACTATATATGTAGTTATGCATTGTTATTCATATTTAAATTTATATTGTTTATACCTTATCAATTTTCCTAGAAAAGTTAGCAGAAGGTAATTAAAACGCTTTAAAAAACAAGTAGTAATAATCAGTATAACAGTTCATTTAATGAAGAAAAAAGGGAATTTACAAACAGTTAATGTTAAAATAATAAGAACAGCATAAATTATTATTAAAAATTAAAAAATGTTCTTCACATATCGATAGCTCAACATAAACATGAATAATTTTATTTAAATGTTACATATCATTAGGGAACGGATTTTAATGCAAATGCATGTTTTTTCTAGAGCATTTAAAAACTATCTTATGTAGTTATATTTTTCAATTTTTCAACATGGACTTATGTGAAGCTTTTACATCTGCAGACATTCCTCTAAGAAACTATCTAATCCGATTTTATTGAATTTCTTAAAGAAGATAACAGATGAAAGCATTGCATCTAAATTAACTTAAAAAAAGTTATGTGGAAAAACTTGATGAAATAAAATCGTTGTATGGATAAATATGGATGAAACCACACACATTACTGACCAATATATATTAAAATATAGAAATATCACCCAAATGAAAAATTACCCAAAAGAATTAAAAATGGAAATTTTGCCCAAAAAAGTGAAAAAATTCCCAAAAATTAACGAAAAATCACCCTCATTGAAAAATGCAAAAATAAATGTTCTGGGACAAGAAAATCTACATTAAATATTGTAAATTATATTGTATAAATCAAAAATAGTTTTTTTTGCTAAAGATGCACTCACGACAAGAATGCAATTTTCGGATGCATTTTTAAGAAATTTGAACCCTTTTGATTTTAAATATTTTTGCTTAATATTGAAGACAAATATGTTTATTACATAATACATCAGCATTTAATCTGGGACAAATAGGTATTATACCGCAAATAACTAATTATGAAATATTATGATTAAAATTAATTTTAAAATAAACTCACAAAAATTAAGAAATACAAAAATTAAAAAAAAAAAAAATTGTATGAAAACATTTTAAGGAATATCCTTAATTTTTATACCCTTCACATAAAATGAAGGGTATATATAAGTTTATTTTTAAACGAAAATCTTTGAATATATATCCAAGACCTCAAATTGAAAAATTTTCTTGATTAATATGATTAAAAATAAGTTTTGAGAATATATGTGCCGGTCTGTCCGTCTGGATGTCTGTCTGTTGAAATGGATTTTTTGAAACCCACATTCTTTTTCAACATATATATCGTATATAGTCTGAAGATAGTTGGTATTGGAATTCAGCGAAATCCATTCAGAAATGGCGGAGTTATAAACGATTTTCTAGAGCAGCCTCAAAATTTTTCCAATATTTCTTTGCCCAAATTAAATAATATTTCTATTTCACATATAATAATATATAAATGTTTTTATATTAGAAAGTTGTACAATTGAATAGTCTAGAGGAAGGGTGCTAGACTACAAACCGTTATGCCTAAGTTCGAGCCCCATCCCATGATTTTTCGTTTGTCGTAGAAAAATTAAAATTTTCATTATTAAAAGTAAATTTTGACAAGAATTTCTTGGCATGGTGGAAGTGTTCTTTATAAGAAAAGTAAAAAAATGCAAAAAAATAAAAATTGAGACATTTAAAAGGGTCCATAGGGTATGCGTATGCCAAATATTAGCAAAATCGGAAGACATAAAAAATATTTATGGGCATTCTCTCGTGGAATGCATGACATGTAATTTCCTAAGCATTTTTTCTCTTTCCAGAGCTTTCTGAAGCTCCTAGACAAGGAAATTTTGGCTAACGCAGACAAATTTCGCTAACTCAGCCAGATTTTTCTCTTTCCAGAGTATTCTGAAGCTCCCAGACGTAGTAAAAAATAAAGATCGGCAAACGGTTAAAGCTAGAAAGATAAAATACGGACTGTAGATTGGTCACCTATCAAATAGATCCACTAAGACGGGATTTTTGGAAATTCTAAAGTTTAGGGGGTAAACAAGGGTAAAATCAGGTAAAATCGGTAACCTAGATAATACTCGGTAACCTAGATAACTAATAGAATAAATTTCTAGATAAATTCAACAAAAAAGTTGAATAGTCATAGTTATTAATCTAAAAAATAATCAGACAGGTGTCTGGTACTTTTTTGAAATTCGGCTCTTTTATAGAGAAAACAGGTAAAAACTGTAATTTGGTACTTTTTTGGCACCCTATCTATCTATTAATCCAGTAAGCATAAAAATAAAATGTGCAACAAATTACTACCTTATCAAAAATTGGCAAATACAAGTTTAGTAATTTTTGGAATTTTGAACGTTTACGGGGTAAAAATCGTATCTGTTTTTGGTACTTTTTCACAAAATATTTTTTTCTTTTTACTGACACATACATATGAATATTTTAACATTATATTCCAGTACAATTTAGAAATTCATTGGAATAAAATTTTTGTTACATCCAGGGGTAATAAAAAGTACCAAAAAGGATATAAAATCGGGAAATTAAATTTTATTAAAATTCAATAGTGCATTTTTTTATTATGAAATTAAGTAGATGTAGTCCTAAGTGAATGAATTTTGTGTTTTTTTTTTTATTTTTCTAATGGTACTTTTCGAATTTTCTACAATATTGAACCTAGAAACGTGAAATTAAAGATACATGGTCCTATGTGGGTAAGAATTCAAGAGGGGGACTTTTTCGTGGTGCCTTTTTGTTCTTCTAATGATACTTATGAAGGTAAAAATATATGGTTCTAAGTGAATGAGTATCCAGAAAAGAGGATTTGTGGTACTTTTTCGTTTTTCTATATATTGAACCTGGAAACATGAAATTAAAGATATAAGGTCCTAAGTGAATGGAATTCCATAAGAGGCGACATTGTGGTAAATTTTCATTCTTCTAATAGCACTTTCAGAATTTTCTATAATATTTAACCTAAAATCATCAAATTAAAGATAATTGGTATTTCACTTTGTTTCTTTTTCTAAATAAAAAGGCTACCGTTTTTATCTGGTATATATAAGAGTACTACAAGATCGAGTTAAATGCTGTCTATATAAAAGTGAATCAGTGTTTGTTAGTCTGTCTGTTTTTGAATTTTATTTCGATGCTTTTATTTTATTTCAAAAAATGGTTAGCGAAGCGCACAGTGTTTAAGCTATTAGAAAAATTATTAAAAAATGTATAGTTATAAAATTATAACTTAATAAAACTCAATTTGAATTTATAATATAGTATGGTTTTTATTTTGAAAAATCTACGCTAACGAAGTAGCGGGTGTATTGCTCGTGTTATATAAGTTTAAATAAAATTTAATCTGAATTTATTAATTGATCTTTTAAAACATAGCTTTAACTTTTAAAAATACAAAATGTAATGCATTGCTTAGCTTATTACCATGGACAGAAATAGATATTAAAAAAGTAAATGCATACAAATCCGCACCCTACACATCATGCTTAATTACAACATTTTAATATTTATATCCACACGAATTCAAAAACTATTTTATTTATCATTAAAAACTGCAACTGTAATTTATCTTTTACACAAATTATTTAGAATTGTACCTAAAACTAAAATTAATGTAAATAGAAAACGAAAAGCTACATTAATTTACCGATAATCTGAAAAAAGTAAACAAATGACAGCACTAATTAATTATAACTTTAAATGAGGCAAACGTCAGTCGTTTACGTAAAATAAATGATTGTATTGAAAAGGAAGGGAAGAAAACCCCCATATGGCATAGTGTTTAAATGAGGCAAAATAGCGATAGGAAATCTCAGAAACTATCTCGTGAAGAAGATCGCAGAAATAAAAAAATATTTTGCAATAACTGTATAATATTTTATTTTATTTATATTTCTTTTAACCACTTTGCTTTGAGAAATATTTTAAAAACATTTAATAAAAATTTTAAATTTACAGGAAACAATGTTAAATGACCTTCATATTATTCTTAGAAATTGCATTTGCAAAGCAGGGACTTTTTTTTCATTAACAATAATTAATAACACTTCATAAAACTGAATGAAAAATAACATTAAGCGTTAACACGTATTTTTTAAGGCGACGAAGGGTTTTTAATGAAAATCTTTGAAATAGTAAACATTTTTAAAAACTGTTCAAGGGAACCCTTTATGCGCATTGGCTTGAACTTAATATGAATTCAATTAAAAAGTTATTTGTAAATTTGACCTTGAAAAGCAATCAGTTTTAAAATTATTTTCGTATGAATCAAGTACAATTTGTTTTCGACTTATTTTAATTTGACATTGGGGGACAAGCAGAGAGAAGTTTCTTTTTTCGGAAGAATGCTATTGAATTAGAGTTGTGCCGCTTTGAACTAAATCGTTCATTTTAATGGATTAGTTAAAGAAAAGGTAGCACCTTTTTCTACAACTACAAAAACAACAGGCACTTGTTTAGCTTTTTGTTTAACTGTGATAAGTTACTGCGTATTGTTATTGTTTCTTAAAACAGCTGTTGTGAGAGTGTAACTATCATTTTCACTTTGATCATTGAAATGAACTATTTAGTTCAATTTAGTTCAATTTGGCACAACTTTATATTGAATACAGATATAATTCAAAGCTTGGTACTATGAATTTGAATTCCAGTGGCGGTTAATTGAATTTTTAAAACTAAATTTTCGTAGTAAAGTTGGGTACCGAATAAAAATAGGCAAAATTATGACAAATTAATTATAGGTTGTGTTGTTTTCTAATATGGAGCTGTCAAAGTTAAATTTTTTTTATAATTTCGAAAAAAGAGTAAAAAATAAATTTTCATAAATTTTTGGTGTATTTTTTTTTTTTTTTTTTTTTAATAAAAATTCTTTTAAAGTACATTTAAAATAGAACCATCAACTTCAGGTATCTAAGTATACTTTTCTTCAAGTATTTGTAAAATACAGTGAACTCTCGATAATGTGAACTAATTAATGTCGGGGTAGTTCATATTTTCGAATTTGTTCACATTTTCGATTGTGATTTCTTTTATATATATTACTAAGTTATTCTTTCTAAAAATCATTTCTGCAAGGAATGAAAATGCAAAGATTACTAAAAAAAACTTTTTGTAATTTATTTGGAACATAAAAAGTTTTTAAAAATCCATTTTATAAAGAGTACATACGTAGTATGTACATAAAAAACAAACAAAATATTACGACAAAAAAATAAATAAAATTTACAATGAAAAAAGATAGGTACATACATATATAATTAAATATAGTAATAATCGGTTGTTTTCTGTTTTTTCTTTTGTTAGACCAGCTTATTTACCGCCAATTCCCAGATTTTTTTCAATACTTTAATGTCAGTTTGATCGACCATTTGAAATTCAGCCCATTGGACAGCTTTGTTAAAAATTTCGACAGCTTCTTTGGCTTTAATGTTGTTTTCAGGCGATTCAATAAAACAGTCGTCATCATCGTCGGACTCTTCAATTAAATAATTTTCATCAAATGGCGTGACGTCCTCACAAGGATTATTGATCCAATCTCTAAGTTTACAGCAGTAAATACTTCCTGAGGGCACAATGTCTGTAGAAAATCTGCAGCAGTATTTTCTAAAGATCTAACCTCTGATTGCCACTTTTCTTTTAAAATGCTCAAAGGAACATTTAATTCAGGATCGTCTTCATCATTTACCATATTCAAAATATTTTTCCAACAGTTAGATAAAGTTTCTTTACCAACTCGGTTCCAGGATGCCTCTAGAATAGAAACTCCTTCTTTAAGTGTGATTTTTTTTTCATCGATTCAAGCAAATCCCCCTCTTTTGCAATAATTGTTGCCAGAAGACTGTTCCTATAATGAAGTTTGGTGATTCTAATTGCATTTTGATCCATTGGCTGGATCAGAGCAGTTTCATTTGGAGGCATGAACATAGCTTCTATGGAACCATCCTCGGATTTAAGGTCGGATTCTGATGGATGGGATGGGGCATTATCTATTAGGAGTAAAGCTTTTACTGGTAATCCTTTCTTCGTTAAAAAATCTTTCACCTTAACGAAAAATAAAACAGTAAGAATCCAATTGAACTATTTTTACATGTTTACTTACTTCTGGCACAAAACAGTTGTGAAACCATTCTTTAAAAATGGAAGAAGTCATCCAAGCAGACTTTGAATTCTGTAGTTTACGGGACAGATAAAATTTTTAAAACTGCGAGGATTTTTCGATTTTCCTATTACTAAAAGTTTTATTTTATGAGATCCTGACGCATTTGCACAGCATAAAAATGTTATTCTTTGCTTTTCCATTTTTGCACCTGGAGCGCTTTTCTCCAATGACGTTACATATGTCTTTTGTGGGAGAAGTTTCCAATATAGACCAGACTCATCGGCATTATACAACTGATCATTGGATAAACCCAAATCTTCTATCTTTGCTTTCAATTTAATTTTCAAAGGATTTACGAACTGAGATTGCGCAGAAAGTTTTTCACCGCTTATCTGAAGGAGCCGAATTCCGTATCTCTTTTTAAATTTTTGTAGCCACCCATCGCTAGCATTGAAGTCATTTCCGTTTTCACTTATGTTTTTGTGAATTTGTTTGGCTTTCTCTTTCAACATCAACCCACTTACTTATAACCACTTATAGAGCGATTTTTCCATTTTTGGAAGCTCTGAAGATCGTAATGTTTTGCGTTTTCCGGGTCCATAAAACGTATTGTTCACACATTTTAAAATATTGTCTTTTTATTTTTTATTGAACATATCGTTGATTTTGCAACTTTATACTTTTTACTTAACACTGTAACACTCGATCCTTTTTTAAATATTCCAAAATTTCGCATTTTTCATTTAAGGATAAAAACTTTCGACTTTTTTTAGACATTACTAATTTTAAAAATAAATTCACGAACCTACCGCAACAAGTTACATAAAGCGACTAGCATTAAATACCTTTAAAATAATGGCATTCTATGGTATTTATTAATTCGGGGATTCCCAATATTAAAACAAATGCTTCTACAAATTAAAAAATCCCCAAAAAATAAAAAAAAAATTGTTCACTATTTAGAGCGCCCATATAAAAAACTGAGTGTTCACATTAGTGGATAGTTCATTATATTGGATGTTCACATTACCGCGAGTTCACTGTATATTTATTCTAAATATTTTGGTTATTTTTTTGAAAATTGATTAAATATATATAAGTAATTTTCATGTTTCATGGAAAGCAAATTTAAGTTACAGGATGTTTGTTCTGAAAATTTTCTGAAAAATAGAACATATTGTCTACTGCAATATTGTGAAAAAATATAGGCCGATTTTTTTTTTTCCGAAAAAAAAAACTTCCATTAGCTGTCATATAAAAAACAGCTTAAGTGTAGACTTTTTTCTTTCAAATATTAGACAGTGGGTCAGAATCTAACATTTTTGGATATTAATCTGTAACTTATGTAGATTTACATAATGTAGATTTACATAAAATTTCACATAGGAAAGCAGAGGAGAGTAACATTATGGGTAACGTGACCAGACATCCCGCTTTTGACGGGATTATCCCGCTTTTTAAACTTCGATCCCGCCTAAAATATTTTTCCCGCTTTTTATTAAGAAATCCCGCTTATCTAACTCTAACAATTACTTATTCGATTTCCTTATTTACGTTTTCTATAACATTCTTACCAATATTTAAGTGTAACTAAAAATAATTTTTTCCACTGGAAAGTTGATAAGTTTTTACAAATCATTTTTGATAATTAAAAGTTTTAAATATTTTATTATGCTGATCACCTTCTCTACTGACTAATCTTAAATGAACTTTGTGTGTATTTTTATTAAGATATGCATTATTAAGCTTGTTAAAATATTTAGAAATTTTTTAACATATCTTCAGTTCTCTACCAGTGAATGAAAAATCTCAAGTCTGATATATTTTGAACAAACAAGTTTAGAATTTTTTTCCAGAAATAGGTTTAAAATTTTAATTATTTTAAGAATGTTGCAATAAAATATAAATAAATTTTTGGAGAAAAAAGTTCTCTTTTAAACAAATTTTATATAACAGTCCACTTTTTTGGCGCAAAAAAAAGGGAAAAAATCACATTTTTTCAAGGTTCTAATTTAAATGCCAATAACTTTTGACTCCTTAAATATTTTTTCCAAATTCTTTCTTTGCACAATTTTGCCATTTGCTGTTAATAAAATAAAAAGTATTTAAAAAAAAATCGGGTAAAATTTGAACATTTTAAACATTGAAGCCCAATTTCTCGTAAACTAAAAGAGTTAAGATAAGGATACCAAAATCGTAAACTATAAGAGATAAGATAAAATACGACGATGTTTTTTTTATAGATCTTGACCAGCAAAATTGTCTCATACAAAAATCTTTAAAAAAAGTTCATATCTGAGATGTCCAATTTTGGGAGTCTGTGGACTCGCCCCGCTAGGTCTATATAGCCCAAACCAAAAACTTTAACTCACCTATACCTGTACTAACAATATGTGAAATTTCATTGAAATCGACAAGCCGTTCTCAAACTGCATAATTATTTCCATTCCATTTTTTTTACTGAAAAATTTAACGAATCAGCTGACACATTTTGCTTATCAGAGTTACTTGCAAACGGGTACTCATAAAAGTATATGTAATGAATTAGGTCGCTTTACGTATTTACGTATTTACATTTAAAATAAATTTCTTAATTCTACATCTATTAATAATTCCATAATAAATCTTCAAACTCACCTGCATTATGGGATACGTAGTGCGTCCTTTACCCAAACGTTCTAATATCACTAACTTCTCAGTATCCGCTATAACAGCATGAATATTTGAAGATGCCAAAATAGGTTTAGCTGGTGCTTCGATCGGTACAAAATTCTTATTACGTTCAGCAAAATGACGATCAAAGGAACTACGACGATCACTTTGCGAACGATGATACTGTTGACGATGATTATTAGACTTGCCATTGCCATTAGTTGTCGTTTGTATATCACCGCTAGACGAATGACGCGAGGAGGCAACATACGATTTTGATTTACGATATTGTTTAGCATTATTATTATTGTTGTTGTTGTTGTTTTTGTTGTTGCTGCTACTGTTTTGTGTATAATTAGCAAGAGTCAATGGTTCCAAAGCTATGTAAGATGTAGTAGAGGAGAGATTAGAAAGATCAGTATTATTAGTAGCTGTAGGTTTTAAACATTTGGCACAAGATTTTGTTAAAGCAGCTGTCAATAAATCACCTGGAGATAATTTAACATCCAGGGAATTTTGGCTATTGGGATTTTGATTTTCATTGGTTACGGGAGTGGGGGATTTAGAATTTGTGCGTTGTGTTTTATTTCCTTTGGACTTTTCACCGGGCAAAGGGTTGTTGTCATTGTAAGAAGAAGAGGAAGAATTATTGTTGGTAGTTTTGCTATTGTTGTTGTTGTTGTTAGTAGAGTTGCCATTATTGTAATTGTTAGCTTTTTGTTGTTGCTGTTGTAGTTTTATATTGCCCAATGTTTGGGCATAACTATGAGATGAATTGCGATAAGATGTGGTTTTTTGTTGATTTTTAGAATTTTGTGTTTTTTGTTGGGATTGTGTTTCAGCTGTGGTTTGTGTTTGTGAGGGTTTATTAAGGGTTTTGTTGTTGTTGTTAGTGTTGGTTTTTGTAGCAGATTTATTGTTTTGTTTATTGGTGTTATTGTTGTTGTTGTTGTTATTTTTATTATTCTGATTGTTAACACTACCACGTCTTTTATTATTATTATTATTATTATTATTATTATTGTTATTGTTACCATTATTTTGTTGTTGTTTTTGCTGATTTTTATTTTTATTATTATTGTTGTTATTGTTATTGCCATTTTGATTTTGCATATTTTGAGTCTTTAATGTGGCTGCATTTTGTTGCTGCTGTTGTTGTCTTTTGCTGTTTAATTCTGTTGTTGGTTGTTCATTTTGTCCGTTATTCGTCGTTTTTTGTGCCATTTGTGGTTGCTGCTGTTGTGGTTGAAGTTGTGTTGTTATCTTTGGATTGTTGCCTCCTTCAGCAACATTTTGTTGCTGTTGTGTTTGCGTCTTTTGCTTCATTTTTGTCGTTTTATTATTAACCATTTTATTACTTTTTGTATTTTTTTAATTCAAGCTTATTTTTTTAATGTTGCTTGATTTTTAATTATTTTTGCTTCACTGTTTTATACTTTCTTTTCTATTATTTTATTTGTGTTTTTATTGTTGTTTTGGTAAAATTCTTATCGTTTAATAACAAAACTAAAGAAACACTTGTTCTTACCAACTTGTGTTTTGAACAAAAAAAAAATAATTAAATATTTTAAATTATTTTGTGTTTCTTTTTTTTATAATAATTGTTTGTGTTGAAGTTTTGTTTTTATTTTCATGCACCTAAATAGAAAAAAAGAAGAAATATAAATATTAATTTATTTATTATCTAATCAATTTGATATTTATTTGTTTAATATGTATGTTTTTATTAAAAAAATATGTATTTTAAATGATAAACAATAACAAAAACTTGGTTTAAATTGAAAACTTTCAGTTAAAAAAAATTTAACCAATCTTTGTGTTGGTATTAGGAAAATAGGTTATGGGAGGGAGGATAGAAGGAGTAGTGTTTGTGGACATTAGACTTAAATTTCTCTAAGTTGCAAGTGACAGAAAAGACCTCTGCAGGGAGTCTGTTCCACATACGTACAGTACGGTTAAAGAAAGAATTTTCCCTATAATGTGTCGTGCGATCAACTGTCCAATCGACAACAAATGGATGTGCTCTCCGAGATAAACGTGTATTGCGTATAAATAAACGCGTGTTGGTTACAAGCTCTCTAATTTCATCGGAACATTCCATTGTAATATCTATAGAACAGTGAAATACAGCCCACATTGCGACGATGCTCTAGTGAATCAATAGAGTTGGATACCCTACTGTCATCGATAAGTACCTTCGCCTTCTCCCGTACGCGGTCGAGAAGCTCCAAAATAGACTTTGAAGCACCGGTCCATACATGAGAGTTGTATTCCATCTTGGGTCGGATATAGGTGGTATAAATAGTAAGGTCCGATGGAGTGAATTATCTTTTGCACCGTTTCAAAAAACCAAGGCACTTGAACGCCTTAGAAATATCAAAATCAACTACTTTACTTTCGCCAAAACGGTGAATGGTACGACACCATCCTTCCGATGTCTCCGGTCGCTTAGTAAATTGTGAGACTCTAAATATCTAACAAGATGGTAATTAGCCTGTCCTTTCTTTGGAGTTGGAAGCAACCTTCCAACACGTAGGATTTTCGACAGCATGGTATATGGTGCTGAATAGGTTGGCTAAAGGACGTGTTAACGTCGAAAAGCACTGCTTCAAGACCATTGCTGGTATGCCATCCAACCCAGGAGATTTGTTTATGTTGAGATCTGCTAAAACCTTTTTGACGGCGCGAGATCAAAAAAATATGATCGGCATAGTTACGGATACTCTTTCGAGTTCGGGCAGTGGTTGAATGCTTTCTGGCAAGTATGAATTACTTGCAAATAATTCAGCCAATAAGTTAGCTTTATCAACCGGGTCAGTGAATACTTGATCATCCTTTAAAAGAGTTGGAATAGAAGAACTAGCATTATCCCTTACTCTTTTGACGAATGATCACAAGGTCTTACTGCCCCATGGGGCATTATTGGCCAAAATCTATTTATATCAAAATCACAAACTATTGGTCAAAATCTATTGTGTTCGATAAGAATTGTTAACACGAATTAAAGCTCATTGATGTCCAATTCTGTGAAATTTTAAAATTCTAATTTTCAGATTAAATAAACATGTTTTTCCATGTTTTAAAACTTAAAAGTAAAGTGGGCGGACCACGCCCATTTGTTGTTTCCGAGATAACATTGTTATGTTATTTCCTTCATACAGCTCGTCATTCCTGACTTTTGCAATAGAGCAAAACCTCTTAAAAATCTTAGAACGTAGCCATGGCACATTTATGTATGACTGCTAAATCAAAATCTTAATACACATTTTAAATTAAATTCATACCTCTTAAAACCAACAACTGTCATATTATCTTCATTAAAATAATTTTAATTTATTTATTATTTTTAAGGAAATTTATAGTTTTCAATAAATAAATCAACAGCAATATTGTTTAACAAATAAATACCGGCCTATGAACACAAACTATTCGAAATATAAAAAAAAAGTAAAAAACAAAAATCAACAGCTATCCGAGCCCCCTTTACACACTTAATAATATTAATACTCTTTAATTCTCTATCTTTGAACTTATTATTATACTCTTTAATAAACAGATATTTTAAGTCAATTCTCTTATTTGTTTCTTTTAATTTGTATATGTGACAGGGATGGAAAATTTAATGCTTTTATAAATATCGCAATATAATTTTTATTTTCTCAATTCCCGGTTATTCGGAAAAAATACAATATTGTTCTAAAAATATTAAAACTAAACACAAAAAACTATTATTTCATATAATTTTTTTTGTTGATTTGTATAATTTATATCTTGATTTTCACTTTGTTTTTTTTTTTTTTTGTTTTAGAGTTTATAACTCAAATTTTCTGTAATGCATTTCTTTAGATCTCCCTCATTTCTTTAAATCTCCTTAATTTTCTCATACTCATTTTTGAAAATTAACAAAACAATGTATAGAAATATTTTCGAAGCGAGATGAAATGACGATTTAAACTGCATTATCAGATAATTGATTTCTGAATATACTATAATAGAAATACACTTTCGCATTCCACAAATTTTGGTCTTTAAGTCAGTAATGCATTGACAAAGTTTTCTAAGATAAAGAATTCCATGCTGTCAAACAAATTCGAATTTTTCAAATATTTAGGAAGTGTTCTAGTATTTATATACATCGAACTGAATGCACGGCAATATTGTATTTGCTTAATTTAATAAATCAACGTTTTTGATGGAATTTTTGGTTTTTAAAAAAGGTAAAATTGCTAATTTTTAGTAGTTTTTAATTGCCGGGATTCCCGACAAAACATCCCGGGAATTGGGAAGTGAAAAATTGCCAAAACTCCCGGAAATTCTCGGGATAAAAACCCTAGCTATAGTATATGCTTCATATAAGGCCTCAATAAATTTTTTAAATATATCTCTATTTCGATGATTGATGATTTCCAAATTTATCTTAGAAGACATAATGTTTGACGGGCTTTCTATAAAATGATATCAATATTCCCGCCCGAGCTTCCGTTTGTGAATATAATACTCCCCAGATAGCGGAATAAAGGGATATTCGCAATTTCGTACAAGCCAAATATAAATAATTCCTGGGACGTGCACAATGTCATAAAATCTACAGAAATATGCTCCTTGTGCCAACGTTTACGTGGTTTTTGTGTATATTTAATTTGACAATTCCTTTCCTAGGATTTCCAAAAATATATAAATTCTGTAATTTGTATTCAATTAAAATAGAATCGTTAGGTAGTCTGTGGGCGGATTTTAAGTATGACATTCATGCGATAACTTGCAGCCGTGGTATTTTTGGCTTCTCTATCTCTTGCCTTTATAGTGTTATCTCAGCAAAATTCTCAATATTCTCACTACGTTTAACTTAACTTTTCAATCAATTTATAGATTTTAAGCTAATTTAAAATATAATAAATGTAAAGTTTTTAATGGATTTAAGATCTAGATATTTAGTTTTCAACAATTAAACCATGTAAAGAAGAAAAAGATGTTAAAATATACAGTTAGGGACAAAACTATTTGTACACCCATGCATTTCGTATATCTTCAATAATTTATAAAGAATAAAAAATTATTATATGTAGTTTTAATTCAGGTCCATTTTTATTGAATTATTTGATAAAAAATAAATTAATATATAACACATTGTTAAAAAAAAGTACAATTTAAGTAAAAATCTTTGGGACAAAAGTATTTGTACATCAGTACTTTGTACAATTATTTGTACGTTGGACTCTTGTATGATGATTTTTTTAAATACCGTTATATTTTCTTCGTTAATCGAGTTTTATTTTACAAAATAAGAAGTTGGTTTTAACGTTTTGAATAATAAGCACATCAAAAATGGGAAAGCGAAAAGAGTTGAGTTTGGATATTAAAAATTTAATTATTGATGAACATAAAAAAGGAAAATCTCTCCGGAATATAAGTAATTTAGTAAATTTGCAACATTCCACAGTACAATACATTGTAAGCAAGTATAAAAACAGCGGATCTGTTGAAAATGTGCGTGAAGGTATACGAAATATATGAGGTGTACAAATAGTTTTGTCCCTAACTGTATATAAATGATTTTTAAATTTTTACTCAAAAAGATAAAAACAGAAAAAGTTACCCTGAGATAGCTTTGGCCGTTAGAGGGTTAAAACAATGCGCTAAAAAATCCGCAGTAAAGAGGAATATATGATAAATAGTCATCATAGTCAATTCAGCCAAATTGTGATCGCCGATATATTGGAATTTTCATTTGATAACTTTTTTATTTTCTGATCTACAACTACGCATAGAGTACAAAGTAGAATCCCAAAACGCTAGCCGGTAGCACTTTTGCTATGGATAAAGAAACCTTGTTGACTAGTTTAGTAGTAACCAACGCTGCTCTAGTGGTGACTCCTTCATTAATCTGCCTATAAGTTACCTCACACCACCATTTACAAGTGAAATCAAACGTTCTCATAGAATGTCTTTGATACTTCTTGAGCCTATAGTTTAAAAACTCTTAGTCATGTCAGGAAAGACTATCTTCATAAAATAGGAAGATCTAAAAAGGTATGTTCTCTTTATCATTACTTGTTCTGCCAAGTATTAAGTGAAAAATCTAAGTATGAACCAAAAAAATTAAGTTTGAAAGATATTCGAGCATCAAATAAATCTTTTTTGTTCATCATTGAATTATATGTTATCTTTCTTTTGACAATCAGGAATTGAGCTTAGTTTTTGGTTCGTTTTTTAGAATGTCAAACAATGTTTACTCCTGCAACCATATTTTAAACACAAAATGGCTCATTCTTAGATTGAAAAACTCACACACCCAACTGTACTCGTTTGCACCAGATATTCTACCAACCAAATGATTTTGTATAAACTAAGAAAATATACAGACCCTTAAAGAGAAAATTTTATTAATATAATTAAACATTAAAAATGCGGTCCAAGGAGCCCCAAAACAAAAATCTTAGTCCCTAAAAAATACATAAATGTACAATCAAAACTTTGATGCAACTTCTTCATACCATTAACGCTCTTTTGGTTAAAGTTTAGTTGTTTTTTTTTTTTTTTTTAATCATCTTAATTTTCCATACCTGTTTGATTTCTTTATTTTTATTTTCTCGTGCGTTTTTATTTTATTGCTACGTTGAAAGTTCAAGTAACAAAAAAATTAAAAATAAACAATGTGCAAAATTTTTACACATTAATACGTGATTTTTTAACACATTTCCTATAAATTTTGATTTATTTCCCTTTTATTTCTTATAGACTTTCTCTCACTCTTGTTTGTGCTCTCACACATGTTATCTATTGGACTCTTCTTCTTTTTCTTTCCCATTCCCTTACTGTCTCCTTATGTTAAACAATATAAACACTCTCTTCAATTCCTAAAAAATTTTTATATGATGTAATATTTCGCGCGTTCATAATGAATACTTTTATACTCGTATGTTGTTTGTTTTAAACAATTTTTTTTATAATAATTTTATTTTTTTTTGCTCATTTACGTGTTGAATTTGCGTTCTTTGTTTTTAATTGTGTAGATCAATTATTTACTTTTGTTTGAGTGTTTTTTTTTTTAATAATTATATATGATTCACCCTATAGTAAACTAAATGTATAAACATGTTGTAATTGTATATGACTTACTGGGGGTTTTATAACATCAACATCATCAGCTACTGAGCGTTGTGGTCGGTATGAGAATATGACACAATGTCTAATTGGATTTAATTTATTCATTCATTTAATTTTACTGACAATTAATTGTTAAAGTCGTAAAAATACAAGTGATACAATAATCTTAATTATATTATTTAGGATATTTTTAGCAAGGTTGAAAACCGATACCGTTATAAATACCGTTTAAAGTTAGTTACCGTAACTGATACCGATACCGAAATTATTATTTCGTTAAAAATACCGGTATTCAAATACCGTTTCCCTCTGTACCGGTATATACCGGTAATATAGTTTCGGTATTTTAAAAATATATTTTTTCAACGTAATATGGTAATGTAAGAATAATTTCTCATATAATTTATTTAAGAAAATAAGAAAGATGAAATTATTTTTAATAATAAGAGTTTATTTAATGTAATAATTATAGAATTTTATTTTAAGAAGGACTTTTATTGTTTGTTTCTTGGTTATTTTTAAAGATGTTTAAATCCCTTAAACCTAGTGCGACTACACTTTGATAAAAAGTCTTACTGCGAACACAAAAAAGATATGGGCATTTCAACTTACGATATGCTTTCTGGGAATTTTGACCGTGATTCACGGGAATTTTATAAGCACTTAAATGAAAGAAAATTGCATGAATTTTAACAAACGATTATATATTACCGATTTTTTTTAACGAAAATAATATAATATGCTAAATCCAGCTGGGAACTATTTATATAATTTCATTATTCTTTAAATTACTTGTATAATAAGCAGCAAGTAAAAAAAAAGAAAAAACTTAAACTCATTGAAAGGATCTTGTAAGCATCTAAATACGATTTAAAGTAGTCATTGGCATGGACAACATCCGGAATTAATCTCTAGAAATTCGGAAAAAAAATTAAGATAGTCACGTCAGACCATATAGCAGGAAGTTGAAATTTCTCGAAAACATTATTTCATAATTTAGGTACATCTAAATATACGATGCACTTTATTTTGGACCACCCAATTGAAGCTATAAACAATTTTATACTATTTGAGCTCACATTCTTAAGTGAAATCCCAGGAAATCGAAAAGTCCGGCAAAATTTTCTTCTGAGCGGCTTCAAAGTTTGAATTATATCTACATTTCTCACTCTCATTTAACCATGATTATGGCGCGTCGTTTTGATCATGCAACTTTTAAAATTTCTTGTGAGTAAATGGTATAATGGGGAGTTATGGACATAATTAGTACTTTCTTGTTGTAGCACTATTTCTTCTCTACAAAATTTCTCGGCTGTAATTGATACATTAGCTCTTACTCTTACCTAAACAGTTATACAACCTATAAACTCTTTGGGGAATCATATTTTCTTTACTAATTTTTATGGTGATTGAAACGAGTATTCCGAAACGCATTTTCCATATTTTTGTAGCGCTAACTTGTGACGAAATAAAAAAAATGTTATGCTTTTCTTTTTTTTCTGCTACTTCACGGATTTTTTTTGCCATTATGCAATTTTACATTTTGTAATTTGTAGAATAAAATTATTATTTTTTTTTTTGAAAAATGTTTCCAAAATTAATTGAACGATTTTTGTCTGTATTAAAAAACTGTGGTAAATACAAATTTTGTCCAATTTTTTTACTTTACTGTACTGCAAAAAATTATAGCAATTTGCCTTTAAAAATTCGAGTTTAATATTCCTAAATGTTTCTATAAAATAAGCATTTGTAAAAATCGTATGAAGTTCTCTAACGAAAAATATTCATATACAAACATGTAATTTAATATTTTTTTGCGAAATTCAAGTAAAAATTAATTAAAAATTAAACTTTTTTAAGTTTTTACTAATTTTTTAATAATAACGGTATTTACCGGTATTTTAGTTTCGGTACCGGTATGCCGATACCGATATAATTTAAAATACCGTTATCGATACCGTTACCGAAATAAATAAAAATTGAATACCGATAAGGTTACCAATACCGTTATTCGTTTCGGTTTCCAACCTTGATTTCTAGGTAAAAATTTTATTTATAATTAAATTATTTTATTTATAATTAATCAGGAGAGTAATGTTATCTTTGTACAACTTTCCACTGTGAAGCAACCTTTTATATTTCGGACAGTTTCTTTAAAAATGTGTGTATTTATTCATTTTTATACCCTACACCACCATAGGTGGTTGGTTTGTAACGCAAAGAAAAAATTATCAGACCACCACCTTAAAGTATACCATTCGACTCAGAATCACTTCCTGAGTCGATTTAACGATGTCCGTCCGTCTGACCGTCTATCTGTCCATGTAAATCTTGTAATCAAATTACAGGTCACAATTTTAAAGATAAGTCAATGAAATTTAGCACACGATCTTCTAGAACGAACCCTATTGAAACTGGTTGTGATCGGTCCATTATTTCACCTAGCCCCCATACAAATGTCCTCCCTGAAAAGGGTTTAACGATCAATATATATCAATGTAGCAATATTTTAATGAAATTTGGAACATATAAGTTCTATATAAGTCTAAATCTGTGTTCTGAATTTCAGGAAGATAGGTCCATAATTGACCATAGCTCCCATATAAACCCCCCTTCAGCAATTCACTTTAAGGGCATAAATCCCATTAAAATTTTAATATCAAGTTAATATTCGACACAAATAAGTTTTATATAAATGTAAAAGATAGTGCCAAATTTAACGAATATCGGTTCATAATTTACCATAGCTTCTATATAAGGCCCTCTTTCGGGAATCACCCAAAATGATGTAAGTATCGAAGTAATATTCTGTATTCGTATATTTTATTTTACACTTAATATGAGTATCGGTCCACAATTGGCCCCAAGTCCAATTAAAGACCCCTCCTCGAATTTTTGATGTAAATAATGGTGTAGGGGTTATCATATGGTCGGGCTTGACCGACAATATCTTTATACCCACCATCAAAAAGATGGTTCGAGCCCTATCCTGTTGGCACAAATATTTATCTTATATAAGGTTTATTTGGTATTGAAAATGGGCAAAATCGGTTAATAAACAAAAAAAAAAGACTAGAAACACAGGGTGTCTGTTTCTTACTTTTCTGCTGATATCTCTTAAACAAAAGCACGTACGACAACGAAATTTTGTATAAATAGTTTGAAGGTCAATATAAACTTGGAAACCAAAAATTGGCGTGGTCCGTCCACTTCACCGCTTACCTCCCATATAAGGTCAAGCTTCAACGAAATTGTGTTCAAATAGTTCAAGGACCAATGTAAACTCGGAAACAAAAAATGGGCGTGGTCCGCCCACTTTACCGCCCACCTCCCTTATAATGTAAAAGTTGATGGTGGGTTTATAGATTCGGCCGAGCTGAATATAACATTCGCGCTTGTTTTTTCTCGTTTTATTTAAATGATTGTGTGAGGGTTCATCTGAAAACAAAAGTGCATTTGGTGGAAGTTAGTGCCATTCGAAATTATTTATTTCTCTTTCAATGTGCTATATTTCTTGATCTTCCTTAAGGTTTAGGTGAATAATTCATAATGATCATTTTGTACTTCATAGATTTTATATATCATTACTTGATTTTTTAAGTAAAGTACTGTGCCAACTTATAATGTTTTTCTAGCTAACGCATTTCCAATTAGCAATATCAGTTTACGATCCTCAAAAAAGGATCTTATTCTAAAAACCCACAATTATTAAAACAACATCCCGTATCCTTCGTCCTTTTACATTAAAGTAAATCTTTCTGTTGTATATTAACAATTAACGATAATATTCAACAATATTGTACAGACATAAATAGTGTCTTATGATCTAAACTCGTTTCTAAAAATTTTGAAGAAACTCCATGGATTCATATTGAACTGGTTTTTTCTGTTTGGTAAAACTTCCAAATATATAAAAATAAAATCTCCTCCTCTAACTTCTTACAATAAGTGTCATACTTATTACATGTTTACATCAATGATCCTCAAAATGGGATCACTTCATACAAATGATCTCGTTTGTTGAATGGTTCGATTAAATCCGTACAACCGTGTAGAACTTATAGCGTGGTACAGAAATGCCTAATATGTGATCGACCTCTCCAAAAAAATATAGATAGTAGTTTGGGAATAACTTCTCGGAACTCATGTCAGCATCGCATATGAATGCCTCATTAAAGTTTGAAATGAATTAAAAGGCTAAAAGACGAGATCATATTTAACAATGTTGGCCAAAATATTATTATGTTTTGACAGTTTCAGGTGTAAATGTCTCATCATTTCGCTAAAAGATGACAGGAATTCATGGACCAAAATTATTGTCGAAGAGACAATAGGAAAATATTTTACTTATTGTATACAGGGACTGCGCACGAAAAAAAATCCGTGGATGCAAATCTGGTTATAAACTAGATTTATATGATATTCTGTTTTCTTCTCATATTAAACAATAAAAATCCTGACATACCATTGAAGATAAAAATTTACTTCTAGAATAATATCCAATGACTAATGATTTATTTTGTTTACCATATAAAAATCTTCAAGATAAAACGTGAACAAATATTATTGTTAAATTTTATCATAATTGTTATTTTTGTTATAAATTTTATATTTTAAAAAAATCCAAAACAAATCACATGTTTCACCTTCTCTTTTATATTATTGGTTTGGGGGAATCTTCAATTTTTTTTTTTTTTTTCTAATCAAACAAAAAAAAAATTTTCCACTTGTTCGGTATTTTTTCTCTCCCATTTGTATAATTCTTAAGAATCGTGTACATGTGTCGGCGGAGAAGAAAAACTAGCAATGAATTTTATCAATGATATATGAAATAGACAAGAGAAATTAAAGAAAGTCTTAACGACTAAATAATGAGCTACATAGATTTTTGTTGATACACTTTAATATTCTTTAAAATGAAAATGTATACAAACAGATAATCGTTAAACTAATTAAATTAATTTTCCATATGTACAGTGCCTCCTTCATAGACAACAACTAGAACTCCAACTTGCTCTCAAAAAACCTAACTAAGTTGTCAAAAAAAACCTAACTATATGTGTTAGTAGGAATTTTCTACAGAACTAATTTATACGTGTGAAGAGAGTAATTTTATCTGCTGAGCGAATGAAAAGAGTTGGACTTCTAGTTGTTTTCTATGACGTCCTTACTTTGAAAATTATTTAAAGATATAATTTTTATAAAGATGTTTTTTATAACTGATTTGCATATATTGTAGGGTATTGCCACATCATCTTTAAATAAAAAAATACCAAAACTGGCAACTATACACATGTGCTGCCTCATTTGCACCTTCCCTAACCCATACCAATCTTCACTCACTTACCACCTAATTGACTAAACACAACGCAAATGAAAAGAATAGAAATTATACACATTATTAATTGCGTTTGAAAGTAAAAAATAGAACATACACAAAATTATACAATTTATTTATAAAAAAAAATGCAAATCATACATATAGACTAACTACATACATATACTAGCAAAAAACATCAACTGCAAAATAAAAAACAAAATAATAACAAAAAAAAAAAAAACGAAAAAAAAACATAAAATTCAACGTAAACAAAAAACAAATGAATGAAATGCGAGGGCTAGCTAAAAAGTTATGTTACATATTCATATCATATTACAAATGAAACCTGTTTACAGTTTTCGCTTGCCAATGGAATTGGAGTAGGCGCTTTAAAAAGACATTTTCCTTAAAAATACTGGATTAATATAGTTTAATTTTGGAGAAAATCTTGTGCATTTTAATTGTCTATAATGGCGCCAAAAACTGATATTGTGCAACACTGTTTAGGAAAAATTCCCTTTTTTTTCGTTAATGTCAGTTGTAGGGAAAAAGTGACAGATTTTTTAATTTAAACTAATTGTAGGAATTTTTTTATTTATGTTTTTGTTAACTTTGTTAAAATTAACATTTTACCTTCAAAAATATTTAATCATAAAATTTTTATACTCCATCTTATAAACATAGGGTATTTATGGACTTTTAACAAAGCTAAACTAACTCTAAAAATTTTGAATACAAAATGTTGCGTTAAAACTTTGGTAATGGATTCTACTTCCTAGACCCATTACCTGGTAATGAGATGTCATTATTTTTCTTGCTTTGTAATGGGGACCCATGAACTCGAGGAAATCGCCATAAATTGGTAATGAGTTTTTATCCCGAATTATAATAAATAAGTAGTTACCACCAAAAGCCGGTAACCGGTTTTTTATACTCTACATAGGGTGATCGACACGGTTTTCCAACCGGTTTTTAAACCGGTTTTTTCAGTCAATGTGCCTTCGGTTTTTTGAAAATGTTAATTTTTCGAATGTCGAATAGACCGGTTTTTTTTTAACACAAAAAACCGGTTTTAAAAATAGCTTTTTATTTCACAAAACATGCTGAATACTGCTAATTACTGATATTTGAATATAAATTTATGAATATTTTTTTTTTTTTAATATTCATAAAGCATTACTTCTAATGTTTTAAAAATATAGTTTAAGGTTAAATTTAAATGTTTTAGTCTTTTTTTTTTTTCATTCAATATTTTCTTAATTTTTCAAAGATTTTGTTTAAAAAAGTTTCACCGGCAGAATCGTTTCAATAAAATTGATTCTGTTTATGCTAAGTAAAAGCTAATAACATTTTATATGATTATTTTCTTATATTTTTTATACCCTACACCACCATAGGTATAATGCGTTTGTGCTGATGTTTGTAACACCCAAAAATATTGGTCTAAGACCCACCTTAATACAGGTCGCAATTTTGAACATAAATTAATTAAATTTGGCACACAGGTTTCTTATAGTCCAAGGACGAAGCGTGTTGAATTGGTTATGATCGGTTCATTATTTCACCTAACCCCTGTGCAAATAACCTCCCGGAAAAGGGGTTTAACGATCATAAATCCTTTAAATGTAGCAAGAATTTTTGCACATGTAAGTTCCATATAAGTTTAAATCTGTGTGTCGAATTTCGTGAATATCGGTCCATAATTGACCATAGTATTGGTCTACAATTCCAAAAAGACCCCTCCACGAATGGTTTAGGTTATTTTAGGTTAATAGTTATTTCCAAAAATTATTATGTTTAATAAATTTTAACTTGAACATTATAAGATTTATTGATTTTTCTTTAAGAAATGTAGTCTTTTGATAGAAATATTAACTTCTGAAAAAAAACCGGTTAACCGGTTTTTTCTGAATTTTAAAAAGTGCAACCGGTTTTTTCAAAATACCAACTATTCGAACTATTTGAAACCCGGTTTCTCCAAAAAGTCGAATAATCGATCACCCTAACCCTACACTACCATAATAAATAAAAATATAATGCGTTTGTACTGATGTTTGTAACGCACAGAAAAAATTATCGGACCCCCACCTTAAAGTATACCGTTCGACTCAGAATCACTTTCTGAGTCGATTTAACAATGTCCGTCCGTCCGTGTGGTCGGCTGGCTGTCTGTCCATGTAAACCTTGTGAACAAAGTACAGGTCGCAATTTTAAATATATCTTGATGAAATTTGGCACAAATAATTATTTTGACACAAGGACGAAGCCTATTGAAATTGGTTATGATCGGTTTATTATTTCACCTAGCCCCCATACAAATGTCCTCCCGGAACAGGGGTTTAACGATCGTAAATGCCTTAAATAATGCAAAATAATTCAATGAAACTCGGTACAAAGGAGTTTTGTATAAGTGTAAATCTTTGTACCAAATTTCATCAAGATCGGTCCATAATTGACCATAGCTCCCATATAAATCCCCTCTTCCAAAAATCACTTTAACGTGCACAAATCCCATACGAATAATAGTATCAAGTTAATATTCGGCACAAATAAGTTTTATATAAGTAGAAACAACATTGCCAAAATTTATCAGAATCGGTCCATAATTTACCATAGCTCCCATATAAACCCACTTCCGGGAATCGCCCTAAAGGCATAAAATCATATAGATGTTAGTATCAATGCATTGTTCTGTATTTGTATAATTTATTTTACATTTAGTAAAAGTGTTGGTATACAATTAGCTACAAGTCTAATTTTTAGCTCATACATAATGGTGTAGTGTATAATATGGTCGGCCTTGACCAACTATAGTTTCTCTCTCGTTTTATACTTGTATTTATTTATTGAATCTTCTTAAAAATAGAACTCACAATAAGTATTCAAATCTTAAATCTAAAAATTATAATTTATCTGGTCCAACCAGTGTCAGACGATAAACATCTATTTTCGTGGATTTCATATACGGATCAGGTAATATTAAAATCATAAAGATTTTGATATATGCATAAATATTACAAAGTTCGGACTACTGAATTTGGCAGTCCTTATTTCAGTGAGAGTTGGACAGTGGCATAGGAAGTGCTCTACTGTCTCCTCCTCTTCCTCATCATAGCAACTCCTACAGAAGTCGTTAAAATGGAGCCCTATTCTCCTAGCATGCACACCAGCAATCCAGTGCCCTGTGACAATGGATATTAGAATACATAACCGATGCCTTGTTAGTCCCAAGATGTGGTTTGACCGAAGTCCATCATAATGGGGCCATACTTGCCCCGAGGTTGAACATGTGGACAGGTTCGACCATCTATCCTGTGCAATCCTTGTAAATCTGCAGGAGGAAAGCGGTACTCCGACCAATTGATCCACATCTTAATGTCGAAGAAGCGAACCAGTTCTGGCCAGATCGTCCGCAGTAATATTTCCCGGGGTGTTTGAATGACCCATTACCCAGACTAGCCCTAGGTACTGTAACAAATTACATCTATCATTTTCGACGGCCTATACTCTATGGCATTTCCATGATCATAAATGCTCTAGTAAATGACTAAATGATTTGTATACTTATTTGTAACACTTTCTTGCTTTTATTTCTTTTTTAAATTGCAAGTTATGTGCTTTTTTTTGCAGTTAACTTTCAAACAAACCAATAAAGTATTTGCAAATTGCATTTTCCAAAAACGAAAAGATTTACCATTTAATAGAAATTGGGCTGCAACGTAGTTATATTGGATCTATGCATTAATTCCTATTGATTTTTGATGGAAAGGTACAATGTACATCATTAAAAAAAAATATTGTCCATCGGAAATTACGACTTTCTTCAATCTTTCTGGCAATTTTTGGACTTGATACTTTGGTCTGAAATTAAGCGTAACTCAAAACGTTCTGAACCTAACGAAACAAATAGAAAAGCGAATTTATATATATATACGATGTTATATGATGAAAATATATGGACACATATCTAATCGCATATTCTGTTCAGTATAGGTTTCCTGTGATCGTTTTACTCGGTTATAATACAAGACTCCCTACTAAGTAGTACCATCAAATATAGAAAATTACATCAGAGTCATTCAATTTTTCTGATTGGACTGGTTTCACATATTTTTATTTTTTATTTTTTTTTTTCATTTAATTTTATTTATTGAATCTTCACAAAATTAAGTGAACTAACAATAAGTATTCAAATCTTAACTCTAAATCTTAATTTATATTAAGTCCAACCACTGTCGAACGAAAAACTACATATATGTAATCAAAGAGTTTAGCTTCGGCGGAGGTATGTTGTGTTCCTTCTTCTCAAACGGTTGTAGCCATTGCTTCTCATTATGTTTCGAGCAAGTGGGTTAGGTTGTACTTCAAGCTTCCTCAAATACGATTCTGCGTATTTTCTTATTTCATCTTCGACAAGAGGAACATTGAGATCTTTGTGAATGTTATAATTTTTTACATAACAGAATGCTATTTTGTATTTTATTTTGGAGTCTTTGAATTTTTTCAACATTTGAAGCTGAGGCCGTGCCCTATAGTTGGATACCATAGCACCATATTACCTTAATAATTGAGTTATAGATCAATAGTTTGCAGTCTAGTCTTGAATTTTTAACAATTAGCCAGTTAATCTGAAGTGATTTCAACTTCATTTGGGTAAATTTTGTATCTATATGTGATTTCAACGTAAGACGTCGAACTCAATGCAAACCAAGATATTTTACTTCCGTTTGAGGTATAATCTGATTATTTATGAGAATTTTGGGGCATGAATCTCTCCGCAATGTGAAGGTAATATGTATACATTTATGTTCATTCACTATTCACACGCTATTGGCATTTTCTTAGCTTCGATTTGAGTTGAGGGAATCTGTGCAGTTGCCAATCTCTTTTCAGTCAAGAGCCGTTCGACATCACACAGAACAAATTCTATTATATTTGTTTTGTCGGTGAGTTAGGGTAGCATGTTCAGCAGCACACAAAAAATATTTCAAATATTTTTTTAATAAAATTATTAATTAACTTTATTTTGGAATTTAATTATATGATTTATTAATATAATTAATTTTTTAATTGGTTTACAGTTTTGTTTTTTTAAAAATTGAAAGATGTTAATAAAATATAAAGAAAAATTAAATATTTGTCTATAAAAGTACAAAAATAAAATAAATTTAAGTAAAATTTCAAAAATTTTTAGCTCATTGCGTCTATTTAAGGAAAAGAAGTAATAATAATATCAACTATTCTAGTTATTAATATTATCATTTTGATGATTGGAGCAAAATCAATTAAAAATTAATTAATATTACAAATTTCGTAATTGAAGTCCATTTTTACTTTTTTCTGTGCAGGTTTTAAACTTTTTTTTTCAAAATTATTGAGAGAGAGAGATCGATATCTTCTGATATTCTCAGCGATATATTTTCCGAGCTATGAGTGCTAATATATTTTTATACCCTTCACCACCATAGAATGAACTTTAGAATGGTACAATTTTTGACATGTATTTAGACCATTTTTAAATTATTAAATAATAAAATAGTATTTAAAAATTTCATATTCACCAAAGAACAAAATTAAGAAAATATAAAAAAAAAAACTTTATGAATATTTTCATTATTTTTGCATTAATATTCTTTGGTGGGTTATATTATTAAAACATATTTAAAATCTAGAGAAAATTATCTTGTTAACGATACCAATCACTTATGTTAAAATACCGCGGTTTATTTAATGCCACGTTTGTTACGTCTGTTTCCTGAAGCAAAATACATCAAAATGAAAACTGCGAATGTTAAAATTCTGGTTCAATACTAGCAATTGACTGCTTGCGATTATCCTTCGCAATTCTATTTCTTCCCTCGAAATTTCTCCTTCATAAAATCCTCTTGCCTAAATTCAAAATTTTTAAGTGTAGTAAAAAGTACAATAATATTAGCTTTTTACATGCAGATCAATAGTACAAACATTCTAAAAGTTAATTATATGCATACTTTAACACTCTTATCGAACTAAGTTCAATATTTCTTTTTTAAGTATAATTTTTTCATAATCATTTTTATAAAAATATATTAAATACTTGTATACGTCTACAATAAATATAAACATTTACAATAAAAATACATTAATATTTTATTTTATATATACATACAGTACCTATTTTATTTTTATTATTATTAGTGGGCATAGGCAGCTGTATATAATTTTTGTACGTAAGGAAAATTATTAAACGTTTAGTAAAAGCAGTTCTAAATTTGAACGAACAAAAAAATGCAACTCTTAACGAATTAATATAATTTTTAAAATTTTGAAAAAAATGTTTATTGGAAATGATTGGAAACTATAGTATTATTAAATAACATGATTTTCTAATCCTGCATATAGAATAAAACACATGAAATCTATAGATAATATAACTATTAGCAATAAATTCCAAATTCTTTTAAATTCTGATATTATTCTGAACTTTTTTGGAAATTTTTCAATAAAGATTGATATTTTTGGAATTATTATTTATTTTTTTATTTATTTTAAATTTTACAAAAGTTCTCTATAAAAAAACGATCAAATATTCATGATAGTTTGGCTTGACTTTATAATTTATAATTGAGTAAGAGTTTTCGACTGAAATATCGTAACCAGTTTCGATCGTTATTGTAATGGAATCAACGCAATGATACGATATTATTAAATGCCCGGTATCGCAATAATGTTCTGGAAAAAAATCTAATACACGGAAAACCAATTAAGAAATATATTTTGACACTCTTCCTTTGTTAAATAATTAAAATTTCATCCTTCGTGATTATTGAATTGTTGTATTTTTTTTTACTATTGGAAATTGATACTTAAGTAAGTAAATCTACCTAATCTAAAATCGAAAAATATGAGGTAGTACATAAGTGGGTGAAAATAAATATGCCGAGTTAAATATGTTTCGACGTAATTTGTTACGTCATTACATATTTGCAAATATTTTTTCGTATTTGAGACATATTTAACAAATATTTTTGTATTTGGGACAAATTCTTAATACGTGAACATATTTGTGACACTTTAAAACCAAGAGTTTCTCATGGTTATTTTTAAGTTATGTTAACAATAAAGAAGATTACGGAACGGGATATACCTCATTTTGAAGGTAATATCTTCCGCTATCGTAATCTTTTTACACTTTTCCAAAAATTTAAATTTATTTATTTTTTTTTTATAATATTCAAAGTTGATGGTAGTGGTTTTAAAGTGAAAATTTTAAGTTTTGTCGGAACTAAAGAAGATTACGGAATGGGATATACTTCATTTTGAAGGTAATTAATTCCTCATCCGTAATCTTCCAACTATTTTCAACAAATGTAATTTTTTATATTTTTAAAAAATTTTCAAAGTTGAAGATAGTAGCTTTTTAAGTGAAAATTTTAAGTTTTGTCGGAACTAGATAAGATTACGGAACGGGATATACTTCATTTTGAAGGTAATTAATTCCTCATCCGTAATCTTCCAACTATTTTCAACAAATGTAATTTTTTATATTTTTAAAAAATTTTTAAAGTTGAAGATATTAGCTTTTTAAGTGAAAATTTTAAGTTTTGTCGGAACTAGAGAAGATTACGGAACGGGATATACTTCATTTTGAAGGTAATTAATTCCTCTTCCGTAATCTTCCAACTATTTTCAACAAATGTAAGTTTTTCGATTTTTAAAAAATTTTCAAAGTTGAAGATAGTAGCTTTTTAGGAGAAAATTTTAAGTTTTGTCGGAACTAGAGAAGATTACGGAACGGGATATACTTCATTTTGAAGGTAATTAATTCCTCATCCGTAATCTTCCAACTATTTTCAACAAATGTAAGTTTTTCGATTTTTAAAAAATTTTCAAAGTTGAAGATAGTAGCTTTTTAAGTGAAAATTTTAAGTTTTGTCGGAACTAGAGAAGATTACGGAACGGGATATACTTCATTTTGAAGGTAATTAATTCCTCATCCGTAATCTTCCAACTATTTTCAACAAATGTAATTTTTTATATTTTTAAAAAATTTTTAAAGTTGAAGATAGTAGCTTTTTAAGTGAAAATTTTAAGTTTTGTCGGAACTAGAGAAGATTACGGAACGGGATATACTTCATTTTGAAGGTAATTAATTCCTCATCCGTAATCTTCCAACTATTTTCAACAAATGTAAGTTTTTCGATTTTTAAAAAATTTTTAAAGTTGAAGATATTAGCTTTTTAAGTGAAAATTTTAAGTTTTGTCGGAACTAGAGAAGATTACGGAACGGGATATACTTCATTTTGAAGGTAATTAATTCCTCATCCGTAATCTTCCAACTATTTTCAACAAATGTAAGTTTTTCGATTTTTAAAAAATTTTCAAAGTTGAAGATAGTAGCTTTTTAAGTGAAAATTTTAAGTTTTGTCGGAACTAGAGAAGATTACGGAACGGGATATACTTCATTTTGAAGGTAATTAATTCCTCATCCGTAATCTTCCAACTATTTTCAACAAATGTAAGTTTTTCGATTTTTAAAAAATTTTTAAAGTTGAAGATATTAGCTTTTTAAGTGAAAATTTTAAGTTTTGTCGGAACTAGAGAAGATTACGGAACGGGATATACTTCATTTTGAAGGTAATTAATTCCTCATCCGTAATCTTCCAACTATTTTCAACAAATGTAAGTTTTTCGATTTTTAAAAAATTTTCAAAGTTGAAGATAGTAGCTTTTTAAGTGAAAATTTTAAGTTTTGTCGGAACTAGAGAAGATTACGGAACGGGATATACTTCATTTTGAAGGTAATTAATTCCTCATCCGTAATCTTCCAACTATTTTCAACAAATGTAATTTTTTATATTTTTAAAAAATTTTTAAAGTTGAAGATAGTAGCTTTTTAAGTGAAAATTTTAAGTTTTGTCGGAACTAGAGAAGATTACGGAACGGGATATACTTCATTTTGAAGGTAATTAATTCCTCATCCGTAATCTTCCAACTATTTTCAACAAATGTAAGTTTTTCGATTTTTAAAAAATTTTCAAAGTTGAAGATAGTAGCTTTTTAAGTGAAAATTTTAAGTTTTGTCGGAACTAGAGAAGATTACGGAACGGGATATACTTCATTTTGAAGGTAATTAATTCCTCATCCGTAATCTTCCAACTATTTTCAACAAATGTAATTTTTTATATTTTTAAAAAATTTTTAAAGTTGAAGATAGTAGCTTTTTAAGTGAAAATTTTAAGTTTTGTCGGAACTAGAGAAGATTACGGAACGGGATATACTTCATTTTGAAGGTAATTAATTCCTCATCCGTAATCTTCCAACTATTTTCAACAAATGTAAGTTTTTCGATTTTTAAAAAATTTTTAAAGTTGAAGATATTAGCTTTTTAAGTGAAAATTTTAAGTTTTGTCGGAACTAGAGAAGATTACGGAACGGGATATACTTCATTTTGAAGGTAATTAATTCCTCATCCGTAATCTTCCAACTATTTTCAACAAATGTAAGTTTTTCGATTTTTAAAAAATTTTCAAAGTTGAAGATAGTAGCTTTTTAAGTGAAAATTTTAAGTTTTGTCGGAACTAGAGAAGATTACGGAACGGGATATACTTCATTTTGAAGGTAATTAATTCCTCATCCGTAATCTTCCAACTATTTTCAACAAATGTAATTTTTTATATTTTTAAAAAATTTTTAAAGTTGAAGATAGTAGCTTTTTAAGTGAAAATTTTAAGTTTTGTCGGAACTAGAGAAGATTACGGAACGGGATATACTTCATTTTGAAGGTAATTAATTCCTCTTCCGTAATCATCCAACTATTTTCAACAAATGTAAGTTTTTCGATTTTTAAAAAATTTTCAAAGTTGAAGATAGTAGCTTTTTAAGTGAAAATTTTAAGTTTTGTCGGAACTAGAGAAGATTACGGAACGGGATATACTTCATTTTGAAGGTAATTAATTCCTCATCCGTAATCTTCCAACTATTTTCAACAAATGTAATTTTTTATATTTTTAAAAAATTTTCAAAGTTGAAGATAGTAGCTTTTTAAGTGAAAATTTTAAGTTTTGTCGGAACTAGAGAAGATTACGGAACGGGATATACTTCATTTTGAAGGTAATTAATTCCTCATCCGTAATCTTCCAACTATTTTCAACAAATGTAATTTTTTCTATTTTTAAAAAATTTTCAAAGTTGAAGATAGTAGCTTTTTCAGAGAAAATTTTAAGTTTTGTCGGAACTAGAGAAGATTACGGAACGGGATATACTGCATTTTGAAGGTAAATAATTCCTCATCCGTAATCTTCCAACTATTTTCAACAAATGTAAGTTTTTCGATTTTTAAAAAATTTTCAAAGTTGAAGATAGTAGCTTTTTAGGAGAAAATTTTAAGTTTTGTCGGAACTAGAGAAGATTACGGAACGGGATATACTTCATTTTGAAGGTAATTAATTCCTCATCCGTAATCTTCCAACTATTTTCAACAAATGTAAGTTTTTCGATTTTTAAAAAATTTTCAAAGTTGAAGATAGTAGCTTTTTAAGTGAAAATTTTAAGTTTTGTCGGAACTAGAGAAGATTACGGAACGGGATATACTTCATTTTGAAGGTAATTAATTCCTCATCCGTAATCTTCCAACTATTTTCAACAAATGTAATTTTTTATATTTTTAAAAAATTTTTAAAGTTGAAGATAGTAGCTTTTTAAGTGAAAATTTTAAGTTTTGTCGGAACTAGAGAAGATTACGGAACGGGATATACTTCATTTTGAAGGTAATTAATTCCTCATCCGTAATCTTCCAACTATTTTCAACAAATGTAAGTTTTTCGATTTTTAAAAAATTTTTAAAGTTGAAGATATTAGCTTTTTAAGTGAAAATTTTAAGTTTTGTCGGAACTAGAGAAGATTACGGAACGGGATATACTTCATTTTGAAGGTAATTAATTCCTCATCCGTAATCTTCCAACTATTTTCAACAAATGTAAGTTTTTCGATTTTTAAAAAATTTTCAAAGTTGAAGATAGTAGCTTTTTAAGTGAAAATTTTAAGTTTTGTCGGAACTAGAGAAGATTACGGAACGGGATATACTTCATTTTGAAGGTAATTAATTCCTCATCCGTAATCTTCCAACTATTTTCAACAAATGTAAGTTTTTCGATTTTTAAAAAATTTTTAAAGTTGAAGATATTAGCTTTTTAAGTGAAAATTTTAAGTTTTGTCGGAACTAGAGAAGATTACGGAACGGGATATACTTCATTTTGAAGGTAATTAATTCCTCATCCGTAATCTTCCAACTATTTTCAACAAATGTAAGTTTTTCGATTTTTAAAAAATTTTCAAAGTTGAAGATAGTAGCTTTTTAAGTGAAAATTTTAAGTTTTGTCGGAACTAGAGAAGATTACGGAACGGGATATACTTCATTTTGAAGGTAATTAATTCCTCATCCGTAATCTTCCAACTATTTTCAACAAATGTAATTTTTTATATTTTTAAAAAATTTTTAAAGTTGAAGATAGTAGCTTTTTAAGTGAAAATTTTAAGTTTTGTCGGAACTAGAGAAGATTACGGAACGGGATATACTTCATTTTGAAGGTAATTAATTCCTCATCCGTAATCTTCCAACTATTTTCAACAAATGTAAGTTTTTCGATTTTTAAAAAATTTTCAAAGTTGAAGATAGTAGCTTTTTAAGTGAAAATTTTAAGTTTTGTCGGAACTAGAGAAGATTACGGAACGGGATATACTTCATTTTGAAGGTAATTAATTCCTCATCCGTAATCTTCCAACTATTTTCAACAAATGTAATTTTTTATATTTTTAAAAAATTTTTAAAGTTGAAGATAGTAGCTTTTTAAGTGAAAATTTTAAGTTTTGTCGGAACTAGAGAAGATTACGGAACGGGATATACTTCATTTTGAAGGTAATTAATTCCTCATCCGTAATCTTCCAACTATTTTCAACAAATGTAAGTTTTTCGATTTTTAAAAAATTTTTAAAGTTGAAGATATTAGCTTTTTAAGTGAAAATTTTAAGTTTTGTCGGAACTAGAGAAGATTACGGAACGGGATATACTTCATTTTGAAGGTAATTAATTCCTCATCCGTAATCTTCCAACTATTTTCAACAAATGTAAGTTTTTCGATTTTTAAAAAATTTTCAAAGTTGAAGATAGTAGCTTTTTAAGTGAAAATTTTAAGTTTTGTCGGAACTAGAGAAGATTACGGAACGGGATATACTTCATTTTGAAGGTAATTAATTCCTCATCCGTAATCTTCCAACTATTTTCAACAAATGTAATTTTTTATATTTTTAAAAAATTTTTAAAGTTGAAGATAGTAGCTTTTTAAGTGAAAATTTTAAGTTTTGTCGGAACTAGAGAAGATTACGGAACGGGATATACTTCATTTTGAAGGTAATTAATTCCTCTTCCGTAATCATCCAACTATTTTCAACAAATGTAAGTTTTTCGATTTTTAAAAAATTTTCAAAGTTGAAGATAGTAGCTTTTTAAGTGAAAATTTTAAGTTTTGTCGGAACTAGAGAAGATTACGGAACGGGATATACTTCATTTTGAAGGTAATTAATTCCTCATCCGTAATCTTCCAACTATTTTCAACAAATGTAATTTTTTATATTTTTAAAAAATTTTCAAAGTTGAAGATAGTAGCTTTTTAAGTGAAAATTTTAAGTTTTGTCGGAACTAGAGAAGATTACGGAACGGGATATACTTCATTTTGAAGGTAATTAATTCCTCATCCGTAATCTTCCAACTATTTTCAACAAATGTAATTTTTTCTATTTTTAAAAAATTTTCAAAGTTGAAGATAGTAGCTTTTTCAGAGAAAATTTTAAGTTTTGTCGGAACTAGAGAAGATTACGGAACGGGATATACTGCATTTTGAAGGTAAATAATTCCTCATCCGTAATCTTCCAACTATTTTCAACAAATGTAAGTTTTTCGATTTTTAAAAAATTTTCAAAGTTGAAGATAGTAGCTTTTTAAGTGAAAATTTTAAGTTTTGTCGGAACTAGAGAAGATTACGGAATGGGATATACTTCATTTTGAAGGTAATTAATTCCTCATCCGTAATCTTCCAACTATTTTCAACAAATGTAATTTTTTATATTTTTAAAAAATTTTCAAAGTTGAAGATAGTAGCTTTTTAAGAGAAAATTTTAAGTTTTGTCGGAACTAGAGAAGATTACGGAACTGGATATACTTCATTTTGAAGGTAATTAATTCCTCATCCGTAATCTTCCAACTATTTTCAACAAATGTAAGTTTTTCGATTTTTAAAAAAATTTCAAAGTTGAAGATAGTAGCTTTTTAGGAGAAAATTTTAAGTTTTGTCGGAACTAGAGAAGATTACGGAACGGGATATACTTCATTTTGAAGGTAATTAATTCCTCTTCCGTAATCTTCCAACTATTTTCAACAAATGTAATTTTTTATATTTTTAAAAAATTTTTAAAGTTGAAGATATTAGCTTTTTAAGTGAAAATTTTAAGTTTTGTCGGAACTAGAGAAAATTACGGAACGGGATATACTTCATTTTGAAGGTAATTAATTCCTCTTCCGTAATCTTCCAACTATTTTCAACAAATGTAAGTTTTTCGATTTTTAAAAAATTTTCAAAGTTGAAGATAGTAGCTTTTTAGGAGAAAATTTTAAGTTTTGTCGGAACTAGAGAAGATTACGGAACGGGATATACTTCATTTTGAAGGTAATTAATTCCTCATCCGTAATCTTCCAACTATTTTCAACAAATGTAATTTTTTCTATTTTTAAAAAATTTTCAAAGTTGAAGATAGTAGCTTTTTAAGAGAAAATTTTAAGTTTTGTCGGAACTAGAGAAGATTACGGAACGGGATATACTTCATTTTGAAGGTAATTAATTCCTCATCCGTAATCTTCCAACTATTTTCAACAAATGTAATTTTTTATATTTTTAAAAAATTTTCAAAGTTGAAGATAGTAGCTTTTTAAGAGAAAATTTTAAGTTTTGTCGGAACTAGAGAAGATTACGGAACGGGATATACTTCATTTTGAAGGTAATTAATTCCTCATCCGTAATCTTCCAACTATTTTCAACAAATGTAAGTTTTTCGATTTTTAAAAAATTTTCAAAGTTGAAGATAGTACCTTTTTCAGAGAATACTTTAAGTTTTGTCGGAACTAGAGAAGATTACGGAACGGGATATACTTCATTTTGAAGGTAATTAATTCCTCTTTCGTAATCTTCCAACTATTTTCAACAAATGTAAGTTTTTCGATTTTTAAAAAAATGTCAAAGTTGAAGATAGTAGCTTTTTAGGAGAAAATTTTAAGTTTTGTCGGAACTAGAGAAGATTACGGAACGGGATATACTTCATTTTGAAGGTAATTAATTCCTCTTCCGTAATCATCCAACTATTTTCAGCAAATGTAATTTTTTATATTTTTAAACAATTTTCAAAGTTGAAGATAGTAGCTTTTTAAGTGAAAATTTTAAGTTTTGTCGGAACTAGAGAAGATTACGGAACGGGATATACTTCATTTTGAAGGTAATTAATTCCTCATCCGTAATCTTCCAACTATTTTCAACAAATGTAAGTTTTTCGATTTTTAAAAAATTTTCAAAGTTGAAGATAGTACCTTTTTCAGAGAAAATTTTAAGTTTTGTCGGAACTAGAGAAGATTACGGAACGGGATATACTTCATTTTGAAGGTAATTAATTCCTCATCCGTAATCTTCCAACTATTTTCAACAAATGTAATTTTTTATATTTTTAAAAAATTTTCAAAGTTGAAGATAGTAGCTTTTTAAGTGAAAATTTTAAGTTTTGTCGGAACTAGAGAAGATTACGGAACGGGATATACTTCATTTTGAAGGTAATTAATTCCTCTTCCGTAATCTTCCAACTATTTTCAACAAATGTAATTTTTTATATTTTTAAAAAATTTTTAAAGTTGAAGATAGTAGCTTTTTAAGTGAAAATTTTAAGTTTTGTCGGAACTAGAGAAGATTACGGAACGGGATATACTTCATTTTGAAGGTAATTAATTCCTCTTCCGTAATCATCCAACTATTTTCAACAAATGTAAGTTTTTCGATTTTTAAAAAATTTTCAAAGTTGAAGATAGTAGCTTTTTAAGTGAAAATTTTAAGTTTTGTCGGAACTAGAGAAGATTACGGAACGGGATATACTTCATTTTGAAGGTAATTAATTCCTCATCCGTAATCTTCCAACTATTTTCAACAAATGTAATTTTTTATATTTTTAAAAAATTTTCAAAGTTGAAGATAGTAGCTTTTTAAGTGAAAATTTTAAGTTTTGTCGGAACTAGAGAAGATTACGGAACGGGATATACTTCATTTTGAAGGTAATTAATTCCTCATCCGTAATCTTCCAACTATTTTCAACAAATGTAAGTTTTTCGATTTTTAAAAAATTTTCAAAGTTGAAGATAGTAGCTTTTTCAGAGAAAATTTTAAGTTTTGTCGGAACTAGAGAAGATTACGGAACGGGATATACTTCATTTTGAAGGTAAATAATTCCTCATCCGTAATCTTCCAACTATTTTCAACAAATGTAAGTTTTTCGATTTTTAAAAAATTTTCAAAGTTGAAGATAGTAGCTTTTTAAGTGAAAATTTTAAGTTTTGTCGGAACTAGAGAAGATTACGGAATGGGATATACTTCATTTTGAAGGTAATTAATTCCTCATCCGTAATCTTCCAACTATTTTCAACAAATGTAATTTTTTATATTTTTAAAAAATTTTCAAAGTTGAAGATAGTAGCTTTTTAAGAGAAAATTTTAAGTTTTGTCGGAACTAGAGAAGATTACGGAACTGGATATACTTCATTTTGAAGGTAATTAATTCCTCATCCGTAATCTTCCAACTATTTTCAACAAATGTAAGTTTTTCGATTTTTAAAAAAATTTCAAAGTTGAAGATAGTAGCTTTTTAGGAGAAAATTTTAAGTTTTGTCGGAACTAGAGAAGATTACGGAACTGGATATACTTCATTTTGAAGATAATTAATTCCTCATCCGTAATCTTCCAACTATTTTCAGCAAATGTAATTTTTTATATTTTTAAAAAATTTTTAAAGTTGAAGATAGTAGCTTTTTAGGAGAAAATTTTAAGTTTTGTCGGAACTAGAGAAGATTACGGAACGGGATATACTTCATTTTGAAGGTAATTAATTCCTCATCCGTAATCTTCCAACTATTTTCAACAAATGTAATTTTTTCTATTTTTAAAAAATATAAAAAATTAAAATAAATTTACTTTAGTCCGAATTTACACGCGGAAGAAATGGAGAAACATAATATTTTTTGGCGAAATGAAAAATACTTTGTTAGGAAATAACTTCCGAAGAAATATTCGCCACCCTGTAGGGAAAAAATTCCACGTTAAATTCACATGACTGTTTCAGTGTGAGGTGAATATATAATGTTTGGGAATGATTTTAATTAAATTCAAATGGTCCTATTTATCATATTGATAAATACAATATATGCATATGGGTACTGCGATATATCGTACAAAAGCATATTATAGAGAACGTAGATATTTTCCTAAGCCCTTAATTGCAAATACAAGTAACGATTTACCATTTATCTCTTGTTTTGAACCATTTTTCTTTCATATTTGAAGCACTGATTGTTTCTTTTCATTTTCTGTGTCAAAATACTATTTCTTTATAATATTTTTAACCTTAACGAAACTTTTCTTATTCTATTAAGTAAAAATAATCAAAAAAGTATAATAGAATTCGATTTAGTATAAAAAAATTATAAATAAATTAACTGTATATAGTATTATTAAGTAGAATATCGTAAAATTTGGGTCAAAATCAAAAACCGTTTTTTGGTACACAAAATCGTTTCAATGATTATAAATCGTTGAAGGTGGTAACATTGTAGGTTTAATTTTCTCTTTTTATTTTTTTTTTTTTTAACTTCGCGCCACTTTACTCAGCAATTAGTTTTAATGGCTGAACAAAGTTTTTTTTTATTTGTGTTCTATGCAGTTTACGTCATAGAAAGTAATAAAACAAAAAAACTGTAAAAAACCTAACTGCTTGTATCAGTGTTGCCAGAACTTCTCTGAGAAAAAGTGCTAAATGGCTATTAAAAAAGTGCAATTTAGTAAAAATAAGTGCTAATTGATTGTTAAAAAGTGCAATTCTTTAGAAAAAGGTGCTAAATTTTAAATAAAGTAATTAGAATAAACAATTTTGTTATATATGCATATATTCACTATTTTATTTTTTTATTTTTTAATTTGTATAGTTTACGCACATTATATAGGTCATATTCTTAATTCTAAAGGAACAAATCAATTGAGAATAACTTCCTATCTCCATACTTATGAACGTATTCACATTATTTTTTTGCACAGTAAATTTCAAACATAAGTATGTATTATTGAAAAATATATAAAATAATTTTAAATAATTTTGTTAAAATAAAATAAGAACATTAATTTATAGAAATATAAGCACTGCGCATGAAGAACTGGAATATAAAATATTAGGTTCATCTCTTTACAGTTTTTAGGTTAAAATGCTTTTTAATTCGTGTATTGGATAAAATATTTTAATCCCTATGTAAGAGCTTTTATTGCAATTCAGGTACTTTTTTGTAAGAATGGGTTTATTTCTTTCATTTTTTGATCGGCTGTCCTTACAATCGGTATTTTCCTAAAACTTTGTTCACAGTTGTTTGATATTGCAAATGTTTTGTAAGAGAAAGTGGTCGAAAAAGATTTGATCGGTAAACTATACAAAGATATTTTTAGCTATTTTGTGCTTTATTTTTACATAATTAAAATTAAAGTGCAAAAACTAAAAATAAATGCTAGAAACGTACTTTAAATGCTAAAAAATTCATTTTTTTTAGAAAAAAGTATAAAAAGGTGCTAAAAAGCATCTAGCACCTTTTTTTCGGAAAAAAGTGCAGTACCCGAAAAATAAGTGCTAGAATTGCACTTTAAATGCCGTTATGGCAACGCTGGCTTGTATGTATTAGTAGTTACAGAACTAGTTTATAGTGTGAAGAGAGTAATTTTTGGTTTCTGAGAGAATTAAATAGTTGAACTTTTAGTTCAGAGATGGAAAAGTTGATACTATAGTACTATTTTAATTTAAATCAAAAATTTTGAAAATATTTTGGCAAACGAAAAAAAAACTAAAATAACAACTCAATAGAACAGTGTTGATTAAACTAATTGTGTTTAAAAAAAACAAGTAAAAAAATAATGTTTTGTTTCTACGTTCATAATTATAGAAAATTTAAAAAGTACCATTAGTTGAACAAAAATGGATTCTCATTTATGTAGGACCACATATCTTTAATTTATAGTTTATAGGTGTTTATAGATTCATAATTATTGAAAATTAAAAAAGAACCATAGGAAAAGCAAAAAAGTATCACATTTATAATGTTTTAGGTTAAATATTTAAATATATTAATTAAGAATAAAAAAACAAAAGTAGTTTTTAAAAACTCTGACCATAACTACGTAATTACATACAGGATTATAAATAATTTGTCACTTAACTACTTCTATGTTATGTAGACGGTATGTTTTTCCATTAGAAAAGCTTTAAATTTTCACTCTTAAAAGTTATCAATGATGAAAAATCAAAATTCATTCAATTTAAGACTTCGGATATTAATTCATTCATTAATTCATGTACAAATTCTACTAACCATGATGGAATTACTTTAACAAGGTGTATGCATAAAGGCAAAAACTACAACAATGCAATAATAACAGCCATTTTTTTCGTTGGAAATGAGACTGAAACGTCAAACAAAAGAGAAGAAGAAAAACACGTGCAAATTGTAAACAATGATTGCTGAATTTGAAAATTAATATGAATTTTTTTTTTTGTACAATAAGATATGTTACATTTCCATTTTATACTTCCTTTTTATAAATAGCATTTTTCTTTATTAATATTACAAATTTCACCACCGAAAATATTTGCTTTTGATTGTAAACAAACCAACACATATAAACTTAAAAAAATTCGACATTTCAGTCTTACACCACAAAATTAAGCAAAAAATAATCAGCTGATTTTACAATTTCACCTTGTACTCATTCCACCATGCTACTAACCTATGTGTTTTTACTAACACATACAAGGAGTTAGGTTTTTTTTGACAGCTTTTGTTGTTTTCTACGATGTAAACTGCATAGAATACAAATAAAAAAAAACTTTGTTCAGCCATTAAAACTCATTGCTGAGTAAAGTGGCGCGAAAATAAGTAAAAGAAAAATATAAAGGGAAAAGAAACCTACAATGTTACCACATTCAACGATTTTTTTTTGTAAAAAAAAAACGTTTTTAACAACATTTAATTCGTACGGTTGTATAATCTTTAATTTTCTTACATTGAGTAAGATTTTTTCTGAAATATTAAATATGTATATTTTAGAATTTTTTTTTGGATTAAAGATACATATTGTCACGAAGTTAACCATTAGGTAGGGTCTACAGGATAGAAAAATCTATAACAAGTAACAAAACGTCGGCAGAGCTGCTGAAATTTTTCTGTTTATGGGAATACGTAGATAAAATTTTATCATAATAAATCACTTTTTGTTTCTGTCAAGGAATGTTGTCAAATTGTAATAGTTATATTTATTTTGTTTTTAATTTGATTTGTTAATACACAACAAAAGACAACAACAAAGACGTTTGATAGCAAAACAATTCTATCTTCGGTCGAACTCTAATAATTATATCATAACGCTGCAATTATTTAAATAAATTGAGTCCACAAGTGATAAATTCTTATCACGATAAGAAATTGACGATGGTTATGAAAAATATATCGCGTAGATCCTACGTTATTAATTCATATGTACATTATTAGATGATACGCAGGGATGGAAAATGAAAATATTTAGAGTACTAAAATTCAAATTTTTCATAGTTTATCTTTATTTAGTGCAAAACTCAAAGAATGTAACCAAACCAAATTATTAAATGATTACATTCAGATTAAATATTACAGTTATTTAAATAAACTTAAGGAGAACAAAATCTAAAATTAATTCTTTAAAATCAAGCACTTCCGCTTTAGATTTGTTAAAATATATTTAATTACCTAATCTCTTTTTTTCATTTGATTTACTGAGCATAAAAATAATTCTATAAATTTATTTGAATTGTCCTATTATTTTTTCGATGTTTAAACACGATTGTTAAAGCAAATGTTAAAAGAACCATGTTTAAACATCAAAAAAATTAGCATTTACATCAATTTGAACGATTTAAATTTATCATTTACATGATGTTAGTGTTAAATATTTTATGTTAAGTGAAGACGACTAGTTATGTATGAGAAAACAAATAATAAGAAAAATGGATTAAATTTTAAATTTCATATTTTTACTTAAAATTGGTAGAAAATATGGCTAATTTTTACCTTAATGAAAAGAAAACATATTAAATTTTATTTGTACGCCATGTTTAAGCAAAATAGACAACTTCACTTTGGTATAAGCATGTGATTTGAAATCGCCTATTTTCTAGTGATTGTGAACCACATCTATTATGCGATTTGAAATCGTAATCGCCAATTTTATGCGATTCTCATCACATAGCCGTTTATTTTAGGCCAATGACAGGCTTGCATATTTTGTTTGCATATGATTCTTAAATGTATTAATAAGACTCAGAATATTATTAGTTAAAATATAGTTCATATTAAGCGAGACGGTACTTTATTTTAAATGTTATTTTTTTTATTTCCATAATAACCCAATTAAAAATGTTAGATATACTTTTCTGTTCTTTCGGTAGCCTTTGTAATTGTTTGGATACATAAATATGATAACTATTATTTCAGCTTAGTTTTCAGATTTGACAAAAAAAAGTACAGTGATATTATTTGTAAGCTGCCAACCTGTTAATAAATTTAATAGCTTCAAGTGGACATTTCGATATCTAATGTTACATGGTTAAATTACTAAAAAAAAAATAAATCCCACAAAGTATTATTTTCATTAAATTTTAACTAATGCATCAAATTTTTATTTTGTATGCTTAGGTTATTTCGTTCGAAATTCTTCAAATAAGCTACATATATAAAATATAACATTTTCCACAAACCCCTTAATGCACTTAGATTGTAGTGTCTAAAATGATAATTCATATTTCTATTAAATTTATAGGTATCAAAATATATAAATTTCCACACAGCAGATTTAAATATCCATGATGAAAAAGCTAAATAAAATGCAAGCAAAAAAAAGTGGTGTTAACTATGTACATAGAACACAAATCGGTAGAACTCTTTTTTTTACATGTGTAGTTATATTCGCTATTACGGCCCATTCAGCCATTAAAACTAATTGCTGATTAAAGTGGCGCCAAAAATAAGATATTATTAATTAAGAATAAAGGATAAAAAGAAAAGGAAAACAACAGTGTTGTTAAGCAAAGTTGGTACATTTGCACGATTTATCATCATTGTGACGATTTTGTGTATAAAAAGTATTTTGATGATTTTTACCTTAAATGATAAAAAAGATTTAGATTATATAAAACTACCTTCAACTTTGAAAAATTTTAAAAAATCGAAAAAATTACATTTGTTGAAAATAGTTGGAAGATTACGGATGAGGAATTAATTATCTTCAAAATGAAGTATATCCCGTTCCGTAATCTTCTCTAGTTCCGACAAAACTTAAAATTTTCACTTAAAAAGCTACTATCTTCAACTTTGAAATTTTTTTAAAAATCGAAAACCTTACATTTGTTGAAAATAGTTGGAAGATTACGGAAGAGGAATTAATTACCTTCAAAATGAAGTATATCCCGTTCCGTAATCTTCTCTAGTTCCGACAAAACTTAAAATTTTCTCTGAAAAAGGTACTATCTTCAACTTTGAAAATTTTTTAAAAATCGAAAAACTTACATTTGTTGAAAATAGTTGGATGATTACGGAAGAGGAATTAATTACCTTCAAAATGAAGTATATCCCGTTCCGTAATCTTCTCTAGTTCCGACAAAACTTAAAATTTTCTCTGAAAAAGGTACTATCTTCAACTTTGAAAATTTTTTAAAAATCGAAAAACTTACATTTGTTGAAAATAGTTGGATGATTACGGAAGAGGAATTAATTACCTTCAAAATGAAGTATATCCCGTTCCGTAATCTTCTCTAGTTCCGACAAAACTTAAAATTTTCACTTAAAAAGCTACTATCTTCAACTTTGAAAATTTTTTAAAAATATAAAAAATTACATTTGTTGAAAATAGTTGGAAGATTACGGATGAGGAATTAATTATCTTCAAAATGAAGTATATCCCGTTCCGTAATCTTCTCTAGTTCCGACAAAACTTAAAATTTTCACTTAAAAAGCTACTATCTTCAACTTTGAAAATTTTTTAAAAATATAAAAAATTACATTTGCTGAAAATAGTTGGAAGATTACGGAAGAGGAATTAATTACCTTCAAAATGAAGTATATCCCGTTCCGTAATCTTCTCTAGTTCCGACAAAACTTAAAATTTTCACTTAAAAAGCTACTATCTTCAACTTTGAAAATTGTTTAAAAATATAAAAAATTACATTTGCTGAAAATAGTTGGATGATTACGGAAGAGGAATTAATTACCTTCAAAATGAAGTATATCCCGTTCCGTAATCTTCTCTAGTTCCGACAAAACTTAAAATTTTCTCTTAAAAAGCTACTATCTTCAACTTTGAAAATTTTTTAAAAATATAAAAAATTACATTTGTTGAAAATAGTTGGAAGATTACGGAAGAGGAATTAATTACCTTCAAAATGAAGTATATCCCGTTCCGTAATCTTCTCTAGTTCCGACAAAACTTAAAATTTTCACTTAAAAAGCTACTATCTTCAACTTTGAAATTTTTTTAAAAATCGAAAAACTTACATTTGTTGAAAATAGTTGGAAGATTACGGAAGAGGAATTAATTACCTTCAAAATGAAGTATATCCCGTTCCGTAATCTTCTCTAGTTCCGACAAAACTTAAAATTTTCTCTGAAAAAGCTACTATCTTCAACTTTGAAAATTTTTTAAAAATCGAAAAACTTACATTTGTTGAAAATAGTTGGAAGATTACGGAAGAGGAATTAATTACCTTCAAAATGAAGTAATCTTCCGTAATCTTCTCTAGTTCCGACAAAACTTAAAATTTTCACTTAAAAAGCTACTATCTTCAACTTTGACATTTTTTTTAAAATCGAAAAACTTACATTTGTTGAAAATAGTTGGAAGATTACGGAAGAGGAATTAATTACCTTCAAAATGAAGTATATCCCGTTCCGTAATCTTCTCTAGTTCCGACAAAACTTAAAATATTCTCTGAAAAAGGTACTATCTTCAACTTTGAAAATTTTTTAAAAATCGAAAAACTTACATTTGTTGAAAATAGTTGGATGATTACGGAAGAGGAATTAATTACCTTCAAAATGAAGTATATCCCGTTCCGTAATCTTCTCTAGTTCCGACAAAACTTAAAATTTTCTCTTAAAAAGCTACTATCTTCAACTTTGAAAATTTTTTAAAAATATAAAAAATTACATTTGTTGAAAATAGTTGGAAGATTACGGAAGAGGAATTAATTACCTTCAAAATGAAGTATATCCCGTTCCGTAATCTTCTCTAGTTCCGACAAAACTTAAAATTTTCTCTGAAAAAGCTACTATCTTCAACTTTGAAAATTTTTTAAAAATCGAAAAACTTACATTTGTTGAAAATAGTTGGAAGATTACGGATGAGGAATTAATTACCTTCAAAATGAAGTATATCCCGTTCCGTAATCTTCTCTAGTTCCGACAAAACTTAAAATTTTCACTTAAAAAGCTACTATCTTCAACTTTGACATTTTTTTTAAAATCGAAAAACTTACATTTGTTGAAAATAGTTGGAAGATTACGGATGAGGAATTAATTACCTTCAAAATGAAGTATATCCCGTTCCGTAATCTTCTCTAGTTCCGACAAAACTTAAAATTTTCTCCTAAAAAGCTACTATCTTCAACTTTAAAAATTTTTTAAAAATATAAAAAATTACATTTGCTGAAAATAGTTGGAAGATTACGGATGAGGAATTAATTATCTTCAAAATGAAGTATATCCAGTTCCGTAATCTTCTCTAGTTCCGACAAAACTTAAAATTTTCTCCTAAAAAGCTACTATCTTCAACTTTGAAATTTTTTTAAAAATCGAAAAACTTACATTTGTTGAAAATAGTTGGAAGATTACGGATGAGGAATTAATTACCTTCAAAATGAAGTATATCCAGTTCCGTAATCTTCTCTAGTTCCGACAAAACTTAAAATTTTCTCTTAAAAAGCTACTATCTTCAACTTTGAAAATTTTTTAAAAATATAAAAAATTACATTTGTTGAAAATAGTTGGAAGATTACGGATGAGGAATTAATTACCTTCAAAATGAAGTATATCCCATTCCGTAATCTTCTCTAGTTCCGACAAAACTTAAAATTTTCACTTAAAAAGCTACTATCTTCAACTTTGAAAATTTTTTAAAAATCGAAAAACTTACATTTGTTGAAAATAGTTGGAAGATTACGGATGAGGAATTATTTACCTTCAAAATGAAGTATATCCCGTTCCGTAATCTTCTCTAGTTCCGACAAAACCTAAAATTTTCTCTGAAAAAGCTACTATCTTCAACTTTGAAAATTTTTTAAAAATCGAAAAACTTACACTTGTTGAAAATAGTTGGAAGATTACGGATGAGGAATTAATTACCTTCAAAATGAAGTATACCCCGTTCCGTAATCTTCTCTAGTTCCGACAAAACTTAAAATTTTCACTTAAAAAGCTACTATCTTCAACTTTGAAAATTTTTTAAAAATATAAAAAATTACATTTGTTGAAAATAGTTGGAAGATTACGGATGAGGAATTAATTACCTTCAAAATGAAGTATATCCCGTTCCGTAATCTTCTCTAGTTCCGACAAAACTTAAAATTTTCACTTAAAAAGCTACTATCTTCAACTTTGAAAATTTTTTAAAAATCGAAAAACTTACATTTGTTGAAAATAGTTGGATGATTACGGAAGAGGAATTAATTACCTTCAAAATGAAGTATATCCCGTTCCGTAATCTTCTCTAGTTCCGACAAAACTTAAAATTTTCACTTAAAAAGCTACTATCTTCAACTTTAAAAATTTTTTAAAAATATAAAAAATTACATTTGTTGAAAATAGTTGGAAGATTACGGAAGAGGAATTAATTACCTTCAAAATGAAGTATATCCCGTTCCGTAATCTTCTCTAGTTCCGACAAAACTTAAAATTTTCACTTAAAAAGCTACTATCTTCAACTTTGAAAATTTTTTAAAAATCGAAAAACTTACATTTGTTGAAAATAGTTGGAAGATTACGGATGAGGAATTAATTACCTTCAAAATGAAGTATATCCCGTTCCGTAATCTTCTCTAGTTCCGACAAAACTTAAAATTTTCACTTAAAAAGCTACTATCTTCAACTTTGAAAATTTTTTAAAAATATAAAAAATTACATTTGTTGAAAATAGTTGGAAGATTACGGATGAGGAATTAATTACCTTCAAAATGAAGTATATCCCGTTCCGTAATCTTCTCTAGTTCCGACAAAACTTAAAATTTTCACTTAAAAAGCTACTATCTTCAACTTTGAAAATTTTTTAAAAATCGAAAAACTTACATTTGTTGAAAATAGTTGGATGATTACGGAAGAGGAATTAGTTACCTTCAAAATGAAGTATATCCCGTTCCGTAATCTTCTCTAGTTCCGACAAAACTTAAAATTTTCACTTAAAAAGCTACTATCTTCAACTTTAAAAATTTTTTAAAAATATAAAAAATTACATTTGTTGAAAATAGTTGGAAGATTACGGAAGAGGATTTAATTACCTTCAAAATGAAGTATATCCCGTTCCGTAATCTTCTCTAGTTCCGACAAAACTTAAAATTTTCACTTAAAAAGCTACTATCTTCAACTTTGAAAATTTTTTAAAAATATAAAAAATTACATTTGTTGAAAATAGTTGGAAGATTACGGATGAGGAATTAATTACCTTCAAAATGAAGTATATCCCGTTCCGTAATCTTCTCTAGTTCCGACAAAACTTAAAATTTTCTCCTAAAAAGCTACTATCTTCAACTTTGACATTTTTTTAAAAATCGAAAAACTTACATTTGTTGAAAATAGTTGGAAGATTACGGAAGAGGAATTAATTACCTTCAAAATGAAGTATATCCCATTCCGTAATCTTCTTTAGTTCCGACAAAACTTAAAATTTTCACTTTAAAACCACTACCATCAACTTTGAATATTATAAAAAAAAAATAAATAAATTTAAATTTTTGGAAAAGTGTAAAAAGATTACGATAGCGGAAGATATTACCTTCAAAATGAGGTATATCCCGTTCCGTAATCTTCTCTAGTTCCGACAAAACTTAAAATTTTCTCCTAAAAAGCTACTATCTTCAACTTTAAAAATTTTTTAAAAATATAAAAAATTACATTTGCTGAAAATAGTTGGAAGATTACGGATGAGGAATTAATTATCTTCAAAATGAAGTATATCCCGTTCCGTAATCTTCTCTAGTTCCGACAAAACTTAAAATTTTCTCTTAAAAAGCTACTATCTTCAACTTTGAAAATTTTTTAAAAATATAAAAAATTACATTTGTTGAAAATAGTTGGAAGATTACGGATGAGGAATTAATTACCTTCAAAATGAAGTATATCCCATTCCGTAATCTTCTTTAGTTCCGACAAAACTTAAAATTTTCACTTTAAAACCACTACCATCAACTTTGAATATTATAAAAAAAAAATAAATAAATTTAAATTTTTGGAAAAGTGTAAAAAGATTACGATAGCGGAAGATATTACCTTCAAAATGAGGTATATCCCGTTCCGTAATCTTCTCTAGTTCCGACAAAACTTAAAATTTTCTCCTAAAAAGCTACTATCTTCAACTTTAAAAATTTTTTAAAAATATAAAAAATTACATTTGCTGAAAATAGTTGGAAGATTACGGATGAGGAATTAATTATCTTCAAAATGAAGTATATCCCGTTCCGTAATCTTCTCTAGTTCCGACAAAACTTAAAATTTTCTCTTAAAAAGCTACTATCTTCAACTTTGAAAATTTTTTAAAAATATAAAAAATTACATTTGTTGAAAATAGTTGGAAGATTACGGATGAGGAATTAATTACCTTCAAAATGAAGTATATCCCATTCCGTAATCTTCTTTAGTTCCGACAAAACTTAAAATTTTCACTTTAAAACCACTACCATCAACTTTGAATATTATAAAAAAAAATAAATAAATTTAAATTTTTGGAAAAGTGTAAAAAGATTACGATAGCGGAAGATATTACCTTCAAAATGAGGTATATCCCGTTCCGTAATCTTCTTTATTGTTAACATAACTTAAAAATAACCATGAGAAATTCTTGGTTTTAAAGTGTCACAAATATGTTCACGTATTAAGAATTTGTCCCAAATACAAAAATATTTGTTAAATATGTCTCAAATACGAAAAAATATTTGCAAATATGTAATGACGTAACAAATTACGTCGAAACATATTTAACTCGGCATATTTATTTTCACCCACTTGTAGTACATAGTTTGATTTTAGTAAATAAATACATGTTATAAGGGTTTTCAGTTACCATATTTACATCATTAAAGCAACGATTGATAGCACTAGTAGCTTTAATTGGCTACATGTGTTCATTGGGATAACATCAAATATCTACTGTTACATGACTTGTATAAATTTTTACAGGCATGATTGTTGCAATATTGTGACTTTAAGATAATTTTTAAGAATTTTCATATTAGAACTACATATTAATATTATTTCAGGGCCATTATCAGAATGCTATTCAAAAATATTCCTAAATTCTTAAAAGGAATGGGGAAAGGAATTTGTTTTTAATAAGGACTGCGCGCGAAAAAATCCGTGCATGCAAATCTGCTTAGAGAAACTAAACCAATGGTCAAATTTTTTAAAGTGATATTTTTATCAATGAATGTTATGTTTAAGTTCTAAACATAAAAGAATAAAATATTTTCTGTTGGTTTTTAAGGATATATCTGATCTTTTCCAGAATTATTCTAATTAAAGGTTTTATTGTGTTTCGGTCACTTTTTTGCTCGAATAAGTCCACATATTTTTAAACTCCGTTTCATTTTATGCTGAACTTTTAATGTCCTTTAAATTATTTTTACTAGAGCCCAATATCTTTCAATTACAAGGAGTTTCTGACAATTTGATGGATTAGCCTCTTTCGGTACAAACGCTTAAAATTTATTTGTTACAACTTCATTGTTTTGTTGTTGTAATGAGATGAAGCGGGAACAGATCAGAAAACAGCGGATTCACTGTATTTTCTTGGGAAAGGGAGAAGTATTCACCAAAGGCACTCATTCACGTATAATTCTGAGTTAATGCTTATTCCCGCATATGCATATGACTTCCCAAATCAAAAACTTTCTTGGAAATTTTGATTTCTTTGATACACGAAATTGTTCTGCCATACTCCCTGTAGCATCTGCGACATAGAATTCCTGGCTATGAAGTTGAAAAAAGTCAGCCTGTACGAACGTTTCATCGTCTATTATACAGAAATAAAATTTCTGAAAAAAATCCGTCTGAAGTACTTTCAATTTATTTTTTAACTCCAAATTCTTGCTTGCGTTTGCATTATGACTTTTTTCTTACTTTATACGTCTTCAGGCTAGATTTCCTTTAAAATTTTCTGATAAACATTCAAAGCAATTAAATTTTTGTAACACTTTTCTTCCAGAGATGAGGTGATTTTCTCTCAAAATCCTTTCAATTTTGCCTGAGTCCTATAGACTGAAGATACTATTTGTCTTTCACTACCAGGCTACCATTCAGTGATCGTGACTTCTTTGTATAATATTATTACCCAAGAAACTGTATTTTGCGACACAAAAGCCTTCCTAGCAATTGTTTTATATGACCGATGTAAGATTTCATGAAAAATTTGAATTATGTGTTTAGGTGTTTTTTGTTAAATTTTCATTTTAAGAAAAACCAATTTTGCTATTACTTTAAAACGTAGCACAAGGCTAGTGAGCATAATGGCAAATACAAACCTGTTAACAGAATTATTTATTTTTCACCACATCAAAAGTTATAAGCCCAAGAGCATGCATGGATTTTTTTTCGTGCGCAGTCCTTATTATTATCAGTATATTTCAATAATTATTTTTCCGTTGATTTTTTTAGGGGTTGCATTTTTTTTTTTTTTTTTGCTCGCCTAAATTTACAACTTTTTTTTAATTTATAACTATTCGTATGCGTAACAATTGGGAACAAAATGACATACAAAAGTTGGCTAAGAATAAAATCACAACAGAATTGGCTAATTTAATAACTTTATAGCCCTAATCAGTAAGATCAAAAATCATATAGCCTAATGTTGCATTTTTTATGCTCGGTACTGTATGTACGCCAACCAAGTAATAGATGGTACTTTACTTTTTATAACTTTTTAAATATACAGTGCTGTGCAAAATAATAGACTTATTTTTATTTGGTAAATATTTTCCATTATGAATGATATTTAAATTTATTTTGTATATATTTAAGAACTGTACTAAAAGATACACCATCCACAAATGTTTTTGTTTTTTAATGACTTTATTTAAATAAAAAATAAAAAAATAATAATTTTCCTATGATTCAAAAAATAGACTTATTCAATATTTCTTAAACAAATATATATTTTTTTTCATTTAAGACTAAAACAAATTAAATTTTCTACTAATATTGAATATTATAATAATATGCCAAGTTAATTCAATAACCTGAATGACCGCCATTATTGTTTAAAATGCACTGAACTCTTCTGGACATTTATTCTATAAATTTTTGGCATTTTTCTATAGAAATTGCCTCCCATTTCTTTTTAACATCTTTCCAAAGTTGATTTTTATTCCGAAATGTCTTCCCATCTAGACCTCTCTTCAGTTCAACCCAAAGGTTCTCAATAGGATTTAGATCCGGTGACTGTGAAGGCCATTCTAAAACAGATACATTTTTAATACTCAGCCAAGATTTAACAAATTTTGAGGAGTGCTTAGGATCATTGTCCTGTTGTAAAGTCCATTCTGGTAGCATATTGTTCTCCACATAGGGTAGCATAATATCCTTCAAAATATCACGGTACATTTCTTGGTTCATTATTTTTGTGATCTAATAAAGAGGGCCAACACCATGCCAACAAAATTCACCCCACACCATTATACATTATACATTATAACGATCATCTAGTTCCTTTCCATTTGGTCATCTAACATTTCTGCGACTATCTGACCCGAACAAGTTAATTTTTGTCTCGTCGCTCCATAAAATGTTCTTAAAATTATCAACTTCACTATTTTTAATTTTTATAACAAATTTTTTTCGAGCTGCTTAGTTTTTTGAGCTTAAAAATGGTAACTTCCTAATTATGTTACCTATTTCTTCAAAAACGGCTTTTGAAGATAGAAATGGCTGCTTGTTCACTAGAAGAGCTATCTGGGAATCCGTGGTAGCGGTTATTTTGCAAGGTCTACCACTTGTTTCTTTTGATGGCTTCCACTTGATCGCGTTTCTTACGAAATGATGAGACCTTCCAAGCAATTCCGCAATAAAATCAAGTATTTTTCCTTGGTCACGTAATTATTTCACTATTCGCCTTTCTTAAGGAGTTATTTCGTAAAAATAATATAATTTTATAATATTTTTTCAACAATAATATTTCATTTACCTTACATTTAATTATTTTCAGAAAATTTATCCAAATTATAAGGTAAATTAAAACAAAAAATATAATCCTTTAAAATAAGTCTATTATTTTGCACAAATTATATTTTAACTTTTCTTGAAATGTTTACGAAAGCGCATAAAGGAAAGAAATAAACTTCTTAAAAATACCCATTATTTTTAGTATTGATAATATCAAAAATAACGGTACCAAAAATTCCTAAGAGAATGTTTTTTAATAGTGTTAAATCGAAGAGAAAATATTTAATATACAGTAGCCTATTATATTGCACACCACTGTATGTATGTAACTTTTCTAGAAATTAAAGGGATTTCCCTATCTTAAGAATACAAACAAAGAAATAAAAATCAATTTCAGTAGACTGTTTAATAACTTTTTTTACATTATGAAATACGGTTTTGGAGAGGGGGAATGTATCCCTTTGGCCATAAGCCAAACATTTTTATATATAAATTCCTGCCCTTATTTATTAAAGGAGCAAGTAAAAAAACATATAAATACCTAGTAATTTTATATATAATTTATAGTTTACTATATGCAGCAGAAGTGAAAATTTTAACTCCTTTTATTAATTTTATTTTCAAATAGTTTGTTATAACAAATTTTATGAATTTATTATTATTTATGAATAAAATTTTAAAATCATGTTTTTTTCTAAATCTATTTAATTTCAGTTCATTCAATAAACAATAATGAAAAATTTTTTTTTGTTCGTTTTTGCTTGACATTAATAAAATTGTTGATTAATTAACAAAAATATTTATGTCACCGTTTTAATATCCATTGACTTGTTGTTGTTGTAGTCTACGATTCACGATCTATTTTTAAGTTCTAGCCGGTTTCTGTTAGGTGAAACATGTTCAACTAGATTTATAAAATGACGCTCTTAAAATTTTAACGATACAATAATAAAAACCTACAGAAATCTAGATAATACTTGGGCGATTTTTTTTTTTAAGATTTTATTTATTTAAATTGAATATGTATTTTGAGTTATAAAAGGTTTGTTATGCATTAAGTTGGCAACTGAGAAAGGAGAAGGATCCTATTTAAATATTTTCCAATTATTTGTATAACTTTCTATCCAACATTTTATAAAGCTTTGAGTTACACTTTAACGGAAAACTAAATTTTAAAGCATCCTTAAAATTATGAAAAAAGGAAAAACTCCCAATGAAAAATTATTTCAAGTGTAACAAAAACTGTTTTCTAAGTTTGCAATTTAGACTTTTAAACTAGAACTAAATACTTATCATTACTGCTCACATCAATTTCTATTTTATTCGCACATATCTAAATATTGATATGACAATTTTGATTGATACTCGAAAATACTTGAGTTTCACCCGACACAACTCATCCAGAAATAGGCAAAAGTAACTAAATATTCAATTTCATTAACAAATAAATTTCAATTTAAACAAAATGTTAATTTTTGAAGTAGCAAAAAATTTTTAAGGGTGTGAAGATAGCTACGAAAGTTAGCTACGTTTTTTAATTTTATGTTAACTAACATTTCTCTCACTCAAAGACTGTTATGTTAACAGAATTAAATTAAGTTCAATTTTAATAACCAGGGCAAGTTTTTATATGCACAAAAAAACTTGAAATATGAGCTTGAAAAAGCACGAAAAAATGGTGTTATATGCACAGAAATATGCAAAAATAGCATGAATATGTATATAAAAACCGACGAATTTATGCATTAATGTGTAGAAAATATGCACAAATATGCATATTTTAATTTTCAATCTCTAATAGATTTCGATGTTTATAAAAATATAACTATTTTAATTTTAAGTATCTTGTTTGACGCTTCCGATTTTTTTTTTCTTTACAATATTTACAATGTACTCAAAATGCTCACCAAAAATTTTTTAGAAATCATTTGATTGAACTCTAAAACATCACCAAAAAATTGTGTTTTTGTTAAGAAAACTAACTTTTGTATCCATTATATGGAAATTTATGCAAAGATTTAAAATATAAGCATTTTTTGTGAAATTCTTTTTAAATATGCAAATGCTTACTTTCCAAGCGAAAAGCTTGAAAAACTTGCCCTGTTAATAACATTTTCAAAAATGTTAACGACTATTATTTAACAGAAATGCATTTTTGTTAACATTTTTAAAAATGTTAATAACATTTTTGTAATATTTCTGCATTAAAATTATTATAACTTAAATGTTTGAATTAAACCAAAAAAATTACAATTTAAAAATGTGTCTACCTTATATTTCTGAAATATATGTACCTAAAATGTTCTTAAAATAAATACTTGGAATATTGCAAAGAATAAGATTTCTTATATAAGGGCCCTATTGATGATCCAAAAATGGGTCAAAATTGGAAAGGTGCTCTATTTAGACCTAGTAGGTTCGAATGCTATTAACCTAAGGATTTCAGAACAGAAAAAATAATATTCAGATTGATCATAGGTTCTGAGTAATAGAATTTTGAAAATTTTCCAAAATTAAATTTCTTCATATAAGGGCTATATTGATGATCAAAAAATGGGTCAAATTTGGAAAGGTGCTCTATTTAGACCTAGTAGCTTCGAATGCTATTAACCTAAGGATTTCAGAACAGAAAAAATAATATTCAGATTGATCATAGGTTCTGAGTAATAGAATTTTGAAAATTTTCCAAAATTAAATTTCTTCATATAAGGGCTATATTGATGATCAAAAAATGGGTCAAAATTGGAAAGGTGCTCTATTAAGACCTAGTAGGTTCGAATGCTATTAACCTAAGGATTTCAGAACAGAAAAAATAATATTCAGATTGATCATAGGTTCTGAGTAATAGAATTTTGAAAATTTTCCAAAATTAAATTTCTTCATATAAGGGCTATATTGATGATCAAAAAATGGGTCAAATTTGGAAAGGTGCTCTATTTAGACCTAGTAGCTTCGAATGCTATTAACCTAAGGATTTCAGAACAGAAAAAATAATATTCAGATTGATCATAGGTTCTGAGTAATAGAATTTTGAAAATTTTCCAAAATTAAATTTCTTCATATAAGGGCTATATTGATGATCAAAAAATGGGTCAAAATTGGAAAGGTGCTCTATGTAGACCTAGTAGGATCGAAAGCCATTATCTTAAGGATTTCAGAACAGAAAAAATAATATTCAGATTGATCATAGGTTCTGAGTAATAGAATTTTGAAAATTTTCCAAAATTAAATTTCTTCATATAAGGGCTATATTGATGATCAAAAAATGGGTCAAATTTGGAAAGGTGCTCTATTTAGACTTAGTAGGTTCGAATGCTATTAACCTAAGGATTTCAAGACAGAAAAAATAATATTCAGATTGATCATAGGTTTTGAGTAATAGAATTTTGAAAATTTTCCAAAATTAAATTTCTTCATATAAGGGCTATATTGATGATCAAAAAATGGGTCAAAATTGGAAAGGTGCTCTATTTAGACCTAGTAGGATCAAAAGCCATTATCTTAAGGATTTCAGAACAGAAAAAATAATATTCAGATTGATCATAGGTTTTGAGTAATAGAATTTTGAAAATTTTCAAAGAATGAGTTTCCTTATATAAGGGCCCTATTGATGATCAAAAAATGGGTCAAATTTGGAAAGGTGCTCTATTCAGACCTAGGAGGTTGGAAAGCCATTATCTTAAGGATTTCAGAACAGAAAAAATAATATTCAGATTGATCATAGGTTTTGAGTAATAGAATTTTGAAAATTTTCCAAAATTAAATTTTTTCATAAAAGGGCTATATTGATGATCAAAAAATGGGTCAAATTTGGAAAGGTGCTCTATTTAGACCTAGTAGGTTCGAATGCTATTAACCTAAGGATTTCAGAACAGAAAAAATAATATTCAGATTGATCATAGGTTCTGAGTAATAGAATTTTGAAAATTTTCCAAAATTAAATTTCTTCATATAAGGGCTATATTGATGATCAAAAAATGGGTCAAATTTGGAAAGGTGCTCTATTTAGACCTAGTAGGTTCGAATGCTATTAACCTAAGGATTTCAGAACAGAAAAAATAATATTCAGATTGATCATAGGTTTTGAGTAATAGAATTTTGAAAATTTTCAAAGAATGAGTTTCCTTATATAAGGGCCCTATTGATGATCAAAAAATGGGTCAAATTTGGAAAGGTGCTCTATTCAGACCTAGGAGGTTGGAAAGCCATTATCTTAAGGATTTCAGAACAGAAAAAATAATATTCAGATTGATCATAGGTTTTGAGTAATAGAATTTTGAAAATTTTCCAAAATTAAATTTTTTCATAAAAGGGCTATATTGATGATCAAAAAATGGGTCAAATTTGGAAAGGTGCTCTATTTAGACCTAGTAGGTTCGAATGCTATTAACCTAGGGATTTCAGAACAGAAAAAATAATATTCAGATTGATCATAGGTTCTGAGTAATAGAATTTTGAAAATTTTCCAAAATTAAATTTCTTCATATAAGGGCTATATTGATGATCAAAAAATGGATCAAAATTGGAAAGGTGCTCTATTTAGACCTAGTAGGATCGAAAGCTATTAACCTAAGGATTTCAGAACAGAAAAACTAATATTCAGATTGATCATAGGATTTGAGTAATAGAATTTTGAATATTTTCAAAGAATGAGTTTCCTTATATAAGGGCTATATTGATGATCAAAAAATGGGTCAAATTTGGAAAGGTGCTCTATTTAGACCTAGTAGGTTCGAATGCTATTAACCTAAGGATTTCAGAACAGAAAAAATAATATTCAGATTGATCATAGGTTCTGAGTAATAGAATTTTGAATATTTTCAAAGAATGAGTTTCCTTATATAAGGGCTATATTGATGATCAAAAAATGGGTAAAAATTGGAAAGGTGCTCTATTTAGACCTAGTAGGTTCGAAAGCCATTAACCTAAGGATTTCAGAACAGAAAAAATAATATTCAGATTGATCATAGGTTCTGAGTAATAGAATTTTGAAAATTTTCCAAAATTAAATTTCTTCATATAAGGGCTATATTGATGATCAAAAAATGGGTCAAAATTGGAAAGGTGCTCTATTTAGACCTAGTAGGATCGAAAGCTATTAACCTAAGGATTTCAGAACAGAAAAAATAATATTCAGATTGATCATAGGTTTTGAGTAATAGAATTTTGAAAATTTTCCAAAATTAAATTTCTTCATATAAGGGCTATATTGATGATCAAAAAATGGATCAAAATTTGAAAGGTGCTCTATTTAGACCTAGTAGGATCGAAAGCTATTAACCTAAGGATTTCAGAACAGAAAAAATAATATTCAGATTGATCATAGGTTTTGAGTAATAGAATTTTGAATATTTTCAAAGAATGAGTTTCCTTATATAAGGGCTATATTGATGATCAAAAAATGGGTCAAAATTGGAAAGGTGCTCTATTTAGACCTAGTAGGTTCGAAAGCCATTAACGTAAGGATTTCAGAACAGAAAAAATAATATTCAGATTGATCATAGGTTCTGAGTAATAGAATTTTGAAAATTTTCCAAAATTAAATTTCTTCATATAAGGGCTATATTGATGATCAAAAAATGGGTCAAAATTGGAAAGGTGCTCTATGTAGACCTAGGAGGTTCGAAAGCCATTATCTTAAGGATTTCAGAACAGAAAAAATAATATTCAGATTGATCATAGGTTTTGAGTAATAGAATTTTGAAAATTTTCAAAGAATGAGTTTCCTTATATAAGGGCCCTATTGATGAATAGAATAGAGCACCTTTCCAAATTTGACCCATTTTTTGATCATCAATAGGGCCCTTATAAAAGGAAACACATTCTTTGAAAATTTTCAAAATTCTATTACTCAAAACCTATGATCAATCTGATTATTATTTTTTCTGTTCCGAAATCCTTAGGTTAATGGCTTTCGAACCTACTAGGTCTAAATAGAGCACCTTTCCAATTTTGACCCATTTTTTGATCATCAATATAGCCCTTATATAAGGAAACTCATTCTTTGAAAATATTCAAAATTCTATTACTCAAAACCTATGATCAATCTGAATATTATTTTTTCTGTTCTGAAATCCTTAAGATAATGGCTTTCGATCCTACTAGGTCTAAATAGAGCACCTTTCCAAATTTGACCCATTTTTTGATCATCAATTTAGCCCTTATATGAAGAAATTTAATTTTGGAAAATTTTCAAAATTCTATTACTCAGAACCTATGATCAATCTGAATATTATTTTTTCTGTTCTGAAATCCTTAAGATAATGGCTTTCGATCCTACTAGGTCTACATAGAGCACCTTTCCAATTTTGACCCATTTTTTGATCATCAATATAGCCCTTATATGAAGAAATTTAATTTTGGAAAATTTTCAAAATTCTATTACTCAGAACCTATGATCAATCTGAATATTATTTTTTCTGTTCTGAAATCCTTAGGTTAATGGCTTTCGAACCTACTAGGTCTAAATAGAGCACCTTTCCAATTTTGACCCATTTTTTGATCATCAATATAGCCCTTATATAAGGAAACTCATTCTTTGAAAATATTCAAAATTCTATTACTCAGAACCTATGATCAATCTGAATATTATTTTTTCTGTTCTGAAATCCTTAGGTTAATAGCATTCGAAGCTACTAGGTCTAAATAGAGCACCTTTCCAAATTTGACCCATTTTTTGATCATCAATATAGCCCTTATATGAAGAAATTTAATTTTGGAAAATTTTCAAAATTCTATTACTCAGAACCTATGATCAATCTGAATATTATTTTTTCTGTTCTGAAATCCTTAGGTTAATAGCATTCGAACCTACTAGGTCTAAATAGAGCACCTTTCCAATTTTGACCCATTTTTGGATCATCAATAGGGCCCTTATATAAGAAATCTTATTCTTTGCAATTTTCCAAGTATTTATTTTAAGAACATTTTAGGTACATATATTTCAGAAATATAAGGTAGACACATTTTTAAATTGTAATTTTTTTGGTTTAATTCAAACATTTAAGTTATAATAATTTTAATGCAGAAATATTACAAAAATGTTATTAACATTTTTAAAAATGTTAACAAAAATGCATTTCTGTTAAATAATAGTCGTTAACATTTTTGAAAATGTTATTAAAATTGAACTTAATTTAATTCTGTTAACATAACAGTCTTTGAGTGAGAGAAATGTTAGTTAACATAAAATTAAAAAACGTAGCTAACTTTCGTAGCTATCTTCACACCCTTAAAATTTTTTTACTATCTTATCATGACAATTTTTGGGTTTTTCTAACCTTTGTATAGGAAATTTATAAATAAGCAAAGAAAAAGTGGTGATAATTTTTGGTTTTCCATTATTGTTGAGGTGATCTTTCATTGCCTACCAGTAAAATGGTTGTTAGAAAATTGAGAAAATTCCATTTAACAAATTGAAGTGAAAGGAATTCCAATGCTAATTGCTTCAGTACCAGGTTACCACTATAAGAGCAGATATATACATATATCATTTCAATTAATCTGATTGCTCTTTTAGGTTTCTCCTTAATTTTTAAGAACAAAGTTTTTTATATGTTTTATTTATATTGGGTGATCCATTTAGAGGGTTTTTTTTTCAAATCTTAAATAAAACATTTTCTTTATTAACATTTCCTTTTTAAATTTATAATATCAATCAAATGTTCGCCGCGACTAAGCTGTAGATGTCCAAATCAGAATGTCTAATTTTCGATCAAACTTTTCCGCATTGCTACCAAGTCTTGAATAGTAGCTAACGTATAAACGAAGATTATTGACTTCACATAACTCTAAAGAAAAAAATCTAGAGGTGTGATATCACACAGCAGCGCACGGCGTGTAATCGATTGATCACTGTCTTCATCCACAATCTCCGCTACAGCAGTAATAATTTCCTATCTAACGCCTGGATGTAGTCTATTCAATCACATATCATCCAATAACATACATTGATACTCAAATTTGCTGATGCACACCATAGCAATGCTGCAGCGTTGTCGTGGCCGACCCGTTATTGGACTAAGAATTTTTGATTGGGCCCACTCGTATTGCTGGTTGGATGCCATATTTCTAACCAGATTTCCAAAGACTTTTATACATGACTATGACTTTATTGTCTAGCCTTAATTTTGATTGACTATTGATTAGCCAGTGAAGGTTAAAAGCTTTTTATTCATCTTTTGGGGGTCTATATTACGACGCCAAATTAGACCCCTATCCAAATGAATACCAAGGTATGTAACATGATCTGAATGGGGTATATTTTTATAATTAAATGTAACAGGAGAACAAAGCAACGGTAATTAAAAAAAAGACTGCCAAGTTTTAATGAAAAGAGTTGCCATAATAGTTTATTATTATTTGTTAGCAAAAAAACACTTCCATTTATCTAAATAATTTTTTTGAATAAACATTTTTGCACTTATCACATGGATTCATTAAATTATCCACCATGTCGTTATAATACACTTTTACAAGAGGATCTGTGATTCAGTTTTGTTGTTCCAAGCCATCCACTTTCGGTCGGTAGAGCAATACACAATTTTTTATACCCACCATCAAAAAGATGGGGGGTATATTGATTTTGTCTTTCCGTGTGTAACATGTCGAAAAAATCATTTAAGACCCCATAAAGTATATATTTTCTGGGTCCTGGTTAGATTCTGAGTCGATCTAGCTATGTCCGTCCTTCGGTCCGTCCGTCTGTCTGTTGAAAACAGGATAGGGCTCGAACGGGACAACCTAGGACAACCTAGGTTAATAAACAAAACAACACTTTGTGTCCGTTGTAGCTTCATTTCATACTTTTCTGCTGATAACTTTTAAATAAAAGCATGTACGATAACGAAATTTTCTACAGATAGTTCGAGGGTCGATATAAACTTGGAAACCAAAAAATGGGCGTGTTCCGCCCACTTTACCGCCCACCTCCCATATAAGGTGAAAATCAACGAAATATTGTACAATTAGTTCAAGGACCAATGTAAACTCGGAAACAAAAAATGGGCGTAGTCCGCCCACATCCCATATAACGTAATATTTGCAAAAGTTGTTTCAAATATTACGCTTGTTTCATTTTGTTTTCAGTGGGCAGAACATTTGTCGAACAAATCATAATATTTCGTTACGATTCTTTTACGTGAAGAAGAGGCCCTTTCTTACGCATACAAAATGACGTTTGATGGCAGACATGGTTGTTCGAACAATAGTGCGAACAACAGTGTGCGAACAAGGACAAAACATGAACAAGTTGGGTCCACACTAACCAAATGCATGTGCGCACAAAATTTTGTTCGATGTGCGAACAAGAAAAACGCTCGTGCAGACCGCATATTAGGAATGAACATGTGTTGTCAACTTTTAATTTACCTAAAAACGCGTAATATTTTAATACTATTTTTATTTGTAAAAATTTATTTTATTATATGATACCAATTTCATCAAACATCGAGTGACATCTTCAGGGCAATCAAATTAATAAATTTATACAAACAAATTATAAATAAACACATATTGACAAGAAAACGAAATATAGATGTTGTCTGTCTAGTACTGACGCAATATGCATTTTTGCTGGAATTCAAATTGAAAACAAATGTATTTCAAGCCTTGAATCCAGTACCAAGCATTGAATTAAAATTGTATTACACTTCAATTCAATAGCATTCTCCAGTGAAAAGGAAATTTAAATTCCAGTCAAATTTGTTTTACTTGAAAAATTTTATTTTTTTCAATAATATTTCATGTTTAAACTATTTTAATATTTGAATTCATGTCGGACTCCAGCAAAATTTTCCAAGGCTTGAATTTTTGAAATTTGTGTGCTTATTGGGTGATCAATGTTGACTAATTATTTTCAGTTGTTCTCATGTTATTTATAAGCTAAAGATAATTTTAAGTGCAATTATCAGTCTCTGCTCTATAAATTATTCCTTTATTCATTGGTATGTTTTAGTTTTTTGATGTATGTTTTAGCACAGCTTTTTGTACCAGATTTTTCATCCTTATGTCATAATTGGTTTTATACACATCTTATAAAGTAAGATCACTAAGGCAAAAAATTCGATTCAAAATCAACAACGGTTGTGGTCACATTGGTAATTTACGGTAACAGCTTTTTAATACCTTTCGTTAACAAATTTAATACAAAACATATGTAATTTAAAAATTTGATACCGAAATGGTTTCAATTTGGTGCCAATTAGGTATCGATTTTCAATAAGAATTGAACACGCAGTGTTTAATTTAAACACATACGGTGTAGATTCACTATTAACACAGAATGGTATCGTTTTCAACACGTATGTGATTGATATTTCTCTGGGTGATGTTATTCTTGCAATTTAGTGTTGATCTTCTGTTAAGTAGCGGAAATAAAGCTCTCCCAAATTTTACTGCTTTTTCTTATCATTGCTGAATATGATGCCTAAATATAAATTTTTTGTCTAATACAACTCCCAAATATTTTACGATATCAAGTAGAGGGAATTCCGCTCCTTCAATAGATAGTGGTATAGAAGCAATTCTTTTCGGCGATTTATTGAATGGAAATATCATAGATTGTGTTTTAGTGGAAATTACAGACTTTTGAAAAACGTACATCTTTCATAAATTAACCTTAATGTTTTTTTTTTTTTTTTTTTTTTAATTGGAAAAAAAAAAAAAGAAAAAATTTTATTAGCGAAGCTGCTTTTTGACAAAGATGATTAGGGATCTTAGTGAGTTTGCTAATGACAAGTATAATTTTCTTTGGACATAAATTTGCAAAATTTCGCAATATATTTCAAGGTTAAGGTCAAACATTTTTTAATGGGGAAGTACAATATTTACTGCAATTAAAGATTTTAAGGGATCTTAAGCTGACCTAGCCAAAAAAATAAAATTTTTGGGATACTCTGTAGTTGGCAACGCATAATAGAATGTCATTGTCCAATATTAAAAGTTTCAACATTATACTCTTTTACATACATACATACAATATAAAGTACGAAAAAAAAAAACAACAATGTGAAACAAAATTTTGACAACAAAAATGATAACGAGGGGTAGAAAGTATAAAAGAAAATATAAATCACACACTAGTTGAGAGTGAGAGAGGAAGTAATAAACAAAAAAAGTTTATAAAATCTTAGTTGTTGTTGTTATAATTAATATTAAATTGTTACTGTATTTTTAAGTTTGATTTTTTTTCTTCACTTTTTTTGGCGAGAGTTTCTTTTCTTTAAAGCAAAAAGTTAAAAAAAAAAGAAACGCAAAACACCACGAGGCAAAAGAAAAAACAAATAAGAAAAGAAAATACAATTTTTTGGCAATGACGAAAGAAAAACTATTTATGTGGAAGAAGAGAAAAAAAACTCAAGATAATAAAAACACGGTCTTTATATGATATAAAATATACATAAATGTGGAGACCATTTAATAAAAATTATATTTTTAAAAATTGTTTATTTTTGAAATATTCTATTTTAAAAATTTTCTTTTATAATAAATAAAAAACACCAGCAACATACCTTTTAAAGTAAAGTTTAAAATATAAGCACAATGTGAATAAGTTCAATTTTAAAAACACAATTTTTATAAATAAAAACTATTATAATATTTTCTTTATTTTTTACTTTAATTTTAAATTTTTATCCAAATAATAAAATTTAGATTTTTAATGAAATTATAGAATTTTATGAATTTTTTATCTTTTAGATTTTATATTTTATTTTTATAGTTTTTCACCTCGTTTTCTTCTTATTATTTTTACACAAACAAACACACACACTTTTGTTTAAAAAAATGTTGCTGTTTTCGTTGGTTGTTGTTGTAGAAATTATCTCAAATAAGATTTCTTAAGATTTGTTTTTTTTATTTATTCTTATCACTTCAAACACGTTTTTTTTTTTTCTTTCTTTTTTCTGTTAATTATTTTATGCTTTTTGTAGAGCAACCAGAAAAAATATTCCACACACTTGTTTTTTTTTTTTTGCAAAATTTTCTTTTATAAATTTTACAAAATTCTTAAGATGCACTAATAACTTCTTTCTATTTGATTTTCTCTTTTTTTTTGTTTCTCTTCTTTGCAAAAGAGTTTATTGCTTGTTAGATTTAATAACCGTTATAAATTTCACATTTATTGGTTTTATTATTGTTGTTATTGTTTTTTTTTTTTCACTTTTCTTCTATTTTCCACCAATCAAACAATTTTTTTATAACAATTGTATAACAAAATTTTTAACAAAATTTTGTTAGGAATTTTAACCAAGAAAAAAAAACGTTGATTAGCTTTGCAAAAATATATGAAAAAAAATACAAAAACACACGACAGCTGTTTATTAGCGGCTTTTTTAAGTCTTACGAGTCGAACATGTGACGAACAACTGACGGACAACAATCGTAAGCGCCAAGAAATTCAGAAAAAAAAAATACAGCACAACACACACACACAGATGTACTCATGTAGTTAAATAGTAGTTGAAACTACAAATACCCATCAGTGGGGTGATTGTAGCGGTTTTTCCCCTTTATTGTATGACAAATTTGTTTTGATATCGTAAATGATGAAAATTAGTCGTTAGACATTAAATTTGTATGGAGTAATTTGCAAAATAATGGAAATTTTTATAAAAACTAAATTTCGAAGTTTTAGTTTTCAATAAAAAAAATTATCTCAAATAAATTGTTTATACTATGTTATTGCAAATGAAAATAATTTGCAAATAACGTATGCGGAATAAAATTGCAACAAAACTTTCTTCTAGTTCTTCCAAAATATTGACAATGGCTGTTACAATAACAAAACAATGGCTGTCGCTGTGTCATCCCAGCAAATACGATGTCAAACGTTTGAAATATGATGACTTCAACATTTAATATAAAACGTGTTTCAAATGTAGATAGAGGTTTGAATTTTAAGTTTGATTTAAAGTTAATAATCATTTGGGAAAATACGTTTGAAAAATTTTACATTCTCAACTTGATATCAAGTGTTATTATTAAAACATTCTCAAACCTAAAGATAACTTTAAAAATATTTGGAAAAATTTTTTTTTCATTAATTTGATATTGAATTATATATTCAAAAATCTAAAGAAGTCAACAAATATTTCAGAAAAGGCTATTTTCTTTATTTGATATCGAATGTTATTATCAAGTTTAAAAAAAAAGAAAGTATTTAAAAAATTATATGCTATTTATTTGCAATAATAAATAAAATTATTTATTTACTTTATTTAATGAAACATTTTCCTATTAAGAATATATTGATCAAGGCTCGTATAACAGGTTAAAGCATTAGCGCAACAAACACAACAACCCAACTTGGAGTATTTCTGAGTGTCCGAATGTCGTAAAGAAAATTTGTGAAAAATTTAAATGCTTGTGTTAATAATTTTGGTTTTTACCACCAAGATTATATATATATATATATATATATATATATATATATATATATATATATATATATATATTTGATATCGATACACTTTTGCTAAGGGATTTTATCCCTTTAACACAATTATATCATTAAAAAATTAACAATATAATATTTTCACTAAATTTCATGATACAATAAATAACAAGGAACAATTATCAGAGAGAAAGATCTCAAATTTATTTTCCTTGAAAAGTCAGTCAAAAGAACATGTAAAAAATAAAGAAAACTTAAAAAAATTAAAAATATATTTAATATTAAAATTATAAAAAATTGTGAAAAAAAAAATAACTTTTTATGTGAATAAACTAAAATGTGTGTAAATAATTATGTACAGAATATCGTTTTGAAAAATATACGTGTTAAATTTCGCAAAATATCAAACAAATATTGCAGCCTTTCAAAAAATATGTCCACATTTTAATGTAAACAAAACGTATTAAAATTTTTTCATTTGTATTTTTGTTTTCAATTTTTTAATTATTTGACTTTACAAGACTTGAAAATGACAAATCTTTCTAAAAATTGTATCTTGTTATTTATAGTATCATGACTAAATTTCATTTTTTTTTTTTTTTTATATTTTTTAAATATAAAAAAATTATAAAACCAAAACAAAAAATCAGCTGGGTTAACAACTTTACCTTGTTAATACGCCTTGATATAGATAGAAAAAAAGTTTACGAAAGTAAACTTCACACAAAAAAATAAAATAAAAAATACAAATTAATTTATTTATGTTTCACAAGTGCTCACATTTGAAAAAATTTGAGAATTACATTTAACATTGATTTGATAATTATAGCATTTCTCAATTTGACAATTAATTCCCCTTTTTGTTGAAATTTTGGGCAGAGTTGCTTTTACAGTTTAAAATTTATACGTCGAAAGGGTATTTTGGACATTTCATAGCTCATTTATACCAAAATTATGGTAATATATAAACAAAATTTTATCATTTCCAGGATTTTAAATTTATTGTTGGGAGGATGGCTAGTTCCGGCGCGCGTTTTACTGGTTAAGTCAGCTAATTAGGAAACCTACGCAAATTTTAAGAAAGCCAAAAATGTCTAAATAAAAAGCAAATTTAAAGTCAATGCGAATTGAAAACATCAGAGCTTAGATATTGTGTACTTTTTTGACATTTTTTAATCAATAACATAAAAGCGTTTTTTTCACAAAGTCAGCTTTTTTATTACAGCTATTGTGACAACATTACTGCTACAACTTAAACGAAACAAAAAATAATAACAACAAAAACAATAATAAACGAAATAGACTTAAAATTACCAGAAAGAAATTCTCTAAAAGAAAATACAAAAAATTTACTTTGAAGGGCTGTCTGTAAAAAAAGAGCGAAAATCGCACACAGCAACAAAAAATAAATATAAGAATGATTGGGGGCGAAAAGGGGGATCTTGTTTAAGAAAACAACCATGGTAATGAAAAAATATATACAATGTATAAATACTCTTTTAATGCTCTCGGCTTATCACTCTCAATTTATTCAGTTAAACCGGTAAAAATTTAAATATTCATATGTATATTAAATTATATATATATACGAACATACATATATTTATATTTACCTAACTAATAAAAGATTGATCTTTTTTTATTTTTCTATTGAAAAATGTATATTTTGCGTTTTAAACAAATATAATGAAAATACATATTGAACAATTTTATTTAAAAAAAAAATATTTTAAAGACAAATCAACAAGTTTTTATTTTTATTTAAAAAATAAGAAAAAAAATGTAAATATAGATTTTATATCCGTATTTTTTCGCTTTGAGAATTAAGAGTTTTAGTAGCCCCCATTTAAGAGTTAATTCTTCTTAAGAGTATGATATGTACATACATATGTATGTATTTTGCTCTGCTTATTGGCGATTTTAACATACATATGCACAGGCAAACATTTTTTTTTTTGCACGATCGACATATGAACGTGTAAATTAGGGCAAGTTCGAAAGGAGGCGGCTAAAAGCAATAACAAGAATTGAGATATAAAATAAAGTTTCTTACAAACATTTTGCTTGTTGAGAGACGTTTGACCTTTATTCTTGATTGTGTTGGTGAAATTTTGTATTATTATTTTTTATTTCTTTTTATACAGTTATCAGAATAAGATATAAATTATAAAGTAGATTTTTTGTCAGTTTTAAAATTAAAGTTGTAAGAGTTGCAGAAAATGCTTCTAGATTAATCATAGAGGGTACAGGAAACTAAAAACACCGTCTTATCAATATAAATAATACTTGACAAGAAATAAATAGCTTCCAACTTCTAAAGTCAGCTTAACATAATCTCACAAGTAGTAAGATCTTTCGAAATCTAAAAAATTTATTTTTCAAACCAAATCGGAAAAAAAACTAAATTGTTCTCGTATAATTTTCGACAAAGAATTCGAAGTCTAAATTTAACAAAAACTAACTCATATGTTTACTATTTATCACAATCTCATTAAAATAATAACAAACACAATTTTTTAATATTTTATTATAAATAAATTTTCCACTACATCATTCATTAAAATCAAAAATAGAATTGAATAATGGACGACAACTCATGATTAAATAAAATATAATCAGTATCGGTTATTTAGTTTTGAGAGTTGACGAGCCTCTTATTTGCCGGCAGATTAACTACGAGACTTTTTTGCGAAAAAAGGCAGACAATTGTAGAAGAAAACAAACAACAAAAATACTAAAAGTGAAATCAAGTTCAATATTTACCCTGGATGAGTATTTAAAAACAACAATAATAACACTGAAATAACAATCTAGTATATAAGTATTTTACAGATAGAGCTACCAGATAATAATAATAAAAATAATAATAATAAATATATTAATAACAAAATTAAAAAATGACGACATATTGGGTTTTAAACTAGGTTTTCCAACCAAGATGTATATATACATACGTCAAAGAGGCAAAGTTCATATATAAACCACGGACTTTGTTCTTTCACAGATCTGTTAGAAATGTCCTATTGTTTTTGTTATTTATTGCACAGTGAGGCAATAAATGTAAAGGCCTCGTTACTCCACTGTAAACATAAATGTAACGAATCAGCTGACACGTTTTGCTTATGACAGTTATGTGCATACGTAAATGTAACGTACTGACCATGGCCAAATAAAACAGGTAGCAGTTCTACAAAAACAAGAATTCATTAAATTTTCTATACATGGAATTTGACGCAAAAATTTTGCTTATATGAAGTTTGACAGTTTGAAGTATAAAAAAAATTATCAGCTGATTAAATGGATCACTTGTTTTAATTCGCATTGGTACTGACGTAATTAAATTAGACCGCTCTACATTTTTACGTATTTACATTCACGGTAATAGAGACTTAACTTCTAAACGACTAGTTGGATTTACATAAAGCTTAACATAGGCGTAGCAGAGGAGTGTTAAAAAAATATTTATAAAAGTAGCATAGTTTTTTCTAAGAATTCTACAATTTTGTTTCTGTTTTTCAAGTTTTGTTAATTATTTTGCGCGTTATCCTTGCCATATGTATATAGACCTATTTTAATGTGCAAAATTGTTGGCAACGTCACCGATCTTTTGATTAATATTTCATATATCTGAATTATTTGGGGTCTTAAAAAATGATATAGCAACCAATACACGGATGGATAAGGTTATTTCAATCTCCTTCTTATAAGGATTCAGAAAATATATATGTATATAGTTTTTAGAGTCTCAGGTGAAAACTAGAAATTACAAATCGAATGTCAATTTATATGTATGTATATCCTTGATGGGATAGGTATACAAAATACTTAATTTTAATTTCACAACGGATTTTCAAAAGCTCTCATTTTCTCACTCTCCCTCTCTGTCAGTGTTGCCGTTGTTGCAAAATTAATCACATAAGTTTACATTAAATTTATATAAGAAAGAAAGAGATAGATAGATTTGCCTTTTATTTTTTATGAATGGAATTTAAGAGAGAAAGATAAATATTTTTTTATATATGTATGTAGTTTTGTTGTTGCCAAACACAAAAAATATAAAGAAACAAAAACAAAATATATATGAAATCCGCTGCTGGATTCCGTCTTCATTTAATTTGCATTTCTCTCTTAGAGCGGAAAACAACGTTGAAATCCGTTTGGTTGTGTTTGGGCTCTATGCCATCGTATAGGAACTCGATTCTATTTTAATATCAAATTAAGTTCTCTTTGATACACCTCCAGATATCCATATACATAAATAGTGTCAAACGGAAATCATGTGGCTAATGCAAAACCTCAAAGAACCGCAACACAATACAGTTATATAACGCCTTAAACATTACGGCAATGCGGGAGTGAAACGGCTTGATCACCCTTAAACAATAATTACGATGAAGAGGTGAGAGATCTTCTATTAATACTCGTATAACATGTGTTATTCTCATAATTATTTGTTGCTTTAACTCTATAATTTTAATTGCATCAAAATATTCACTACTTATACTAAAGCTCTGTATGTCAATGTTAAAATTATATTATACCCTACACCACCATAGGTGGTTGGGGTATTGTGTTTGTGAAAATATTGTAATGCAGAGAAAAAATCTTCCGACCCCCACCTTAAAGTATACCGTTCGACTCAGAATACATTTTGAGTCAATTTAACCATGTACGTCCGTCCGTCCGTCTGGTCGGCTGGCTGGTTGTTCATGTAAAACTTGTGAGCAAAGTATAGGTTGCAATATTGAAGATAATTTGATGATGCACAAGGACGAAGCCTATTGAATTTGGTCATGATCGGTCTATTATTTCACCTGGCCCCCATACAAATGTCCCCGCGGAATAGAGTTTTAACACTCATAAATACCTTAAAAATATAAATATTTTAAAGAAATTTGTCACAAACAAGTTTTATGTAAGTATAAATCCGTATGCCAAATTTCGTGAAGATCGGTCCATAATTGACCGTAGCTCCCATATGAACCCTTCTTCCGAAATTCACTTTAAACCCCATAAAAATTTTAGTATCAACTTAATATTCGAGGCAAATAACATTTTTATAAGTATAAATGACATTGCAAAATTTTATAAAGATCGGTTCATAAATTACCATAGATCCCATATAATACCCAATTTCGGGAATCACCCAAAAGTTCATAAATACATATGACTCTTAGTATCGATGTAATATTCTGTATTAGTATTTTTATTTTACACTTAATACAAGTATAGGTTCATAATTGGCCCCTTCCCGAATTTTGGTACACATAGGCAGGCAATGGTGTAGGGTATCATATGGTCGGGCTTGACCGACTATAACTTTTTCTCTTTTTTTTTATTGATGTTTTGCTTTGGGGAAGTTTATAATTTGCGCATTAGTTCCAGTTATGTGTTTTTTTTTTTTATTAATATTCGTAGTTATTGTGTTTACTCTATTTTTTACTTCGCTTAAAAACAATAACAATTGTACCAACAAATTATACAGTACAATGACTGTTTGTATAAATATTTGTATGTGTCATTAATAGTTTATCATTATTATTATTTAATTTTAATAAAATACTTTTTTTTAGTTTAATTATTTTTTTATTTCGCACTAAATTATGATAAATTACTTTAATTTCTTTCTACTTTCTTTTTATGACAAAGTTTATAAAGATGTACGTAAATAAAAAAAGGGTGAAAAAGCTGAGAGGAGGATAAAGTTTTAATTTAATATTTTGTACAGTGTTGCCAGAAAAAGTTTGCCTCATGTTCTCAAACCCGAAGCTCAATGTCCCTAAAAATCCCCATTTGCCCACAAAATAGTTTTAATAAAAATTAATATTTTTTTAAATAGAAAATGTAAATATATCTAAAATATCTTATCAAAAGAGCATTTATGAAAAATTTTCTATAATTGAATTTTTCCATAAAATGAAAATTTACCGAAAAAGTAGTAATTTAAAATTTTCTATAAAGATATATCAATATACCTGATGACAATATTCCTTTAAGTGTCTTAAGGGAGAGAACAGTCATAGAAATAAGACAGCTGGAAGAAAGAGCTGTTCTACTTTTTCAGGAGTTAAGCCATCAGGTAAGCAGTACATGGTTTTAAATATTCTAGAAGTAAAATTAAAAAAAAATATATGTATATATAAGCCGAAATCGAAATTTCAACGGTAAAGGATTGGAACAACAACATGCTGAGGAGAATTGCACAATTGGAATGTTTCGAAATTCAGGATGAAAGCACCAATGATTAGTCAATTATATTCCAACCTAAAATTAAAATAAAATCAAAAGAAGCGGTGGAGGCTCTTGACAAGGTCAATCATCAATCATCAATCATTTATATCAAAGTGATATAAATGTGTTAAGAAATTTGAAGGAAAAAACCTTGCTTAAGATGGCCGAACAAAAAACTTGCCAAAAAAAAAGATGACTGATTTCTTCCATTGCACAGTGGGGCAGAATCGAAATTCTGTAAAAGATATTGATTTCAATCTTTTTCTGTATAACGAAGAATTATGTCAGCTAAGCAATGTAATTCAGATGAAAAAAAGTCGAGTTTATACTTTTTCTGATTTTTTCAATTAAAGTAAAATTTTTGTAAAAAAGTGATTTTTTGAGAAACTATAAATATTTTATGTGTAATAAAATCTTTGTTATTAAATTTATCTTATCGAAACTAACAGTGGATGTAGACTTTATCGTATAAAATGAGAAAGTGAAAAAAACTTTAAGATTTTTGTAAAAGGAATCCCACAATTCCCAAAAAAAAAAAAAACGCCGAAAATCCCAAAAATGGTTTTTTTTAACATTTTCGGCTATAAAATCCACATTTTTCCGAAGTCCCGTAGATTTTGATTGAAAACTTTTAACAACATATTACAGATAATTAAACTACATTCCATTTTCCGATTCGTGCTTTGGGATTTGAGAAAATATAGACTAAAATCAAAACTTTCATATAAAATGGGTCGAATTCGGGAGGGTGTGTACCTTGACCATTTGGGTTATTGAGCTTGATTTTTATTTTAAAGTCTTTTCCGTGAAGATACCTTTCAGAAAAGTATAAAATTATTATATGTTATTAAAGAAAATTTAATTTTAGAGAAAAAAGAGTGTAGATACTTTTTCGGTAAAAAAAAAACACAAAAAGTTGTAATTTTTGCAATTTTTAAATTCAAAATCGTTTATTTTTGGACTCGGTAAACATATCGACTTAAAATTTTTTTAATCAATAGATAATTTTGTTCTTAATTAGTTTAAAAAAACAAATATAATCGGTCAGAAACACTAGGATAAATATGAAAAAAAACTGGACCAAGAACATGCAAAATTTAGGTACTTAACAATTCAAATGCAAATAACTCAAAAACTATAAGAGATAAATAGAACGTGCTAGCATGTTTTTTGTAGGTCTTATTAGTGCATACAATAATGTATAAAAATATTTGAAATTAGAAGAGAAACAAAATTTTGGCAAGCGATTGGCAAGAGGTACCCAAATTTGAGCCACTTTAGCTCCTCCCCTGAGGGGTGTGTACGGTCCCCCTTCTAAACTAAACATTATACACTCCTCTGCTACGGATATACCAAATTTCAGGCAAATCCAACTAGCCAATCAGAAGTTACAGATTTATTTCCAAAAAATTTCGATTCTGCCCCACTGTGCATTGAAATTCACTTATGTTAAAAATCTTTATCCACCATAAAATGTGTTCTTAATTAATTAATTGCTTTTTTAATTTTACGTTATTCTCTTGTGTTCCTATTTTTATACCCACCATCAAAAAGATGGGGAGTATATTGATTTTGCCATTCCGTGTGTAACATGTCGAACGGGGAAACGTAGGAGGACGAAATTTGGCATAAATATTTGTCTTATATTAGGTTTGTTTGGGACTGAAAATGGGCAAAATCGGTTCATAAAAAAGTTATGGGCTAAAAACTGGAACACAGGGTGTCCGTTTCATACTTTTCTGCTGATATTTCTTCAACAAAAGCATGTACGACAACGAAATTTTGTATGTATAGTTCGGGGATCGATATAAACTCGGAAACCAAAGATGGGCGTGGTCCGATATAAGGTGAAAATCAACGAAAATGTGTTCAAATAGTTCAAGGACCAATGTAAACTCGGAAACAAAAAATGGGCGTGGTCCGCCCACTTTCCTGCCCACTTTACCGCCCCCTCCCATATAATGTAAAATTTGAAAAAGTTGATGGTGGGTATATAGATTCGGCCGGGCCGAATATAATTCGCGCTTGTTATTTTTTGTTTGTTAGGAATAAAAATATTTTTAAGTTTGTTTTTGTTTTGTAATTGAATGAATATAATAAAAAATATTTATTTTAAAATGTTTTTAACGAAATTTTTTGCAAAAACTTTATTTATGGGTCTAAATAACACAAATTATTTTTTTTTTAATTTTACGAATCGAAAACGTGAACAGTCTCGAAAACGTGAACATCCTTGGTAAAAATTAGTTCACGTTTCCACGAGTCTACTGTACTTTTGAGTTTTATTTTTTGCTCAAATTGTAATAATTATTTTTTGATTATTATTTTTTACTCAAAATATACAGTTAATTTTTGATTATAAAGTAACAATTATTTTTACTTTTGCTTAAAAATTATGATTTTATTTTTTATAGCAAATAAAAACAAAATAATTTTTAAGAAAAAAATAACCGTTATTTTATAATTGAAAAATAAAAATCAAAACTAATCGTTATATTTACTGCTAAAAATAATAATTAAATTGTGATTTTTCATAATCGTTCGCTGTTAAAACAAACATTTATCGAAAATTTTCTTTAAATTAGAGAAATTAAAAAAATCCCTCCTCACGAAAATATGTTCCCAAATGAACATTTAAATCCCTAATTTGGGGACAACTAACCTCATCTGACAACACTGAATTTATAATTTCTGCAACATGTGAGAAGTTTTCGAATCGAAAAAAAAATGATTATAGTAGTCATTTAACTTTTCACAAGGTGATTTAACAAATTTAAAAAATAATACCTATAAAGTAAACAAAGAATAACTGATTTACTCTTACTCACCCTGTTGTTATGCTAGATGAGTATTATTTTTTCGAATAAAAAATTTCTCAAATAGTTACAGAAATCAGGTACTGATTGGAAAAAAAAATGTTGTCCTCCTTTAAACAAGAATATGTTATTTAGATAGAATTTGGCGTGCTGAACATGAATCTGCTTACTGCTTTTTCTATCAGGTATTGCGGTCACACATGTATAACTCGAGAACGGTTTGGGGTCTGCAATCAATTATCCGTATTATCAAGATTATACTATGTGTAAATCTTCTTCCCTTTAAAGGGTTAAAACTCCACTGAAATTTGCCCATTTTTTATTATTGTTATTACTGTCAAACATTGACTCACTTAAATAATGTTCTGCATTAATAAATATTTCGGCAAAAGAGAAATAGGCATACAATTATACACCTTTATAATGGTAACAGCAACAATTTGTTGCTAAGTCTCAAAATAAATTTTTATTTGAAATTAACCAAAAGCAAATTAATGCGAAAATGTACATTGTACTTGTATTTACTTATGTATATTAATTTGATATATTTACACTTTAAATCCCTTTACCTTCCGTTTCTTATGCAAAGTGTGGTACCATGATTAGTTTGTACTTAAATATTTTTATCTTTGGTTAATTTGTTAAGTTTAAGCAAATAAATTCAAAGCCATAAAATTTGATATATGATCGCGCACACACATTTTTAACGTTCATTTTAATTTTTATTCAAAATAAATACGCACAGAATTCATAAAGAGCTTTAAAAGCTCTATAATTTAAATCCCTAAAGTATGCAACAGTTTCTCAAAAAATGCTGTACAGTGTAAAGCAAATAATGAATTTGTTTTCCAAAAAATTTGGGTAAAGTCAAACTTTAGTTAGTAAATTCGTAATGTGCTTAAAGGTGCAAATTGACTCAATCCGTTACATATACATACAACTAGAGTTGCCAGATGGCTTCGAATGAACTTGATTGTCAAGATATTTTAGAAATTTTACAAGTTAAAATGTAATTTGTCATGTTGAAAATAAATTGTAGTTATAGATCTGTTCCAGTAGTTTAAGTCAGATTTTCCAGGAAAGTGTTCCCGTATTTAAAATTTCAATATATTTAGTTCTTTTTCTGACAATTTCTGACCTGTAAATTTGATAAGTATTGGAACAGAGCGTATGAAGAATATTTTTTGAAAGTGATAAGCCCGAAGTATGTATATTTTTATATTTTACAGAACATAATGTCTTCGGCATTATTGCATATAATGTCTTTTGCTGTATTACACCTTGAAAGTAAAACTTGTACAGAACTACATATACAACTTAATGGCTGAGTTTTAAATAACCTTTAAATCATATATACATAAGTATATGAGAAATATGAATCATTATGTAGTATTTTTTTTAATGCCGTTTGAATTCATATAAAAATTGCTGTGCAATATATTCTATTTATTGTTTCAAACAACAATTGCGAAAATCTAATACCGGATTTCTTAGTATTTTTCACGGTCTAGACTAAACTTATTTTCGCAAAAGTTTTAAAATCATTATCCTAATTGTACCGACATATTCATATACCTAATTCCATGTAGGTTTCATATAAAAAGTAAAAGATTTTTGGCGGATGTCGATTGTCAAGTTTCTTTTTTGAAATCAAGCTCGTTTTTCAGAAATGTCAAGTTGGATCAAAATTCGCATCGGGCAAACCTATAACAACACATGTGCATTAGAGTGTGAGAAAAAAATTAGTAAGAAGATCCTCAAACGATGCATAAAATGTGCTAATTGGTAAAAAAAAATTAATTTAATTTCCCTACGAGCAATTAAGTCATGGATCTAGAATAATTTGTCCAAAAAAAATTTTGAGTTTGTTTCGAAATGGGTATAAAAGAATAGTAATTTTGAGCCAGTTATAAAAAAGTATTGAAAAAGCTGTTTGCAAAAATGTTGGTCCATACATCGTCACATTATTATATCATGCGAAAAAATGGATAACAATTTTATAATTTTTTTTCTTTTTATACCCACCATCAAAAAGATGATTTTGTCACTCCGTGTGTAACATGTCGAAAAAATCAATTAAGACCCCATAAAGTATATATTTTCTGGGTGCTGGTTAGATTCAGAGTCGATCTGTTGAAAGCAGGATAGGGTTCTTAAATAAGATTTTTTTGGGATTGAAAATGGGTAAAATCGGTTAATAAACAAAAAAGTTATGGGCTAAATCTAGAAACACAGGGTGTCCGTTTCATACTTTTTTGCTGATATTCCTTAAACAAAAGCATGTACGACAACGAAATTTTGTATACATAGTTTGGGGGTCGATATAAACTCGGAAACCAAAAATGGGCTTGGTCCGCCCACTTTACCGCCAACGTCAACGAAATTTTGTACAAATAGTTCAAGGATCAATGTAAACTCGGAAACAAAAATGGGCGTGGTCACCACGCCCATCGGCTGTGCCGAATCTTTGATACCCTTCACCATCTTACCAACAAATAATTAAATTTTCGCCTTAACGTATGCTTTCATTATTACACATTTATAAATCTAAATTTTTTTCAAACTATGAAAATTTAAATATGAAAAAAAACAATCATAACAAGCTTTACTTTTAAAAAATAAACAACAACAATTCCATACCCAGCAGGCCACATGTCCATTAACGACACTTTCATCGATGATGTCGTCTAAATTTGTCGTCAAGAAAATGCATGTAGAGGACAAGGTTGATTAAAAGTCACCTATATTGTCATCTTACCCCATTTTCGGCGACTTCAATAAATAAAAGCATTTATGTAATCATTAAAAAGTAGAGATTGTTGTAGCTAAAGTGGTAAGTGCGCTTGACTATTCAATAAGAAAGAGAGAAATTGGTGACTTGGGTTCAAATCTCGGCGGAACCCAACTTTTTTTTCATTTATTTTTCTTAAAATGGTTGACGAAAATATATATGACACTGTCGCTCAGGTTATCGTTGATGACTTAAGTGCCCTTTGTACGAAAATGTCACCAATGTTTGTTCGGAACTGTCGTACATGTGTCATCGAAGACTGTGTCAAATCATCAAGACACCGTCGATATTTTCTACAAGACATGGCCTGCTGGGTAATAGTCATAACAATGCTTAATATACATGTTCGTGTGTGTATTTATTCTTAACAGATATGTTTTAGTTTTATAACTCTGTTGTTTATGATTCAAAAAACCGAAATTTTATAAAAATATTTATGTCCGATCTGTATAAAAAAGAAAATCTGTAGCTTAAAGAAGGACTTGAAAAAGTAAAAAATGAGTTTTTCCCGATATCTCAGTTATTATTGAACCGATTTAATTAATTTCTTCAGAACAAAAATTCAGAAAAAAATGTTCAAGCCTTCTTTGCAAAAATGAAGTCTCTAGTATATACAGGGTCTTCAAAAACTGGAAAACCGGTTCTAAAAACCATTTTTTTTAAGCATATCTCCGCCATTTATAAACCGATCTTGCTAAATTTCAATAGCAAAATTCTCGAAAGGATTTCCGATCATTTGATATATATATTGTATATGTCAGTAATCGGTGGGCTTCATAAACGCCATTTCAACTGACACACGGACGGACGGACACGGTCCTATCGTCATCGCTTCTTACAAGGATCCCGAAAATATAAGCTTTTTTGCTCTCCGACGAAAATTGTGGAAATTACAAACGGAATGACAAACTTATATATACCCTTTATACCTGTGGTGAAGGGTATAAAAATATTTCTTGTTACGGCATTATCATGGACAAATTACTTAAAATCATACCAATATATACTTGTTGTACATCAATGTTTAGGAAAATTTATCTTCTTTTCAAATATGTATAACAATTTTTACAATACGAAAATTTGTTGAAAACTTTTTGCAGGAAACACTGAGAAAGGATGGATTTGTGATTTTTTTTGCATATTTTTCATTTTTAATTATGCATAAAATTCTTGCTAGTTAATAGTTTTGAATGATATTTTACACCTAAGTAGATTTTTTGATGCTTAATTGAAAGCGCTATTCACTTTTTTTGTCTACTAAAATCCCGTAATTCCCAAAAACTTTAAAAAAATTTCCAAAAATGGGATATTTTACTTTTATTGCTATATCCTTCTAACCGATATCGGGGAGCAAAAATTTCTATTACAAAAAAATTAATAACACTTTAGACTATATAAAAGTATAACTTTACGACTTGAGAAATTAAGGCGAAAACTCTAAATTTGTTGGAAAAACAGGTCAAATTTGGGAAACCCTGGTTCTCGTAAAAATCGATTTTAGATAGTTTTTTTTTTCCTTTAAAGTATTTTGTGTTTAGTTATCTTTCAGAAAAATATAAATATTATATATATTACTTAAGAAAATTTGTATATAACAGAAAAAGAATACGACCACTTTTTTGGCAAAAAAAAAAAAAAAAAACGGGAAAAAATTAACTTTTTTTCAAAGTTCAACATTAAATGCCTGTAATTTTTGACACCGTAAATATTTTTTTAAATTCTTTCTTTGCACAATTTTTCTATTTGTTGTTAATGAAATAAAAAAAAAAAAAAATTAAAAAAAAAAAAAATAAAAAAAAAAAATCGGGTGAAAGTTGGACCCGCTGTAGCGAAAAAACTTCACCAAGACAGGCTAAAAAGCAAAAAAAATTTAATCTTTTTTGTAGATCTCGACTAGCAGAATAAAGTATATATTTTCTGGGTGCTGGTTAGATTCAGAGTCGATCTGTTGAAAGCAGGATAGGGTTCTTAAATAAGATTTTTTTGGGATTGAAAATGGGTAAAATCGATTAATAAACTAAAAAGTTATGGGCTAAATCTAGAAACACAGGGTGTCCGTTTCATACTTTTTTGCTGATATTTCTTAAACAAAAGCATGATACATAGTTTGGGGGTCGATATAAACTCGGAAACCAAAAATGGGCTTGGTCCGCCCACTTTACCGCCAACGTCAACGAAATTTTGTACATATAGTTCAAGGATCAATGTAAACTCGGAAACAAAAATGGGCGTGGTCAACACGCCCATCGGCTGTGCCGAATCTTTGATACCCTTCACCATCTTACCAACAAATAATTAAATTTTCGCCTTAACGTATGCTTTCATTATTACACATTTATAAATCTAAATTTTTTTCAAACTATGAAAATTTAAATATGAAAAAAAGCAATCATAGCAAGCTTTACTTTTAAAAAATAAACAACAACAATTCCATACCCAGCAGGCCACATGTCCATTAACGACACTTTCATCGATGATGTCGTCTAAATTTGTCGTCAAGAAAATGCATGTAGAGGACAAGGTTGATTAAAAGTCACCTATATTGTCATCTTACCCCATTTTCGGCGACTTCAATAAATAAAAGCATTTATGAAATCATTAGAAAGTAGAGATTGTTGTAGCTAAAGTGGTAAGTGCGCTTGACTATTCAATAAGAAAGAGAGAAATTGGTGACCTGGGTTCAAATCTCGTTGGAACCCAACTTTTTTTTCATTTATTTTTCTTAAAATGGTTGACGAAAATATACATGACACTGTCGCTCAGGTTATCGTTGATGACTTAAGTGCCCTTTGTTCGAAAATGTCACCAATGTTTGTTCGGAGCTGTCGTACATGTGTCATCGAAGACTGTGTCAAATCATCAAGACACCGTCGATATTTTCTACAAGACATGGCCTGCTGGGTAATAGTCATAACAATGCTTAATATACATGTTCGTGTGTGTATTTATTCTTAACAGATATGTTTTAGTTTTATAACTCTGTTGTTTATGATTCAAAAAACCGAAATTTTATAAAAATATTTATGTCCGATCTGTATAAAAAAGAAAATCTGTAGCTTAAAGAAGGACTTAAAAAAGTAAAAAATGCGTTTTTCCCGATATCTCGGTTATTATTGAACCGATTTAATTAATTTCTTCAGAACAAAAATTCAGAAAAAAATGTTCAAGCCTTCTTTGCAAAAATGAAGTCTCTAGTATATACAGGGTCTTCAAAAACTGGAAAACCGGTTCTAAAAAACATTTTTTTTAAGCATATCTCCGCCATTTATAAACCGATCTTGCTAAATTTCAATAGCAAAATTCTCGAAAGGATTTCCGATCATTTGATATATATATTGTATATGTCAGTAATCGGTGGGCTTCATAAACGCCATTTCAACTGACACACGGACGGACGGACACGGTCCTATCGTCATCGCTTCTTACAAGGATCCCGAAAATATAAACTTTTTTGCTCTCCGACGAAAATTGTGGAAATTACAAACGGAATGACAAACTTATATATACCCTTTATACCTGTGGTGAAGGGTATAAAAATATTTCTTGTTACGGCATTATCATGGACAAATTACTTAAAATCATACCAATATATACTTGTTGTACATCAATGTTTAGGAAAATTTATCTTCTTTTCAAATATGTATAACAATTTTTACAATACGAAAATTTGTTGAAAACTTTTTGCAGGAAACACTGAGAAAGGATGGATTTGTGATTTTTTTTGCATATTTTTCATTTTTAATTATGCAATAAAATTCTTGCTAGTTAATAGTTTTGAATGATATTTTACACCTAAGTAGATTTTTTGATGCTTAATTGAAAGCGCTATTCACTTTTTTTGTCTACTAAAAATCCCGTAATTCCCAAAAACTTTAAAAAAATTTCCAAAAATGGGATATTTTACTTTTATTGCTATATCCTTCTAACCGATATCGGGGAGCAAAAATTTCTATTACAAAAAAATTAATAACACTTTAGACTATATAAAAGTATAACTTTACGACTTGAGAAATTAAGGCGAAAACTCTAAATTTGTTGGAAAAACAGGTCAAATTTGGGAAACCCTGGTTCTCGTAAAAATCGATTTTAGATAGTTTTTTTTTCCTTTAAAGTATTTTGTGTTTAGTTATCTTTCAGAAAAATATAAATATTATATATATTACTTAAGAAAATTTTTATATAACAGAAAAATAATACGACCACTTTTTTGGCAAAAAAAAAAAAAAAAACGGGAAAAAATTAACTTTTTTTCAAAGTTCAACATTAAATGCCTGTAATTTTTGACACCGTAAATATTTTTTTAAATTCTTTCTTTGCACAATTTTTCTATTTGTTGTTAATGAAATAAAAAAAAAAAAAAATTAAAAAAAAATCGGGTGAAAGTTGGACCCGCTGTAGCGAAAAAACTTCACCAAGACAGGCTAAAAAGCAAAAAAAATTTAATCTTTTTTGTAGATCTCGACTAGCAGAATCCTCCTATATAAAAATCTTTCAAATCAGTTCAGATATAAGGAATCAGGATCGTTTTTAACAAATTTTATACCCGAGGTGTCCAACTTTGGGACCCTGTGGTCTATATAGTCCTACGCCTCTACTATCACCATGTGAAATTTCATGGAAATCGGAACAGCCGTTCCGAAGTTCCATAATTATTTAAATTTAATATTCTGAATCGCACACTGTGCAGCATTAGAATGAGGTTGAACCAACAACCTTCTGGTTGTTAATCCAGAGCTCTAGCTAACTGATCCACGAGATTGCAGTATTACAGTACTAATATACTATATATTATACTAATATACTATTGAGTACTTATTTATGTAATATAGAGTAGGCAAATAATAATGACGAATCATTACCAAGAAACTACTTTAATAAGTAGTTGTTATTATATATATTACGTACTCTCACATAAGTGTCTGCGTTACGAATTTACTGAGGCTTTAGTTTTTTTTATGCTGGGTAATTTCAACTAAGAAACTTTAGTTTTTACCAATACGTAATTATTCCATATTTTATTTTTTCTGACGAAATATACAAATACTTGTATCATTATTTAAATCAATATTTATTCTAAATCCAAAGTAAATAATCATTATGGAATTTTTTGTTTTGGACAAATGAACGTACTTACCTACATACACACTTCGACAATTTGAAGACCAAAACTATAAAAGCAAATTTCTCAACACTTTATAATGCATTAGTAATTTTAAGATTATAACAACAGGAATAACAATTATTATGAATATACTTCGATCACCTTATCACAAGGATGTACCAAAAGCATTTAAAATGACAAATTCTCAAGGTGTTGAAGTTCTAGTAGGATCTTACGCTAAACTTATTAAATGTTTTGCCGACTATATGAATTACAAACTGGAACTGGTGGAAGAGAGCGTTTATAAAATGTCCGAGATACAGAAAAATATTGAAAGGAAATTTTATAATATTTCGTTACACACAGGTACCTATGAGAGTAGTTTTGCCGAAATTGATTACTCTTATCCACTGGAATGGACCAACACTTGTGTAATGGTTCCAGCTAAAGATGAATTACCAAGATTTTGGTATGTTGCTTGGCCATTTGGACGTTATATTTGGCTATTTTTGGGTATATCGGTATTATATGTGGCCTATGTTATGACATATCTTAAACATCCTACTCATTCATTTTCCACAAATCTTCTATATAGCATGTCACTGCTCATGTACTGTTCCAATGCAAGTTTTCTCTACAATAACATGCCTTTACGTTTGCAAATGTTTTATACATTACTTTTTATATTTGGTTTTATAATGTCCAGCTATTATTGTAGCTTTCTAACGATGTACAATATGAGACCGGTATTTCAACCGTTTATCAGAACCATTGATGATGCTTTAGTAGCCAATATACCAATTTTGGTTTCCAGCAACATTCTAGAAAAGTTAAGAAATAATCATTATGTGAATTTAACTCGTTTATCAAAGTTACTAAAGGAAAAAAACGAATTGGAGATTACGGAAAAAATCTACGATTTAAATCGATATTTCGCATATGTCGTTACACATACAAAATGGAATTTTGTTTCTCAATTACAAAAAAATCTTATACAACCGATTTATCAACTATCAGATATCTGTTTTGGCAATGCTTTCATCACTTATCCTTTACAAATCGACTCTAAATTTACTCATTCATTAAACGTTTTCATTCTGCGGATTAAACAAAGCGGCCTATGGAATTTGTGGGATGAAGAGGGTTTTCTTTTAGCATTAGCTAACGAATCGTATAATTTGCTGGAAGATGAATATCCTGTGGAGCCATTGAATTTGTTTTATTTCAAAATTGCTTGGATTATTCTAATTGCTGGTTTAGTGTTAAGTGTGGTGTGTTTTATGTTGGAAATATTGGTTTTTAAATATAAATTAAGATTTAAAAACAAGTGCAATATAGTTAAAAGGAGGAGAATTTAAATTTGGAATCTAACAAAAAAAAAAAAAAAAAAAAAATTATCCGTCTATAAATAAAAATAGATGGACTAAATGGAATTTTAGCTGTTAAACAAGAATCTTTTTTTGGGTAAAATGTCTTAAAGAAAATTTTGAAATTTCAGCCTACCCCGAATTAGATATTAAGAACATATTATATTTTGTTGTGATTCTTGGACATATTTATTATTTGTTCGTGAAATAAAGGTTATATTTTTATCTGCTGCTGTTTTCTTCAATATTCTGTAAAATATTAAGCAATAAAAATGGCAAAACATTTCGCACCAAGAAGATTTTTTTGATTTTAGGCGTCCAATTTGAATTAATTTTATATACCACCCAGCAAATGAAGGGGAAGTAAGTACATACATATATATATTACTTATTAATTAAAATATTCACCACTTTGGTAGAACTAAATGCCTGTTTATTTATGTCTCACATTGGGGCAAAATGTGACAAAAGTGACGATTAATTGAATTTTAAATTTTCGTAATAAAGTTGGCTACCGAATAAAAATAGACAAGATTATATATAAAAATCAATTAAGGCCCAACCGCTGCAATTTTTTCTCGTTTATTATTAAATATTAAAAAGTTACAAACTTATGATCAGATAATGAAAAAAAGTTCCAACTATGCACACAAGTATTATTCCATTGATTTTTTTATTTATTCATCCTTATCGTGAATACTTTTTCCCTCGAAATGTTTTCCCTTTCCCTATATTTGCAATCGTGAAAAATTTCCCAGTGAATGATTTCATGCTAAAATAAATTTCTCTTATCGTGAATGATTATTTTCCCGCGAGTTTTTTCACTTTTCCCTTTTATTTATTCACTATATTTTTGCTGGGGAACAGAACAAAACATGTAAGTATTTCTTGTTATAATTGGAATATAAAAGTTTATAAAATTTATTTTAAGATCACTATCCGTTAATAAAGCACAACCGATATATTGCTCAACAAGATGCAAAACAACAGGTCGATTGCCTGTGGATTTGTATAGTTCGAAAGACGGAATACCAAATGATTTTTTTGTAGACAGCAAACAACTATTGCGTATGGTCAGAATATATAAAAAAGCAGGTTTGTTTAACCTGTAATATTGGATAAATCTAATACAGAGAATTAATTTAAACGTTTTTTTTTTATTGAATTAGGTGACTTACAAAGTTTCGGGTAACTCCAGGCAGGGCTGTCAGATGTGGCGATTTTTCGCCAAACGTGGCGATTTTTAATTGCTCTTGGCGACTGAATTTTCCGTTTTGCGACATGGCTAATTTTTGGGCGATTTTTAACAAGGTGGCGATTTATTTGGCTAATTTTTAAAACTTTATTAAATAGGTATTCGCATATTAAAACTATTACGTTTTCTTACTAGCTAACGTCTATTTTTAGTATTTTTTATCCAAAACGGCGGTTCTCAAATGGAGGTCCACGGTTCTCAACAAAGTATATTGAATTATTTAAATTTTCTTCACTTCAAATCTATTACAAATTAGCTTTAGAAAATATTTTTTAATTCATTTTGTAAAAGAATAAAACAAAATATTACAAATTAAATGAAAGAAAAATATTTTCATTCAATTTGTAAATGATTTGAATTAACAAAAATTGAATGAATTTTTTATGAATTAATTCAATAAAGAAATAATTCTATTCAAACAAAAGCCTTTGAATTAAGCTATTGAATTATATTTTGGGAATGGTATTATTGAATGAAAAACTATTATTTCTTAATTCAGAATTAAGATTTAGCTAGGATTTAATTAATTCTTTCGAAGCTCTGCAAAGTTGCAAAAAATATAGAGTAAAAATTTGTTTGTGTTTGTGCATGATTATTATTATCATTCTGGTAATTGTAAAAAACCATTAATGGCATAAGACGTTTATTAGCAATTTTAAAATCCATTTTTAAATACAAACGTTTTATCTTAAATTTATAATTAATTGAAGTCAAATGTTAACTATTTTCTTAAATATAGCCTGATTTAACAAAAGCATTTGGTATCAAATTGAGAATATGCCATTCATTTTTATCTTTAAGTATTAAATTATTTTTGGATTAAGAATTATTTAGGAATAACATTTGATATGAAATTGACAAAGTATCACTTTTTTTCAAATGAATATTAATTTTTATTCAAACTTGAAATTCAACGTATTTTCAGAAATACCGTTAAATTATTAAAGTTAAAGGCACAAAGCAAGAGTTTGTAAAAACCCTGATCTAAGTCGGGGATCACACACATCAATTTTTCCTGCTGCAATTCTGAGTTCGTAGGATAGAGAAGAGAATACTAAACATTTACATTCACTTCACCTTTCTCGTCTACGAACTCAAAATTATAGCAAGAAAAATTGCTGTTAATGAACCCCGACTAACAAAATCAAGATCCTTAATTTATAAATATCTTCAATAAATGTTTGATAATTTGTTTTCCAGCATCTTTCAAATATGAATATTAATATTTTATGGGCCATAATGAAAAGAAAACGTTCATGAATGAATTAATTCTTCGAAACAATTTATAAGTTTAATAGGACAAATGTTCATTATATAATTTTAGAATTATCCTGATAAAAAATATAATAAATTTAAATAAATTTTTAAAATTGTTGACCTAAAATTGAGTTATGTATGTCAGAAAAGTTTATTGAAGTTAATATTTTTGTTATTCAATTATTGTCAAAATTATCATTGACTTTGTTGAAGCTGAATTTACATTTTAAAATTATATAAAATTTTAAGCACTAAATATTTTAGTTGTTTTGAGTTTTCATAAAAAAAATATATAAAATTTAATTTTGGCGATTTTTGGCGATTTCTGATTAACAATTTGGCGACAGAGGCTCAAAAAAATCTGACAACCCTGACTCCAGGGGGTTAGTAACTCCCGCAAACCTCGACGAACAATTCTCTGGTGCTTGCTTTCCTCCTCATGCAATAACATGATTATTCCAACTCTAAACATTTTCAACACTTTAATTTGTTTCAGTTTAATTTTGTTTGTTTTATTTGATTTTTATTAATTTATTTATTTATATTTATATTTTTATTTATTATTAATTCTTCTTTTTTTGAATTCACTGAGAATTGATAGCGGGAAAATTTGTTCACGGGAGATTTACGATAGCATTTTTCCCTTCAACCGAAATAAAAATTTCACGGTACCAAAAATTCCACTTGTTATTCACGATATGGGTGATTATTTATTTTTTCTTTTTTCAATTTGGATATTAACATTTATATAATATACTTATAACATTATTATTAAAACGTTTGTATATTTAAGCCAGTTATGAGAGTTAAAGCCCTATTCCGGGAGGAAATTTGTATGCGGAATATGTGAAATAAGAAACCTTTTATAACCAATTTCAATAGGGCTCAGTAAAAAGCTCTAATTTCTAATGAAATTATACGTTAATTAGATTTGCCATTAAGAAATGTTTCCAATTAAAATAATGAAAAATATAGAATTTTTTGTATAAGGATTTTAGAAAAAATTAAGATTTATTTTGTTGAAAATGTGGTAACTAGTTGCCGGTTAGAAAAGTAAGAGACCGGAAAATCGCTTATTTGGTTCTTTTAGCGATCTTCGGCTTTCGAATTTTAATTACTGTTCATTGACAACAAAATGTAAAATTTACAACTTACAACTAAAGTATAATTCACAATTGGGTTTTAATTCAGTAATTACATTATATACATGAATGTAAATTATAATAAAATTAGGTAAAATTAGTTATATAATAAAATTAATAATACAAATTGGTAAAAATTCATAATTCATATTTAGGTTTGTTGTTGTTCAAACGAAGTTGAACACAATTTTTTTATTTATCTTTATAATTGCGACTTGTAGTATGATCACATATGAGCAGAAAGACGGACAAACATCGGTAAATCGACTTAGAAATTAATTTTGAGTCGAACGGTGATCCGATGATTTTTTCTATGAGTTACGAACATTAGTACAAATGCATAATACCATCTATAGTGGTGTAGGCTATAATAATATAAATCATATAAGCGGTGGCGATTTCCCCCCTCCCATTTGATAAGTTTACCCCATGATTAATGCAATTTCGCTGTTTTTCATCACTTCAGAAATTCTGTAAAAATAAAACTAGCTGGAAGGAGATATTGTCAGGACCAAGTGAATTTAAATTAATGCCACCAAATCATAAATCATGCACCAAATTTTAACACCAAACGAGAGAAAAAGATATAGTCGGTCAAGCCCGACCATATGATACCCTACACCATTGTGTACACTATAAGTAAGGAAGGGGTACATTATTAGACTTCGAGCCAAATGTGGACCGATACTCATATTAAGTGTAAAATAAAACATACGAATACAGAATATTGCGTCATTGCTAACTTTTATATGAATTATTCACTTTTGGATGATTCCCGAAAGAGGGCCTTATATGGGTACTATGGTAAATTATGGACCGATCTTTGTAAAATTTGACACTATCATTTAAGTTTATATAAAACTTATTTTTGTCGAATAGTAACTTGATACTAACATTTTAATGGGATTTATGCCTGTTAAAGTGATTTTCGGAAAAGGTGTTTATATGGGAGCTATAGTCAATAATGGACCGATCTTTGGCACACAGATTTAAGCTTATATGAAACTTTTGTGTGCCGAATTTCATTAAAATAATGCTATATTTAAGGGATTTATGATCGTTAAACCCTTTTCCGGGAGGACATTTGTATGGGGGCTAGGTGAAATAATAATAATAATCATAACCAATTTCAGTAGGCTTCGTCCCTGGACTGTAAGAAACCTGTGTGCCAAATTTCATTAATTTTTGTTCAAAATTGCGACCTGTAGTTTGATTACAAGGTTTACATGGACGGACAGACGGACATCGTTAAATCGACTCAGAAAGTGATTCCAAGGGTATTAGACCAATATTTTTGGGTATTACAAACATCAATACAAACGCATTACACCTTCCCCACCTATTAAACTTCGGAATAATATTTCATTTAGGTGAATCGTTCGTTATCGGTCAGTACGACTGAGTGAAATATTTCTTTTCTTTCATCTTTCATTTACTGAAGTATGAATAAAATAGAAACCAATGAAAGATGTTTTTCTTATTTCATCTTTCATTTTCTGAAGTATGTATGGAATAGAAACTAAAGAAAGGTTCTTTCTTGTCTTTAATGTACTGAAGTAGGAATAAAATAGAAAGGAATAAAATATGTTTTTTTTTTTTCTTTTTGTGAAACAATAATTATTGAATTGTTAAGCATTTTTTATTTAGTTATTTTGAACATACTACTTTTTTTTTGCCGGATGAATTCACATATTTTAATCAGCTGAAAAAAATATGAGAAGAAAAGAATGAAATATGAAAGAAATGTGAAAAGTGAAACATAAACATGAACTATTCATTTAACTGAATCGTTCAATTGAAATATTTCTTTCATGAACGACACAACTCTACCACCTATGGTGGTGTAGGGTATAAAAAACTCTATGTTTGAGAATCTCTTTATTAAAGCTTTATATTTATTTGAAGTTGCCATATTTGTATAAAATAATTTAATTGCGGTATTTTTAAATCATAAACAAAGTTCAAAATCATCATTAGTTATTACATATAAATATTATTAAAATAAAATCATCAAAACAGTTTAGTGCAATGAATTAAAAAAAAAAAAAACTTTTTTTATCACCTAAAGCTGGGGATTTACAGTTAATTAGTATAAATGTTCTAATTAATTAGAAAATTTTGTACAAAATATTGATTTTTGCAAAATAAATTTTTCCTAAAACAGTTGTTAAATTGAATTCGTTGAATAAAGAATTACCTCAATAATTAAATCTATTTAAATATTTAAATCTAAATTTGGGACAAAGTGAAAAGTTTATTAAATAGACAAAATGAAATACTTTATTCTTCTATTAATGATGATGATCGTTTTAATTAATTTAATGGAAACAGAAGCGGGAAGAGGCGGCGGTGGAGGTGGTGGAGGAAGAGGTGGTGGTTTTGGTGGTGGCGGCCGAGGAGGCGGATTTGGTGGTGGTAGAGGTGGGGGATTTGGTGGTGGCAGAGGAGGCGGAGGACGAGGTTTTGGTGGTGGCAGAGGATTTGGTGGTGGTAGAGGTTTTGGTTATGGTGGCGGAAGAGGGTATGGCTTTGGAGGAGGAGGTTATATTCCCTTCCCATATCGCCGTCCACTCTACTATGGACCTTTCTTTGGATTTTAATTTAAATTCATGGAAAAGGTGTTAATTAATATGCCATACTATATTAATACAACAAAAAAATACGTAAATATTTTTAAATATCTTTAAGATTCATTTAGTATTTAACGGATTTTTTTGCAGTAACAATCTTTCTTTATAACAATTTAAAATGAACATTTTAAATCGCAAATTATTTATATTGTTCTTCATATTTGTGATATTTGGTATTAATATATGTTCAAGTCTACGTGGTAGAAGAGGAGGTTTTCGAAGGGGTTTTCGATTTGGTGGTCATCACGGATTTGGTAGACGCTTTGGTTATGGGCCACATCTTTATAGGCGCCATTACTTTCATGGAGTTGGCGGCTTTTATGGAGGATATGGTTTTGGAACAGTACCTTTGCCAGTTCCAGTACCATTGCCGGTACCAGTGGTTGCTGTAGACTATGACTATTATTAATAAATATAAATTATTTTTTAAGACAAAATAATTCTTATGCAAAAATTATAAAAAAAAAAAATAAATTTTTATATGCTAATTTCAATCAAAACTAAATTTTTTTTAAATCGTTAAATACTGTTTTTTTAAAGAAACAAACTTAATCTGTGATCATTTATATTTCATAGTAAAGACCGCTTTTGATATGAAAATTTTGGTCAAAACTAAAATATTTTATAACTCAGTAAATAATGCGTTTTTTTAGAAAATGAGCTTAATCTGTGATTACTTATGTTTCATACTAAAAATCGATTTTTATATGAAAATCTCGATTAAAAATAAAATCCTTTAAAACTCAGTAAATACTGCATTTTTTGAGAAAATAACCTTAATCTTTGATCACTTGTGTTTCATACCAAAAATCGATTTTTATATGAAAATATTGGTCAAAACTAAAATCCTTTATAACATATTAAATTCTGCGTTTTTTTAGAAAATAAGTTGCATTTTATACTAAACTAATTTTTTTTTAATTAACCTAAAACTAAATAACAAATATTTTAGTTATATAATTTTCGTATTTTTTAAATTAAAAACTAGATTTTAATTCATAATTCCGGGAAATATAAATTGCAGAGGCCAAAGCGAGAGTTGATATAGAAATAGCATAAAAGGACTTCGTAAGAAGCTGAAAAAATTAAACAAAAAAATTAATGAAGCTTTACAATTTGAGCTTTAAATTATATTTGGAAATTACCTCATCTTGCCATTTACGATTTGCAATACATTTACTATAGGGCATACTGGTAAACGATACACTATTGTATAGGGGCACCCAAAAGCTGGGGAAAAATCGAAATAGAGTGGTATCCAAAAATTTACGACATTTAAAGGAGAAACGTTTAGTTAAGTCACGCATCTAGAAATGACAAAGAGAAAACATTTTAATATTTAAAGTTTAACGAAGAACGTTTCTATGACTCTTCATACCTCCACATAATTGTACATGGCCAAATCGCATATAGCGTGAGCATCCCGCCAACGATTTTCGGTAAATGATTGTAACGCTTTTTCTATGGTCATTTGTGGTTGACCCAATATTGAAAAGAATAAGGTGCAATCTTCCATGCCAGCATTCATACCCTGACCATAGTAGGGAACCATGGCGTGAGCAGCATCACCTAAAATTAAAGCTTTGCTACCATAATGATAGGGATTACACTGGAATTAAATAAAAAATAAACAATACATAATAGGCTAAAATCAGATAAGTTAGATATTTGACGATATACATATAAGAAAATATATTCACCTTTATCGACACCAAATGTTGAGGTTTCGATTTGAAGAAATCCTTAATCAAACATTCTTCTCCTATCAAAGGTAATGCATCAACATAGTAACACTTAAAGAATTTCAACAATTGTTCTGGTGTCGTAATACTAGCAAATACTCTAAATGGCATGGACAAGGTCACTGTAAATGATTTATCCTGATTTGGCAAAGCAATCATCATAAATTCATCTCTAGGCCAAATATGTAAGTAATTGGGTGGCATTTGAAAATCATCATTTTTAGCTGGAATACATAATTCCAAATAACCATGTTCGATATATTCCTGAGAGAAGTTAAAACCCAAAGTTTTAGACATTTGTTGGCGTACCGAACTAAAGGCACCATCACAACCGACAATTAAATCGGCCTTAGCTTCGGAGCAATCTTCGGTGTAAGGGCTAAACAAAAAACACACATACATAAATAAGTTTAAAAAATACAAATATTTATCATACTTACTGCTGAAAAACCATATCTCCTTCCCTCAAATTAACCGATTTAAGTTTATGCTCGAAATGGTAGTGAATATTAGGAAATTTTTCTCCCGCTAAAAGAAAAATATGTTTAAAAGCTTACAATTATGTATTTTATGTTATTTCTTAACTCTCTTACCATTTAATAAAACTTCATTTAAATGTTTTCGCCCCACCGAATACAAACATTGATTCGTACATGGATCATATAACACCACCGATCTATTGCCTTTGATATCGTGCAACATACGACCACGCATTGGTATTGCGGTCGAAAGTACTAATTCCTCTAAACCCACTTCGGCTAAAGCTTTACGTCCTCTTTGCGATAAAGCTAAATTTATACTACGTCCCTGTACCAGCTGTGAGGTACGTATATCTTCTCTGTATTCATAGAGATGAACTTCATGACCTCGACGGGCAAAATTTAAAGCAGCCAACGAACCCACCTAAAATAAGGAAAATAAAATCGTTATCAAAATGTTGTAAAATCAAGATTACGTATTATTTTAGTAGGCAAAGTTGATAAAAATAAACTCTTTTAAAATAAAGGTAGTTGGGTATTTTAACTGCAGCATCATAAAAACCAAAAAGCAAATAGTTAATGTCATTAACCAGCAGGTTAGTGTTAAGAATTTAATTTGTGTGTATAATATATAAAAGATTCCAGCACTGTACAATTAAATTTATTATTTAAGACAATATACGTTTTCATTTTTAAGATTAAATTTTAAATTCAATATCGAGTTTGAACTTGTATCAAAATTTACGGTGTATCAAATCAAGTCCAAATTAAGATGCAACATACGGTTCAATATTCGCTCCAGTTCATCAGAAATTTCATTACCTTGTATTATATATATTAGCTGTTTTTGCGTATTTTCCAGCAAGATTTATCCTGCAGCTTTTTTTTTTAAGAGAGTAAAAATCAATTTATTCTTAAACTGAAAAATATTAAAAAATACTCGAACAACATTTTGCAAACATTTGCAGGATTTTGTTTCTAAACAACAAAAAGTAATGTCCCCTCATTAAATTAAAAAACGCTAATCTAAATATAAAAATAAAAAAACATAGTGATTTTGCCCTTTTTTGTTAACAAAATAAAAGTAAAATGTTATTAATATTAAACATTATTTGTTAATAACATTAAATTAAAAGTTGACTCATTGAAATATAATTTTTAACTAAAACAATAAAAAAAACTGAAAATCCTAACTTAAAACGCTAACATGACATCTCTTAAAATGATTTTGAACAGAAAATAAAAACTTTTATAAATGAATTTTTATCTAATTTTTAACATAAATCTAAACAAATATGAATTGTAAGTATTTGCGTAATATTTTATTACATTTATTTTTTTAATTTTTCGTAGAATTTGAGTTTTTATATTTTGATTTTCTTTGTTTACATTTGTAAACCAATGATCATATCGTCACCGAAAATGCAAAACAACGTAACATCACTTTTCATAACTTTACAGGAGACACAAAAAACTTGCTAAAATCTAAACAAATTGTCCTACAAACAAGATTTTTACGTCCTTAAATATTGCCTAATATATTGATGATGAATATTATTATTAAATATTTTTTAATTAATGTGGTTTACGTTTTTCAAGATTTCAATTTTCTGATTAGCAACTCCCAGCAACATTTTGTAATATTTATCACAGAATATCAGGTAAGCGAACACATCTATTGTAATCCGTTATCTAGCGCAGTTTTTTATCTACAGTCATAGTCATATATATTTACACTTTTTAAATTTTTTTGAACATTTGGAAAAGAAGTCAAATATTTTGGTTGTTATAAAATATTTTGAAATAATTTTTTTGTTGTTGTGTAGCCTGAAATGTCTAGAATATATTGTGGTCATTTCTGAAAAGTTGAAGAAATATAACGAAAAACTTATATGAACTTTTCATTTCAAAAGTATTTACACACATTTTTTTACACTCCAAAATTATTTACACAACTTAAAAAATCAATTAATTTTTGCTCAACATTGCAAAATATGGGTAAAAATCTTCTCTAAAGTTGAGTTTGAATTTCAAAGTTGCAAAAATATAATAGTAGTGGAAAAAATAATGAAGAAACCTATCAAAGCCAAGTTAAGATTTAAATGACGGTTTAAAATGATACGTCATCATTATGGTTTGGAAAAAGAAATGTGAGGAGTTAAAGGCTGATATAGATATAATTTTAAGAATTTAAAATAATTTTTAAAAGAAATTAGATAAAATCTGTAAGAAAAATTTAACATAGCTTGGAATATTTGCAAAATTTTTTGCAATTGTAGGTATTTTCGGCGAGAATGTATGATTTTTAGAAAGTTTATGATGTCCGTTTTCTACGCATAGAATTACGGAAAAAACTTACAAAAGTTTACGGGAAAAGAATTTCTAACATTTTATACACTATTTTAATACATTTCATGGACATTCCAGTTCGACAATGCCCCTATTCACACCGCAGGAGCGTGAAAACAAGGAATTCGAAGTCAGAATTTTACCACTTAGCAGTGGTTATCATACTCTCTCGACCTTAATATAATAGAAAATGTATGGAAATTGCTGTCACGTAATGTTTATGAGTCGGACAGATAATACGACTACAAAAATTCATTATCTGAAGAGATTAAAAAAAGTTGGAGTAAACATTATTTGTTACAAGTTGAAAATCTTTATAAGTCCTTCCAAATATAATTTTTTAGGTTGAATTAAATAATAAAGGATATTCTTATTAGTAATAATTTCCGAATAATATAACAAAACAAAAAATAACCATATTAATCAATACATCTTGTTGTTTTATTGAATAAATAATGTTGAACCTATTCAGATGAAACAAAAAAAAAAATCCTCTTGTTGGAAAAAAATCATTAAAAATTATAATTTGTTATTACTTAAATTTATTTAGCTTGTAGATATCTTAGAAATGAGGACTTTAAAATTTATTATGAAAAAAAATATTAATTTTCATTATTATTTTAAAAATAACAAGAGGTTTAATGCAACGAAAATCTTGAACCTATTCAGTTGAAATGCAGTGTATGTATTTAATGATATAAACTAATCGCCACACAGTGGGGCCAAACGCAAAATTTTATACATTTCTATATTTCTGTAAAGCGCTTAGCAAAATAAAGAAGAAGAAGAAACGAGAGAAAAATATATAGTCGGTCCAGCCCGACTATATAATACCCTACACCATTATATGTGCGCATCAAAACTCGGGGATGGGACTTATATTAGACCTGTGACCAATTATGTACCGATACTTTTACTAAGTGTAAAATAAAATATAAGAATACATAATATTACGTTGATACTAACATTTATATGATTTTATGCACTTTTGGCGATTTCCGAAGTAGGCCTTAGATGAGAGCTATGGTAAATTATGGGCCGATCTTTATAAAATTCGGTACAATGTATAAATACTTACATATAACTTATTTATGTCGAATATTAACTTTATACTAGCATTTTTATGGGATTTATGCACGTTAAAGTAATTTTCGGATGAGGGGTTTATATGGGAGCCATGGTCAATTGTGGACCGATCTTCATAAAATTTGGTACAAAGATTCATACTTCTATAAAACTTATTTGCACCGAATTTCATTAAAATATTCCTATTTTTAAGGCATTTTTGAGTGTTGAAACTGAATTCCGGGAGACATTTGTATGGAGGCTAGGTGAAATAATGGACCGATCATTTCAATAGATCATTCATCCGATCAAACCGATCATTTCAATAGGCTTCGTCCTTGTGTCATAAAAATCCCATATGCCAAATATAATTGAATTATCTTTCAAATTACGGCCTGTACTTTGTGCACAATGTTTATGTGGACAGCCAGCCATCCAGCCGTCAAGTCAGACGGACGGACGGACATCGTTAGATCGATTTAAAAAGTGATTCTGAGTCGATTGGTATGCTTTGAATTGGGTGTTGGATAACTTTTTCTTTGCGTTACAAACATCATCACAAACGCATAATACCCCAACCACCTATGGTGGTGTATAGTATAATAAGCTTACCTAACTAAATTATCTCTTTCAGTTAAAAAGATACACATCTGCTCAAAATAATAGATACACCTAGTGGGATTACATAAAAGTGACGATAACTTTGAAAAATTCTTCAGAAATACTTCGAATTTTTTTCTTTTAGTAAACAGTATGATCTAGCAATGATACTTTAATGAAAAATATGGCAAGTATGTGCATAAACATTAATTTACACATACGTTTGCGATTTAAATACCAAAAATTAGAAATAAATTAACTGTATCTATTATTATGAGCAACCACCTAATTCCAGACTTCCAAATGTGGATTGGATTCTACATGACCCAATTTCTGACAAAAAACAGAAGTTTCAACCTACAATTGCAAAAAATTTTGCAAATATTTTAAGCTATGTTAAAATTTTCTTACAGATTTTATCTAATTTCTCTTAAAAATGATAAGTGGTAAAATTTTGACTTCGAATTCCTTGTTTTCACGCTCCTGCGGTGTGAATAGGGGCATTGTCGAACTGGAATGTCCATGAAATGAATTAAAATAGTGTATAAAATGTTAGAAATTCTTTTCCCGTAAACTTTTGTAAGTTTTTTCCGTAATTCTATGCGTAGAAAATCGAAGTTCCATGTCTCATAATATGAAGTAGCACTCTACGCCATTACACTTCCTTCGCATCTTTATGGGATATATAATTAGCATCCTTTTTTTCTCAAATGACGAAAATAATAATATTTATAGTCATTGGAGCCTTCCATATTTATTTTTTTTTTTCCTTTCTATAGAACAATATGTTTCATTCCTTTTTTATAACATGCGTTCACGGGTAAACGGGAGTAGTTTTACTTCACGAATGGTGTTTAGAGATGGGTTCTTTATAATTTTTAGTCTTCCTATGTGTATCTGATTTTTGTTTAATTTTGGACGCAGAATCAGTAGAATTGGAGGCATCTCGAATGGTGAATCTTCTGTCAGCGTTCGTTGTTGCTCTATAAGTAACTCTTTTCATATTTTTTCCATAGCGGGAGTGATTTCCTAAAAAGTTGTTGACATTATTTTAACTTCGCTCAATTTTTCTTCGCCATATTTCATAGATTAAGTGTGAATTGTACATACGCTATAATTTTGCTCATTTCTTTATAGGAACATTTTTTACGCGACCAGTTTTTAAAGATTCTTATAGAAAACAGTTGAAAATGTAAAGAAAACACACAATTATGGGCGTATTCAACAAATACTTGACGCAAATTGATTTTATTCTTAATGAACCTATTCAGATGAAACAAAAAAAAAAATGATTTAAAAATACATTTGTTGGAAGAAAATCCGTTAAAAATCGTACTAAGTTCTTTATTAATTATTTTTTTATTTTTTGCTATTAAACATCTTAGAACTCAATACTTTAGAAATTAAGATAAAAAATGGAACTATCTTAATTATATTAAAAATAATACGAGTTTAAATGTAACGAAAATCTTGAACCTATTCAGTTAAAATGCACTGTACATTTATTAGGGTAATGTTGCATAATTAAATCTTTTGTGCACTAAACAACCAATATTTTTATTTTTCATCATTTAAAAATAATTATTTTAGTTTAAATCGGTCCTTGTTTTAATAGTTCATTCGATTTAACTTTGTCCTTTAATACTTACCAATCCGGCACCAATAACTGCAACTTTCATAGGAGGCATCGATAAATTAATGCCATTTCCACTTGATTTTGCAATTTTCTCAGACATTTTTTTATGATATTTTTTTATTTATTAAAAAATTTCTAATACAACACTTTTTTCGCTATTAGTTAAATTGTTATTATTATTTTTTTTATATATTTTTTTTTTTTTTACTAATTTTTAATAAAACTCTTTAAATTTATTATGCTTTTCTTCAACTAGTTCTTGACTCTTTAAAAGATGCGTAAAGAATGAAGTGTCTTTTCGTAAGAAATCACAAATTATAGATTAAATTTATGTTTGGTTGTAGCAGCTTTAAATATAACAACAACATTTTAAATATTGAGATTAGAAAAACCACTGTCTTTACGGTTGGATTATAAAAATGTTTTTATTAAATAACTAAAAAAAGAAAAAAAAAAAAAAAAAAAATAATAATAATAAAATAATGTTTTAAGATGAAAAGTTGGTAACAAACTGTTTTATTGTTTTGATTCTTAAGCCCTGTGCAAATAAACTGAAATCAAATACATGGGTATATGTATGTAGGTACATTAGTAATATGTATGTATAGCAGTATAAAACGTGAAATAATCTAGACAATAACTGACATTGTCTAATTATGTTCATACATACATATTTATGTATGATTGTGTGTGTGTATTAATTATGTTTGTAGTTCATATCAAATGTTTTTAATGCATTTCTATTTGCATGTTGATATGGAAAAAATGTCACTTATTGAAAGCAACAAGTGAATTTTGTATAAGATTTTAACAACGACTTTTAAATGCTCTACTATTCTACTAACAATATTAAATAGAATAGCAAATAAAAAAACTTGCCTTCACTTTATGATAATAAATTTGTAAATGGTAAACTTATATGCCTTGTAAAAAACATTTTGTCTTTATTACTTCTCCTGGTCAATAAAAATTCCTAGGCATTGTGCTAATCATTTTGATAAAATTTTCATATAAAAGTTAAAACTCTTAAATATGTATTTTGTACCATTAATCATTAGACCTTACACAGTAGAGCAGATTAAAAAATTTTTGAATCAGACTAACATAAATACTTACAACAAGAGTAGAAGGAATTTTAACTAACATTTCTAAACTATGGTTTTTAGAGCAACTATAAATAATATGTCTGTAATAAAATCTTTGTTAGTTAAGATATCTTAATGAAATTTTCGCTAGACTTGTAGACTATCGTTTAAGGAATCCCACAATTCCCAAAAAAAAAAAAAAAAAAACCCTGAAAATTCTATTTTTCACATTTTCGCCTATAAAATCAAAATTTTCCCGATATTCCAGAGATTATGATTGAAAACTCTAAAAAATATATTATAGATTCCTAAACTGCATTCTGTTTGCTGATTCATGCTTTGGGATTTTAGAAAATATAGACTAAAGTTAAAGCTTTCATATAAAGTAGGTAAAATTCTGGAGGGTACCTAACCGCTTGGGTAATTGGGTTTTTTTTCTATTTTAAAATTATCTTTGTGAAGAAACCTTTCAGAAATGTATAAAATTATTATATGTTGTTTAAAAAAATTCTGTTTTAGAAAAAAAAATCGTAATTTTTGTAATTTTCAAATTCAAAATCGTTTATATTTGGACTCGGTAAACATGTCGCTTCCAAATTTTCTTTATTCAATAGATAAAAAAAAAAACTATTAAAATCGGTGAGAAATACTGGGATATATATATGAATAACTTGGAAAATTGAGGTAATTAAAATTTCAAAAACTCGAAAACACTAACAGATAAATAGCACAAGTAAACATATTTTTTATAGGCCTTATCGCGGGCCTATTTTTAGATTTAGGGATCCATCTATCATTACCTTTTAAAAGCTAATATTTATGTTTAAAAATTTGTTTATTATTATTATTTTTTTTGCATTACAAAGGTCAAAAGAATGACCTAGAATTAAATAAATTTAAAAAAAAATTAAATTAACAAATAATGAATAGGGCTTGTGGAGAGCCCGTTGCCTCAAGCGACTTAGGGATTATTTAAGAGAAAACATTGCCATCTTTTTTTTTGAAAAAATACAAAAAATATAAAATTTTTTAAAGATATAAATTCATATAAAGTAATATAACTTTTTATAGAATCTAAATATTTATAAGATTCTTTTAGCAATATTTAGAATTTTGTAAGGAATCCAATTAATATTAAACAAATTAAGGTCGATATTAATCCCGGCAAGTTAAAGGAACCTAAAAAAATACGAGGCTATAAAAGAGTGAAACATTTATTTCAACTCAATATCAAATCAATTAAACTAAAATAAATAAGCTACATATGTAGGCGTATTTTTATAGGGATTTATAAGGACTAGATAGTCCTATCTAATTTATTTATTTATTTATTTTTTTTGTAAAATCTCAAATGAATTTTTGGCGAAAAAAAAACTACATACCAAAGATAAATAAATTTTGGAGGTCTACGAAAACATCTCGTCTCTGGACAAAGGCATTTTTATTGAGATATTTCCAAAGGATTACAAGTAATAGAATTATTTTAAAAAGCGTTTTGGAACCACATGGTTGTCATTGGAAGGAAGTACTGCGAACTTTTTAGCTCTTTTCGTTTTTCAAAACATAATATTTTTGAACCAGAATGGGCCTGTATTTTTTAGATTTTCTGAATTTTATTTGATCTAATAATTCATTAGCTCATAATTTCCGTTAGGAATTAAGTTTTTTTTGGAATTTTTCCATAAGGAGGTAAAAAGTTAACCCTTTTACTTTTTTTCGTTCTTCTGAATTTTATTTAATCTAGTCATTCAAAAATTCATTATTAAAAAATTAAACCTTCCAGAGTTTTATAAAAGTAGAGAAAAATTAAATTTTGCAAAAGCATTTTTCCTTAAGGAATTAAGGCTTTTTGTGTTAATTTTCCAAAATGTTCAAACTTTGACGTAAAAAGAGAAAAATGTGTAAATGTTTATTTGGTTTGGCCCATTCATATTAAAGAGAAAACTCACAGAATGTAATTAATACTAAATTTTACTGTGTAAGCGTATGAGCAATGTTAATGTGTTATAATAAGTATACGTCCAAAGTGAAAAATTAAGCCCAAATTACAATAGCGCGTAGTCAGCAGCAGTGTGTGCTGCCATAATCAGCTGATTATTTAGAATGCACTGTTTGTTATGGTGTTGATTACATTTAATCAGCAGCAGTTTGCAGTGCTTTTTCATTTAGCCCTGTTTCTAAATTCACTGCGCTGCATTCAGATTGAGAGCGAGACAAAGAGAGTGAGCAAATAAATGAGAGGCTAAAATACACAAGTAGAACAAAGCTAGATGGTGGTTGTAAATTGTGGCTGCCTACGCTGAATTGTAATTATAACGGCAGCAACATGTTGTGCTGACAGTGATCAGCTGATAATTTTTATTGATACTGTTGCTGACTACGCGCTATTGTAATTTGGGCTTTAAAATCATATTTTGTTTATTTTTCGGATTTATGTACCTATAACAGATGAAAAGAGTCATCAATAATGATTTGAACGCATTACGAGAATAATAGAGATTCCGTCGTTAATTTTTACAATTATATATTTTTTCACAAAACTCATTCATATCATCAATTTCCCGTTATCCAAATGTAGAGTATCTTTAAATCCGTGTCACTGTTTTACCATCCCTTCTTACAAATTATTATGTGGTTTAAATCTTCTACTACATTAAGAAGCCATAAAAGTAAATGACTTTGCACTTTACATACATGGGAGTAATGCATTAAATCGACTAATGAATTGTCGATTTCATTACCATTAAATTGAATAATGCTACTTATAATTTTTTTCATTACCATTGTTTTTAATAATGATAATGTTTTTTAATGATATCTTTTCATTAATAATTATTTAAAAAAATAAAATCATTATCATTAAATAATGATTTAATTTTATAAATTCATTGTCATTATTTAGCAGAATTTTTCGTACAATTCTAGCTACTTCTTAATTATATTTAATTTGTATTCATTTACTCTTCTATTTGGTACATATATTTTTGCATAATTTTTAAAAATACTGCATTTTATATTCATTAAATCATGCTGTAATTGAGATTTATATTTAAATGATTTAAAAATCTTTATTAAAACGATATTAAACTACTCCACGAATACTAGAAACACATTTGAAAGAAATTTTTTTTATATACAAACAATGCTTTTTTTCAGTAATTATAATTAGTATTTGAGCATTTTTTTGTAATTTCATTACCATTACTTAAAAAATTGTAATTTAAAAAAAATCAGTATCATTAAATGGTAGTTAAATTTTTTAAACTATTAATTTTTTTAAGTAATGGTAATGAAAATTCAATGCTCAATGAAATATTCCCATGTATGGCACTTTATATGGGTTATTGATATTTTGATGTGACAAATATATAAATATATATGAAATGTTTATTACCTAAAAAAAAAATCAATATTCCAGTACTCGTTGCATGCCTAGATGATAATTCTTGATTACTTCTCATCTCAAAGAGTCAATAAACTGTGAAAATATTAAGCAAAAAATTAAAATATTAAATAACAAGTATTTTTTTTTTTTTTTGTTTTTTATGTAAAACCATTGAAAGTAAACAATTAATTATATACAGCTGTGTGCCAAATAATAGTAGCATTGCCATATACTTTAGAATTTTTCTTACTGCATAATTCCTAGACAAGGAATATAAAAACAATTTGTTTATTTTTTAAATTTTAATTTAAAAAACTAAACAACAACCAAAAATGTAATTAAAATAAATGTAATAAAAATAAGCTATTTTAGATTACAAATTAAATCATACGCAAATTTGGTAACTGCTTTATAAAAATCAATAAAAATTAATATTTTCAAAAATCTGATCATAAATAATTATTTACATTTGGGTTATAAATAATTAGTTACTAAACAACTTCTATGTAGTGCAGACAGTATGTTGTTGTAGTAATAAGTAACTACATCTGTAACTACATGTCATTACCAAGTTTTTGCTGGGACTATACATTGAAGCATAACTAAAAATTAGTATTTTGAATAATTTGTGAATAAAATCTAAACCTATGGCTTGATTTAAATGAAATTTGTCTTATTTTATTTGCACCGAATTTATATTTATGATTAAAGAATAAAAATTTGAAAAAAAAAATTCTTTAAATTTTGTATAAAATTTCATTTTTTTGCAAAAGATGGGCCTAATATCTCCATAACTGTTGAAGACAATTTTAATTAGATTTTTTTTTTTTTTTTAATAGAATCAGACAAGTCGTTTTCGAGATATACTTCAACATATAGTGCAACCTCCTTAATTTTACAAATCGCGATTTATCTCGAGAACTAGAGTCAATTCAAAAAAAGTGGATTAGAAGCTTAGTTCTTTTTAATATGTGTATTCGAATTGACTGAGAAACCCCGTGCCACAGAAATTTTTTCTCATTTTGTAACTGTGTAATAATTAAAAAATATATATTTGTCTTTTTCTGTTCATCTTGTTAAGTTACCGTTATTATACTTAAGCCGCGTGCTTTTTGCCTGTGCAAAATAATAGTAGCAAATTGTTAAACATCGGAAAATAGTATTATTTTTTATATATATATTTTCTTTTTTTGGTTTAATTTTTTTTTTTAAGTAAATTATATAGTCGTTTACTCTGCACAGATGAGTCCAAAGTAGTTCTTTTTGGGATGCATGGGACAAGAATATACAGTGCTGTGCAGAACAAAAGCAACAAAATTAGTGTAAACCTAAGAATAGTTTTATTTATTAGAATATTTGGTTTACAACAAAAATAATTTTACGAAATTATATACATATTTAAGCAATAACAAAAACAAACAAAATTTAGTAGTTTTAATGCAATTAAATTGTTAATGGATTTCTCTGGAATGATTTCAATTTAAATTTGTTGACTAAACAATACTTTGGACTGCACTAATCTTGAAGCTGCATAAAAAAATCTTCCACAGATCTTGCGTCTGAGTATTAGACCACGTGGTTAAAAAATGTTAAGCAAAAATTTTAAGTAATGACGTTTAATCCAATCCTTCAAAAGTTTTAAAATATATTTTGCATTTTTTCCATGCAAAAACGTTGAATTAAAGAAGATATTTCTCTATGTATAACGAAATTTTTGTGCTTTTTAATAACCTATTAACCTAAAAATATCAAAATTTCATTATATTTATAAAAAAAAGGACATAGTTTTTTCGCTAGAATTCAAGTACAGTCATTATTACATCCTTTCTCTGCCCAAAATCTTTTTTTGGAACTGTGCGGTTTAAGATGTACACCTTGACAGTATACCGGTTTCAACGACGTTGCGTATCCGGTCATAGTGGTTACATATAAATATTCTTTTTAATTAAATAAAGTACTTTTCTTTTTTAATATGATTAATTTTGTTAATTTCGGGAAGAAAGCAACGTATTTATATGAAATTATAAATTGTTTCTTGTATAAAAACAGGAATAAAAAAATGTAAAGTAGAAGGGGGAGCATTCGACATAGGGGCACATTCGTTTTTGCCAATTATCTCGAAAACGAAGTAAAATTTTTTGTGTTAATAAATTGTTTTCTTTTTATACCCTTCACCACAGGTGTAAAGGGTATATATAAGTTTGTTATTACGTTTGTAATTTCTACAATATTTATCTAAGACCCCAAAAAGTATATATATTCTGGATCCTTATTGATAGGGGAGTCGATATAAAGATGTCCGTCTGACCGTCTGTCCGTCTGTCTGTTGAAATCAGTTTTTAGAAAGAACCAGTTATCGGATATATATGTTTTATACATCAAATTATAGGAAATATTCCTTAGAAAATCGCTAATAAAAATGAGCAAAATCGGTTGATAAATAACTGAGATATCGGAAAAAACCGAAGATACTCCCAAAAAATCGTATTTGTTGTCGGCTTTTCTCGGCTCCTATACAAGCTAGCGACTTTGTTTTTGCACGGAAAATTCAAAATCTTTCTTCAAATTTTTTTCTGAAAAAAAAAAAAAAAAAAAATAGGTTAACTATATCCCAGATATCGGCCAAAACGCATTTTTAGACTTTTTGAAGCTCCTATATAAGCTACGGGTTTGAACAGGTTTTAAAAAATTTAAAAAAATTTAATAATATAAATACACAGAAAAATATTTATATTAAGGATTTTTTTTTTTTTTTTTTTTTTTTGTATGGGCAAGTAGTTTAGTAAGCAATAAGAGTTATATAATGATTAACGTTGTTGTTTGTATATGCAGTCAGATTGTATATGCAGTCAGTTTGTATATACCCAGCAGGAAAATATGTTAGTGCTTCCTCCCAACAGGCCTTTCTGAATGCCTCCGAACAAACTTTAAACATATTCCTTTTTGTCTTCTGTAAAAATTCCTTAAAGAATGCCTCGACTTCCTTTAAAAAGAAATCCAATCCTAATTCTTGTTTCCATTTCACTAGATGCGAAATAGAAGGTATCACTCACCTACTAACTTTCTCATTACAAACAGAAAAAATTGTTATTACGAGACTGAAACTCATTTAGTCTTGTTTTAAGTGTCGATAAAGAAGGTAGTCCGCATGTCTTTTTTTAAATATATTACATACTCTTTTTTAATAGCATTGAAAATATAAGAGAGCATATTTATTTATTTAAGAGTCCTTGCCTTTTCGCTTCTTTTTGGAAGGGAGAAGGGAAGGCCTTGCCACCAATGACACGCCGTGTAAAAAAAAAAATAGTGTTGCAATGCGAGTGGCAGGCCTTGTAGATCCTAAATAAGGCATTTTAAAAAGTATCTTTAGCCCTTCTATTTCCGACTGGGATATGTACATACATACATACATACAAAAATATATAAATATTCAATTGTTGTTGTTTATATTTTTAAAGCAATGCTTGCTATGATTGTTTTTTTTTTTCGTATTCAAATGTTCGTAGTTTAAAAAAAAATTTAGATTTATAAATGTGAAAATATGAAAGCATACGTTAAGGCGAAAATTTTATTATTTGTCGGTAAGATGGTAATATAGTAATATGTTAATATGGTAAAGAGTATCAAAGATTCGGCACAGCTGAATCTTTTTTAATTTCATTATATATAAAAGATCTTTCATCTATGAAATTTTGAAATTTTCAACGGAAGTTTGTTCGAAGGTAGACGTGATTAACTGTTTTTTCAATACCCATCTAAATATTTCACTGTGGGTACTTTATGTGATAATTCTCCTTTTTGGAATTGATCAAAGAATTTTTTCCATTTTATAAACATGATAGTAATGATCAAGATTTGACAACATATGTTTTAATAAATTCCCTTAAAGTGTAAAAAAAATTATCACTTGATCGCAATACTCCTCCTGGGGTGCATTCGTCAAACTACTGGTAGGCCGATTTAGCTTATCCTACAGCAACGTCGTAATCAGATACGAAGCTCTTACTATCTCTAAATCTTTCACTGTACATGTAGACTCTCTTGTCTTAATTGAATTCAAACAAAAATCATTGATTTTCTTATGTATAGATTTTGGGTCGTCATTGTTAATTGAATTTTTATTTATTTTATATATAAAATTAAATTAATCATATTACGATAATTTTTGTTTATTTTTTCAAATGCTATATTAAAATAAAGTAAAAAACCATCATATATAGGAAAACGAATCTGCCCCATCCCTTGGCGAATCTACCCCATGGGATGGGGTGGTTTCAACGTTTTTGGTCACTTCACAAATTCTCAAATAAAAATTTAAAATTTTTTATTTTTAATAAGATCTGAACGAAGTTTTTAGCGGAAGTCCTTTTACATGCACTGAAAAGTCATAATTTTTTAAATTGTGCTTCCAAAATAAATTTGTTTACCTTAATTAAGCAGCATTCTATAATTTGTATTATAAAACAAAGTTACTTTCCACTTTTCTTATTCCAAATAAACTAAAAATTTATTGCATCGGCCCATATTGTCACAAATCATAATTCTTATTAAAAAGCTATAAGTAAATGAAAGAATAACAAAAATATGTGTAAATAATGCTGTATTCAGATATTTTTACTATAAAACTGCCATTTACTTAAACAAAATAGCAATAAATTTGAAAATTTGGAAATTTTGTTGCTTTTGATATGCACACTTTCATATAGAGAACACGCAATATTTTTCTCGTTTTTGAGAAAAGAAAGAAAATCACATCTTCTAAGGTATAAATGTTTGTTAGTACCCAAATTTGTTAACAAAGTTCTGAAATTAGTTTTGTTCTAAATTTAATAATTCAACATTACGATAACTTTAATTTTGTTGCTTATGTTCTGGACAACACTGTATGTGAGGGGACCATATAACAAATAATATTACCCAAAATTTGTTCTGAAGTCCGTCAAGCACAGTAGTGGGAAAATCAACGTTGGGGGTTCTTTTTCATATCATGGCTCAGGATCCATATTTTGGATAAAAGGTCCCAATGCATGTGGAAATATTAAGAATAGTCATGTTGTCTTATTCAGAAGAGAATATGCCACTCAAATGTATGTTTTAGCAGGAGCAAATTAACAAAAAAAAAAATGGTTTTCCGATAATAAAAGCGATGTTTTGGAATGATCGGCTCAGTCACCAGTGAAAATCTTTGGGGAGATGTCAAAGATGCTATTTTTTAAAAGAAATCGGGAAATGTGTAAGAATTTTTGACGTCACACATTAGGGTAAAAGGGGTCGAAAATGGCGCTTAATTCAGGGAAAGGTGATATCAATATTTTAATGATCACGTTTTATTTTTTTATTGATTATTAGTTAAAAAAATTCAGTCTTAGAATTTTAAGATTTTTTTTAGCAGAAGGGTAATGTCTATTCGTCCGTCTATACATTAGAGTTAAATGGGTCGAAAATTATGCATTATTCAAAGAAGGGTGGTATCAACACTTTAATGATCATGTTTAATTTTTCTATTTATTATTAAGTAAAAAAATGTATTTTTATAATTATGAGATGTTTTTTGACTGAATGGTAATGTCCGTCCTTCCGTCTATACATTTGGGTTAAATGGGACGAAAATGACGCTTCATTCAGGAAAAGGTGGTATCCAAATTTTGATGATCACTTTCTATTTTTTCTATTTATTAATTAATAAAAAAATGCATTTTTAGAATTCTAAAATATTTTTTGGCAGCATGGCAATGTCCGTCCGTCTATACATTTGGGTAAAATGTGTCGAAAATTCCACTTAAATCAGGAAAAGGTTATATCAAAATTTTAATACCTTCATTTGGTTTTCATATTAATCAAGAAGTAGAAAAAAATATTTTTCGAATTTTAAGATTTTTTTGAAAGAATTCTAATGTCCGTCCATCTGTCCGTGTGTTTGTTAATTTTTGCAAACTTTCCAATTCAAAATCGTTAAACTTTTGCCTCAATAAAGATAATGACTTTGTTCGATAGATAATTTTGCTTTTTAATCAACTACATAAAATATAATAAAATCGGTTGAAAATATTTGGCTATATATGGAAAAATCTTAACCAAGATCTTCTAAATTTGAGATTTTTGAAATTTTAAATGTATATAACTCGAAAAATATATAAGATATGTAGTACAGTGAAAGCTCCCATAGGCGGACAGCGACCATCACGCTGATTTTGTCCGTTATCGGGAGATGTCCGATAAAGTATTATATCTTTTTATTACAACATCCAAGATTGATTATAATGAATTAACTGATAGATATACATATTCTTATTTATACATATATATCGTCAACTAAAATGCAAAAAGCCGTAACCACTGAAAAATCAAATGTTGGTTTTATTTACTGGATTATAATGTACTGACGCTAACTATATTTATACAAACAAATTCGTGCTCATATCATGACTTTTGTCAGTATTATATCAATACTGACATTAAGTTAACGTTTGAAAAATTTTTACTTAATAGCTCAATTTTAAAGCAAAAAGAAAAAAAAAATAAAAAAAAAAATTGTTTTTTTTTTTTTTTTTTTTTCTTTTGCTTCTGCGGCAAACGACGTTTTACATTTTCATTTAGACATTATTTTCAATAAATTATAATTTCATGAAATTTATTTTATAGAATTTATGGCTACAGTTCGCTTCTCCGTTTTCATTTTTCGTACGCGAAAGAAATCATCTCTTAATGGACTAAAGGTCAGACTTTTTTGAACAGCATTTTTACTAACGATTTTTCCACTAAATTTTAAAAATTAAAAGCATGTTGAGGACAAGTTTGACAACAAAGTCATCTACATATGTTGGCAAGTTGTTGGCATTTAAAAAGAACAGGATTAACTTGGGAAAGTGATGTTGGTGGCATGGCCTCGATCTTAAGCAGCACCCTTAGTGATGACAATGTCGCTCTGCACAACAAGACCAGAATTTCTATGCCTTTTGTTCAAAAAAGTTGTCAAGATTTTTAGGAATCTGCCGCCATTGTGTTGTACGAAAAATCATGGACCCATCATCGAGACTGTCTTTAGGACATAGATAACTGGGACAGCATCTATTTTTAGGGATCAAGTTTTCATTTTCTTTTTTCTAGTATGAAGATTTTTAAATGAAATGTAAAAAACAAAATTGAATATAAAAAAAAATAGTTTTTGCCCAAAACCAGCAAAAAGTTCACTAAAAATCGAATAGTAAACTATTTAACTTCAAAAAATGTAAGTAAATATGTAATATGAATGGAAACACGGACAAAAATGATAATAAGTGGCATCTTATTATCATTTGTTTTACGGTTTATGATTTTTGTCCGCCTACGAGAGATGTTTTCTGTAAAAACAGGTGTCCGTGTCCGCCTAGCGGAGATTAATTTATTCTAAAAGTGTCACCTAAACCATGGGACCAAAAAAATTTTCCGCTTACTGGAGATGTCCGCCTATGGGAGCTGTCCGTTAAGGGAGCTTTTACTGTATATGCAATCATGTTTTCTAAAGGATTTATCAAGAACTTTAAGGTGATATAAAAGTTTTGGAAATTGGGTAAGGAACAAAAATTCGCTAGTGTTAAACCTTTTCCATGACACTAGTACCCTATTTTGAACCCTATAGTTCTGCTCCTGATGCAAATATTAGATCCCGCTTCTAAACTCAAAATGCTACTGTCCTCTGCTACGCCTATGTGAAATTTCATGCAAATCCAACCAGCCGATTAGAAGTTACAGATTTATATCGATTCTTCCCCACTGTTTAATGTTAATGATAAAGCAAAGAAAATGTCTGGCACTTAAGCTGTTTTTTGTATGAAATCTACTGGAGTTTAAAAAAAATATTTTCTCAAACCGGGCTATATATGCTCACGATTTTTTTTTTTTCATAGTATTAAAGTGGACAATATGTACTATTTTTCTGAAATTTTTCAGAAAGAACATCCTGTAACATTTTAAGTTGCATTCCATGAAAGTTGAAAATCAGTGTATTTTAGGATAATTTTCAAAAAAATAACAAAAATATTGAGACAAAATATAATTTACAAATACTTAAAGAAAAGTACACTTAACCATCTGAAGTTGATGGTTTCATTTTAAATCTTTACCTTAAAAGACTTTTTAGTTAAAATACACTGAAATCTGATGAAAATTTAATTTTTTACTATTTTTCAAAAATGTAAAAAAATTCTTAACTTATAAGAAAACAACGCAACCTAGCTTAAAGATTTTAATTGATATTGATACATAATTTTGTTTATTTTTATTCGGTACCCAACTTTATTACAAAACATTAAATTTTAAAATTCAATTAAGCGCCAATTTTGACACATTTTACTCCAACGTGCGTCAATGCAAAATGCTTGGAAATATTGGAAAAAAAGTTCCAGATCATTAGGGTGCTCGATGCGCCGCTATCAAAAGCTATAAGGGCTATTTCACAAAATATTAATGTGTGTAACCAAAATATTCTAAAAAAAAAAAAGAATTTTTTTCTTGATTTCTACTATTTTTTGCACAGCAAATTTCTAGTGTAAATTTAAACATTTTTTTTCCCAACAAACCAAGAAACGATACAGTATCATTCATGATATCATAATTTTAAAATTATGTAATAAAATATCGAAATTATTTTTTCTTAGAAAAAAACTTCAAACATTTTCAGGAAAATAAAATGAAATTGAAAATTTTTGTATTAGAAGAATATTTTATGTTATGCATTATATGAAAATTATATTTTTTACAGAAAAATGTAGTGGAATCGCAAAAAATAAAAGAGGATAGTATAAAGGAACCAATATCAGCTCGGATTTATAGGGTAATTGTTTTTGGATTACAAAAGTTTCTATTACATGTAAAATAATTTGGAGCAGCATGGACTTTATTATTGATATTTAATTAATTTTTGAGAAAATATTTAGAATATAATATATTCATCCAATTTTAGCATATATATGTATATATTCTGCAACATATTGCTAAATTATCGCGCTGCTTAAATTTAACGATATCATTAGTAATATCGTTATTTTCAAAAATTATGATATCATTTTCGAGTGTACCTTTTAGAAAGCAACCTATATCATTTTAGAATTATAAATGATATCATTCTCGGGCTTCTTTATCACCGAAATGATATCGTTATGATATCATTACGATATCATTTGGTTTGTTGGGTTTTTAATAAAATTTGGAAAAAAATATAATAAATTCCAAGTACACATGATATAAAGAAAAGAAGGTAGTTTCAATCAAGTTTTTGTTTACAAAAATAAGGATTTTTGAAGTTTTATTTTTGAAAACATTTTAAACAAACCTTACCAGATTTCTAAATTCAGTGTAAAATTAAATGAGATTTTTTAATAAAAATGCGTAATTTTATGTTATGTTCTTACGAGCATACTTTATAATTATACTATGAGTCAAATTATTAAAAAAAACAAATTTTAGTCTTCCAATTTTAAGAATAGTCAAAAATATATCTAAAAAATTAATGTTTTTGTGGTGCAAACAAGAAAATAAATTTTTCGAAAGATTTCAATCCATACAATAAAGAAAATGCTAAGAAATAACTTGTTGCAATTTCTGTACAGAGCCGCCATCGGAAATAATTTTATTTTTCGTGTGGTGAAAGGGCAAATAAGAGTGTCGGTTTTAAAAAATTCCGCACACATTTTGATAATTTTTTTTATTTTAAAGGTGTTGTGTTTTCTTGCCAATTTACAACTGATCTCTAGGGCACCACAATAAATATTGATTCAACAGAAAATCCTGTTCACTCTCCTATTGCTCTTATTAAAATGAAAAGTTTCAAACAGCAACGAAATGGACACCTACGCTAATTGGACGACGACTCACTTTAGATTTCTTGGATCCTGAAAATATATAATAATTGATGTACATGTTCTTTTTTAAGATTTAACTTTAACATTGGAAACATTTCCAAATGATTTCTCATACTCGTGAAACACATTTAGTGTATTACAAATAGTTATCATACAAATTCTTGTACTACACATTGGGGCACCGGTTTCTATTGGTAATTCAGTTATGGCAAACCATAGAGCTTTGGCTTTGCGATTACATGCGTATCTTCTTCCATACTTAGTAAATGTTTTTTTTAAATTTAATTTTTTTACAAAATAAAATAATTTATGAATTAAAAATTAATAATAAATATAAATTTGTTTGTGAAAAAGTCAAATTTAATTTAAATATGGTAGCATTATTTTCAAAGGTTGTCATAATCCTTAAGCATGTCAGAAAGTGATATTAAATTAATACAAACTGAATGAAACTACCTTCTTTTCTTTATATCATGCAAGTACATACATTTTTTTGAAATCAACAAAAAATATTAATTTCATTGAATGTAAAAATGTTACATATGGCTACTATTATATTGCACACAGCTGTATATTTATTTATATTACATAATCTACGATTATTCCAAGATCCAAATAGCATGTATAATCCACATGTTCTTAAATACTTATAAGAAGCAAAAAACTAAATAAAAAACATTATTGTAAATAAAATGCTCTTATAGAATGAATTTCATTTAAACTAAAGTATAATAACAACATTTGTTTGTTTAATTTTAAGAACAAAAATTAAAATTCCAAAAATGCATAAAGGCGCTATATCAAAAACATATACAAAAAGATAAGATAACTGATGAAAACATAAACGCATTCATAAAAAAAATATTTCATCATAAAAATAAAAAGAGGAAAAAAATAGACAATGTATAAAATTAATTTAAGGCGACATAACAATGAGCTATAACTAAAAGATATTTTTGAAAGCAAATTGAAAATTTTTTTCGTAAAAATTTATTTGAAAAAATGCAGTTTTTACTTTATGGTAAAACTATGAATAAAATAAGAAATATATCATCAAAATTAATGTACAAATTTTGATTTTATTCACAATTGAGTGAAAATACCCATGTAAAGCTACAATTAAATGGAGACACATTGTGGGCAAAAAAAAAAAAAAAAAATCTGCTTTGAACAAAAATAAGTGGAGTAGATGGAATTTAACGTGCTAAATAAAAATTTGCTTTAATTTTTTTCTATTAGGTCTTGATTTTTTTTATGGACATGACTAAAATGATCCCCGTTTTAGGCAGTCAAACTTGTATAACTCGAGAACGTTTTGCTCTCGAGTAATTTTGATAAATTAAACTCCAATAGATGCCAATTCAAATTAGCTTTGAGTTATCATAATTTTATCCCCTCAGAAAAATATTTAAAAAATTAAAAAAAAAAAAAAAATTATGTTGACTTGAAGACAATTTTCGTCCGTTTCTTTTGGTGTATCATTTATCTAAATCCTATAAATGATTCTTGAGTTATAGTCTAAATTGGAAAAAACGTTTTCGTGTTTTGCTGGTGAGACCTCATCTTTTTTTCTTGAGTTATGGTGAAATATACTCCCGTAATGGACTTAATATGGACGAAATATTAGACATGCCCATAAAAAAATCCATCCAATCTAAGGACTTATTCGTCTTTAAGGAATGATCTGAGAAGATGAGAAGACAATTGGCGAAAACACAATTTATTTCAAATACCATTCTGGAAAGCCCAAGTCTTATAATATAGACCGGGAAAGGCCTCAAATAGTATCCTCATGTAGCCAAAAGTATAAAAATTGCGTATTATCATCTAAAAAAAAAAAAACAAAAAGTATTTATTTTGTAGAAGAATATAAATGTTAAATTTTGTAGTAAAACTTTCGCATTTGGAAACATTTAATACCCTATGTACAATTAAGCATAATGGTGTTTGTAATATATCGGAGAGGGTTACTACCATTTCAAATTATCAGGTCGATATCTCAGCATCAGGGAACTCTAGAATGGTCTTCCAAAGAAATAATGTTTCCTCCAATTGTTTTCTTATGTTCCCAGAACAAATTTATGTTCCAAGTAGATTTTCAACCGAATTAATAGAATTCAAACTTTTAGACTAGATAAAATTTTTTGGATGATTTTCCGTTTCCGAAGAACTTTTTTTGCCTTAATCTTTTTTAATTGGTCTAAAGTTCTGCCATTTAATTGAAAATAAAATTATTTAACTATAGTGATCCATTTCGGTACTTATCTTTTGTTGGAACATTCGATTTTACCCATATTTTTAAAGTGCCAAATCTATAAATCCTTTCCGATACGAATACTTCTCGGAATTGAAGATCATCGATGATACTCATCTCTTTTCAGTATTTTATTTTAAATATCGTTATCGAGATTTAAAAAAAGTAAAGTTTCATAAACATTTTTCCAAAAAATTTAAAAAATTTTAACAAAATTACTTCTGACCCTATTTGTTTGTCCACACTGAAAAAGGACTATTTGAGCTTGAGACGATGCACGTTGGGGTAAAAGGGGTCGAAAATGGCGCTTAATTCAGGGAAAGGTGATATCAATATTTTAATGATCTCGTTTTATTTTTTTTATTGATTATTAGTTAAAAAAAATTCAATCTTAGAATTTTAAGACTTTTTTTTAGCAGAACGGTAAAGTCCGTCTATACATTAGAGTTAAATGGGTCGAAAATTAGGCGTGATTCAGGAAAAGGTGGTATCAACACACAATGATCACGTTTAATTTTTTCTATTTATTAGTAAGTAAAAAAATGCATTTTTAGAATTATAAGATGTTTTTTGGCTGAATGATAATGTCCGTCCACCCGTCTATACATTTGTGTTAAATGTGTCGAAAATGCCACTATATCTTCTTTTATTTTCTCAAATCGGGCTATATATGCGCACGATTTTTTTCATAATATTAACGTGGGCAATATAAACTATTTTTCAGAAAATTTTCAGAACAAACATCGTGTAACATTTTAAGTTGCATTCCATGAAAGTTGAAAATTAGTGTATTTTTGGACAATTTTCAAAAAAATAACAAAAATATTAGGACAAAATATAATTTAAAAATACTTGAAGAAAAATACACTTAAACATCTGGAGTTAATGGTTTCATTTAAAATTTTTACCTTAAAAGACTTTTTATTTAAAATAAATACACTGAAAACTGATGAAAATTTAATTTTTTACTATTTTTCAAAAATGTAAAAAAATTCTTAACTTTGACAGCTTCTTATAAGAAAACAGCACAACCTAGCTTAAAGGTTTTAACTGATATTGATACATAATTTTGTCTATTTTTATTTGGTATCCAACTTTATTACAAAATTTTAAATTTTAAAATTCAATTAAACGCCAATTTTGACACATTTTACCCCAACGTGCGATGTACCGGATACTGTTAAAGAATATTATTTTTGTGTAGGTTTTTATAACCCAATTTATTCGCGATGATTTGGAATCAAGTTTTATTGTTTTTCAAAAAAATTTGTCGAAAACTCAAAAAATTTCAAATAACTATACTTGACCCTATTTTTTTTTTTGTCCGTAACTATATTTACCAAAATTATATCAACCCAATATGGATGTCAAATGAAAGCTATGAATCCCTGCAATATAACAAAAGTTTTCATTTAAATGTTTTCGTAAATATTTTATAATATTCTTAAAATTGTATAATATTCTGCGCATCTTTCGAAAATTTTAAATACTTTCGAGAGGAAATTTGACATCCTGGAGCAAAACTGGTTATCACGTGTGAAAATGATTTTGGCAAGCTGATATACACTTAAAAATAATTAGTAAAAGGTAACATTTTCAAAAGGATATTTTCTTTAATTTTTTTTTTTCGCTGCAATATGTAAATAAATAATATTATTATATTGCAGAGATTTATAGCTTTCATTTGACATTTATATTGGGTTGATATAATATTCGTAAATATTTTATAAATTTGTTTTGAAATGTGTATCATTTGAAACTTTGAAGTCCTTTTTAGAGGAAATTTTACGTCTAATTTAGTCTCTAGTTTCGTGCGTTTATCGATTTATTCATGTGTGAATATAGCTGTCATACAGTGTTATAGAGTTTCTCCAAAGAGCAATTTTTCTCCAAAAATTTTACTTCATTTTAGATAAATTATATTGACTAGCTGACATAATTCTTTATTATATAGAAAAAGCAATCCTGTTTTAAGATCTAATATCTCCGGTGTTGAGGGCTATGTGGGAATCCATTTTTAAATTAAAATAATACATCCTTTCCCCTTCATCTATGTGAAATTTTATGCAAATTCAACCATTTCCATTCTGCCCCATTGTGTATTACATTAAAGACAATTTTGTATTTTACTTTTTCGATTACAATTCTACAAATGTATACATTTATCGCTATTCCAAATTCTATACTTATTACTGATGCTCCATATTTATTTCAAGAAATTGGCATAAATAAATATATATACATATGCATGTGTATTTATATTTGTTTTAAAATTAAAAAAAAAAACGGAGAAGATAAATATTTTCTTATTTTAATAAGAAATTTTATTTTTTTATAAAAAAAAAAAATACATACATACCATACATATTTTGGTTGGACGAAAATAATTTTAATTAAATATATTTTATCTATGGAACTAGTTCCGAATGTGACAATTTCGAACAAAAAACACTGATTAAAGAACTAGTTCTAGAACCGTTCCATAGAATGGGTACTGGGTAGCTAACACTTCCACAGAACTAGTTCTGGAGGTGACAATTTTAAACAAAAATCATTGGTCGTAACGCCAAAATAGAACAAGTACAGGCTATTTTCATGTGTTCTGGAACTAGTTGTGGAACTAATACAATTTTTCCTGGGTAATAATATAAAATTATCATAGACGTAAAGTATTTACCTTTAATTGCCATTTGCATAGTGTGAAAACAAAGTACAGTATGCGAAATAATTATTGATACGCTTTTATTCCATAAAGAATACTTACTTGTATTATTTCTTTGGAAGAATTTAAAAAAAATCTAAAAAAAAAACGAAAAAAGGGCCCTTCATCTAGCTCATGAAAGGACAATAATTTTAAGAAGCCATAGAAAATAGGGTGGTAACATGAAAACTTTTTGGTTGGGGCTACTCTAATATATAGATATTAATTTAAACAACAGTTTCGGTTAGTTGTACATTTTGAAGGAAAAACTTAAGTGCTTCAAAACGCTGAAATGCTTATATTTCCAAATTTTAAAAATTAAACTTTTTCTTCACCTTTAACTTCACCTTTTCCAGACTAAGAAACTCCTTTTTTTTTTTTTTAACTTCACCTTTTCCAGGCTAAGAAAAATATATTTTTTGCAACAACGCATTTGCGACTTTGACTTCCTGATATACACACATATATACTATAAACATTTATTATTATTTTAAATCCAATTATATTTTGCTCAAGTATTAAGTTTATTTTTATTTTTTTTTTTTTTTTTTTTTTGCTTAACGTGTATCAAAACACATAATAATTATTTTAAAAACAATTAAATGTAATGATGAAGTTTGGACTGCAATTTATGTATGATACCCTACAGCACACATTTGCGACTAAAGGTATCGATACTAAAAATCAAATCGAACACAGCCTGGCCTAGGTTGATGATTCCAGAACAAATCTTAAACAAAAAGTTTTTTTTTTTTAATAATTCAGTAATAAAATAAAGAATAAAATTTTACATAGCTAGAGCTAAGGTGTTTTCGTGTTGATTTGGAGGAGTACAGTACCCTAGCAGAACAGGGGGTAGTGGGTGGACCTCCAACGCTAACATGTGCAGGTTATCGCTTTTCGTTTAAGAGATATTTCGGTCGAAATACATTTTTAACTCATGGCATTGTTTTTATGTTCTTTTAAACTTGACGGGATTACTTTAGATTCTAATTTTTATCCAATATATATCCATTAGAATCCTTATAAAATTCCAAATAATATTGCATCATATAAATATATGGATACGATAAAAAGTTGTATTAGTCTGAAGTTAAAACTTTAAAAAATGCTAATTTTTGGTTTCTTTCAAAATGGTGGTAATATAAAGACGAAGTCCCTTGGGACAACGGTCTCCTCACAATCCCTATTCAAAGTTAATTTTCCACAATTTTTTTAAATTTGGTTGTAAAATTCTCAAATCGCAAAGTTGGGATACAAAAAGAATTATATTAATTAAATCTGTTTTTTTTCGGAAGTGGGAACAGTTTATCCACACGATATCAAAATTTCAATAGGATATCTTTGTTTTTTTAAATTGTATTTCAATTTATATTTTAACATTAGTTTCAACAAAAAGTGCTTTAAATCTTAAAAATTTCGTTTTTCGAGTAATGGTCTGTGCAATTTTTTTTTAGATAATTCTAATGATTCATAAGTTAAAGAATTTTCGAAGTTTTCGTCAAACTAAAATGTTTTTCCTGTGTTGTATATAGCTTTTTTAGAGGTAGTAATATTTAATTTTTTTTTTTTTTTTTTTTTTTTTTGAGAATTTTCAATTTCAACAGGAAGAAGACGTTAAGAAAATAAAGTCGCTTAAACGGAAAACCCGCTAAAACAAAAAAAAAAAAAAAATCGTCAAAATTAAAAAATCTTAAAGGGAAAATATCACCAAATCGCAGGAATAAAAAATTGACTTACCTAGTAAAAATCGCTAAAACGTAAAAAAAATCGTAAAAATAATATTTAAATCTTGAAAGAAAATTTTGATTATTTGTGAAAAAACGTGTATTTACAAATTGCTAATTTTAAAGTACTATTGGTTCAGTATTTGATTAGTTACCATCGTTAAATGTTCCTACTAAATTTTTTTATTACAAAACATTGTATACCAAAGATTATTTACACTGAACTTTTTTATATCAATATCAATAATCTAGTGACATCTTAGAAGGAAGTATACTTTCAGTTGAAGTGTAAACATCAACAACATTTTTTATAACAAACATAAACAAAAAATTATAAATTTTCAACTAATAACTTCACTTTAACATTTATAAAATTATATTTTTACCACTTATAGCTTTAATTAAATCTCATTTCATAGAGATAGGAAATCGTTTGTAAAATTTAAATATTTAACTTCCGTATTCCTACTACTTTCTTATTACAACTCTGTACAAAGTAGCATCGCTAATAAAAAGAAATTCGATAAATTGTTATCGTTTTAAAGCAATCTCTCTTGGCAGCTGTTTAAGGCATTTTTTTCCGAAAGAAAAAAAATAAAAACAAACTGCATAAATGTAAATAAACAAAACTAATAACGAGCAATAAAATTATTAAGAACAAACAAGGATAATGTTGTCTTTGGTAGCAGATTACGAAACCACATCTTCATCCTGCAGTGAAGAGGATGAAACAGAAAATGATGTTGCAGAAGAGAAGAATATTAAAAAAGACATGTAAGTAATTTAAAATATTAATGAATGTTTAATCACTTTTATGTTGTAGCTCATCTTCAGCTAATAAGCCATCCTTGTTGCCCAGTGCCAATTTGTTACTGAGTGGAGGTTTGTCTAAGACGACGGGAGATGTTTTTAGCAATCCCTTTTTGGAGGCAGAAAAATTAGAAATAGAAAAACTGCAGAAACATGTTAAAATGGTCGATTCAGAAAATCATTTAGTGCAGAAAAATGGTCGTAAAATATGTTGGAATAATCGCAAGGGACGTTGTAGATTTGGTAATAAATGTAAATATGCCCATGATTCGGATTTGGTAGAAGTGGATGAGGGCAGTAAGGCGAATGTAAATGTTAATAAAGTGGTAAGTTAGAAAAATTAAAAAAAAAAAAACTTAAAACCAGTGCAATACTTATAAATTAATAACTAAATGTGTAAATTATCCTTTTATATACACTTTTTAATCGTCTTTTATTTTTATTTTTGAAAACATACATTTTGGCCATTATCAAAAATTTTTGATTTTAGCCCTTCAAAGAAATAAAAAAGAAAAATAAAATTTTTTTGTTTTCGATGGCACATTAAAATGTTTTTGTATACATATAAAGTGACTCAAATGCATGTTAAATCAGTTCGCGTTAATAATTTCCTGTGAAGGGCGGGAAAGTTATGGCGGTTTTAAGTTAAACATATACAAATTTTTACAAACTAGGAGTTTATGTATAATTCTGGTAAAAATTACACGTAATATCAAAACATTCTGAGTTATTCCAATAAAATTTATGATATTTTCAATGTTTGATGGTATTAGTGCAGCATATTATTTCCTAGTAAAATTTAAAATATTTTCTTTGTAAAAAAAATCGCGATTTTTAAAAATTTTGCGAAAAATAAGGATCGAATTTAAGTTATTTCTCCATACATTGAATGAAAATATATTTTTTTATATTCTTTTATTACAAAGAAATTCTATTTCATATTGTGATCCTTTTTTAACACTAGCAAATATTTTTTGGTCCTTAAATTTTTATCTTTCGAAATTTTTTGATTCGCTCCGCATTTTTATTTAGCATAACAAACATCTACTAATTATGTCAATTATAGTTAATTTCATGCTGTATACACGAAGGGTAGTCATCTTGTCGTGATGTGAAGGCTTACGTGCAAGGAATCCTATGGGCCACACTGATGGAAACAGCTTGCTGTTTCCGGCAGGGTCTCCCATATCAGTTGGGCCATAGGATGAGCACGTACTAAGAACTACCCAAACTACAAAAAGTGCAATTTTTGCACAATTTTTAAATAGTCCATAAAATTCTTGTATTAAATTTGTTTTTAATGCTCCTCCGATTTTGTTATGTAAAATAACGAAAAACTAAGTTCACGCAGTAATCCAAGCAATCCCATATGAAAATGTGAATGTGCCCCGCGAAAAACTGACTTTTTGAAAAATTTTCGCTCTTGTTTTCCAAACTTTGAGACTACGTTGACTATTTCGGGATATAGCGCAAAATACGCACAATTGCAACATGTATCAATCCCTATACCAAATTTTATATTCGGTTGAGGAGCGCACAGACCCCGCCCAAAAAAATTAAACATTTTCAAATCTGTAACCAATTTGTTTAAATTATCATTACGATAAAACTTATTAAGGATTTAAGTCAGTTTCAGCCAAGTTAAAATTTTTTGATAACGGCCCATATTATCTTACTTTTCCCTATTGATCTCTGACTCTTTTATATTCGAAAGTATTTATAAAAATCAAAATTTAATTTAAAAAATGGCAGATAATTATAAGAATTATGTATTATATTTACCTATTAAATTCGATTTGTGCAATAAATAACAATAATTTACTCTTTCCAGCTTACAACACCAGCCACCTCAAAATCCTTATCCCAGTCCTCTTATACTTTAGAAGGTCACCCAGTAGAAAACGATATAACAAGTAACTCTAAAGACAAATTGAAAAATCGTAAACGTCCTGGATTGGGAGACAGTATTACACCAGGAAAACGTGTAATGAAAACATATCAGAATACAAAAAAATCAACGTAATCAACGTTTAGAGAACACCTTCCGGCTGTAGCCTAACCGTACAGCTGAGATCGCTAGGCAATAACGTACTTTTCAATAATTTAATAACACGTAGAGCAGGATCATTTTTATAAATAACATCATCTTCGTCTGGAAATTCCACTGATAAGCGCAAATGAGGTTTACCTAACCAACAACTGCCTAAAGCAGGACGATAAGAGAGAGATGATTTATCAGCATCCAATTCCATATCATCAGCTTCAATAAGATCGTATATATCATTGTCATTAATTTGTGCATTAGTAGTTTCTAAAATAAAATCAAACAATGTATTGAAATGTAATAAGAGTATTTATTATAATTAATTAATACCTTTGGATTTCATTTCATTTTCTTCTGGGCTAGGCAATAGCGATAAATTTATACAAATTACTGCTATAAAGTGCTCGTATACTAAACGGTTTATGTTTTGACTTAGACGAGACAACAACCATTTTCCTGGCAAACGATTACTTTCGGCCTTCAAGAGAAACCAAGCAGCTGGCAAAGAATCTATTACAATCATTTTTATAGAGGCTACATCCTCATTTCCCTGTAGCAATTGTTTATGGAATTCTTCCAACATTTCTACCACACCCTGGGCCGATAGCACACGTTCTACTTTTATAAAAGACATAATACCGGCATGCATCTCTGGCTCAGTTTCACGAGCTTTAAGCATGTTTTTTATACGACTTGCAGAAAAATCTAATTTAGTGTCTATATACAAAGTCTGCTGATATTGTTGGGTGACAAAATTTAACACTAAAGTTAATGCCAACTGTGTTTTACCCACACCCGTGGGTCCACATATCTCCCAAAATGATAGACTACTCAGCAGACAACAAGGTGCCAACATATTATCCAAAGATGTAATATAAGTGCCATAAACTTTTCTTTTGAGTTGCTCCTGTTTAAAACGATCATCTCCACGTATGGGCTTAGGACCGTATAAACGGCGAAATTCCTTTTTAATATTTTTTATTTGGTCAAAATTTAAATTTAATAATTTCATTAGTTTTTCAGGTTTTTCCATCATAAATTCACGTATTAAAGAAATACCATGTTTTTCTAAAATACTTAAACAATAAGCAGACAATTCCGTATTTTCCAAACAGTGTAATTTCAACATTTTTCAAATAAATTTCTTTTAATTACCCGCGCTTTTCATGCCCCTCATCAGAGACCTGCGCCAGCCGGTAAATCAGCCGACTGAGTCGAGCCGCCGAAGAATTTCAATTAGCACCGCCGCCGACAAAAATGTCGGATTCTGTCACTGACAGAAGCCGGCATTTTTATCATAATATGTTGTAGTATCATATGCGGTCTTCACGAGCCTTTTTCTTGTTCGCACATCGAACAAAATGTTGTGCGGACATGCATTTGGTTAGTGTGGACCCATAGTATAATTATAAAGTATACTCGCAAAGTAAAATAATAAAGTACTCGCACATCTACAAAAACAAAAATTGCTTGTATTTTGTTAGTGTAAAACTACTGCCCACAATATCAAAATGCTTTGAACGGAAAAATGAGAGAATGAATGAGAGCAAGAGTAAAAAAACTCGAAAAAAATTTTACATATGAATACAAAAACAATTTGACAGTACCGCGAGGTTTGCCAATGAAAAAATTTTAAAACAGCTGTTCTTACGAGTATACTTTATAATTATACTATGGTATACTCGTAAGAACAGCTGTTTTATAATTTTTTCATTGACAAACCTCGCGGAACTGTTTTCATATGCACAATTTTTTTCGAGTTTTTTTCCTCTTCATAGCATTTTCACATTATGTGCAGTAGTTTTACTTTTTTTGTTGTTTTTGTAGATGTGCGAGCACTTTCTAATTACGCTATGGTTACTGGTTTAAAGCAACTCTGTTTCAATCATTGTGAACTACCAATTAAGCCCAAATTACAATAGCGCGTAGTCAGCAACAGTATCAGCAAAAATAATCAGCTGATCACTGTCAGCACAAAATTTTGCTGACGTTATCATTTAGCCCAAATTACAATAGCGCGTAGTCAGCAACAGTATCAGCAAAAATTATCAGCTGTCAGCACAACATGTTGCTGCCATTATAATTACAATTCAGCGTACAATTCAGTCACAATTTACAACCACCATCTAGCTTTGTTCTACTTGTGTATTTTAGCCTCTCATTTATTTGCTCACTCTCTTTGTCTCGCTCTCAATCTGAATGCAGCGCAGTGAATTTAGAAACAGAGCTAAATGATACAGCACTGCAAACTGCTGCTACGCGCTATTGTAATTTTGGCTTTACTCTTAACGATACATCCAGACTAGCCTTTTTCTTGTTCGCACAAGAACAAAACGTCGGCAGAGCAACACACACAATTTTGTTCATTTTGTTTTCAGTGGGCAGAACATTTGCCGAACAAATCATCATTTTTTGTTTGCCGTCTGTGTCGCTTCGATACTTTTACATGCAGCGCCTCTTCTTCCGCGTACAAAATGACGTTTGATGGCAGACATGGTTGCTCGAACAATTGTGCGAACAACGGTGTGCGAACAAGAACAAAACATGAACAACTTGGATCCACACTATCCAAATGCATGTGCGCACAACATTGTTCAATGTGCGAGCATGAAAAAGGCTTGTGTGGACCGCAAATAATAAGCCCCAACCACTCAACTAAAAATCATCGTATCGCAATCAGCTATTTCAATCAGCTTTATGCAGATGTGTGTATGTAGCTATTGACACAAAAATTCTAGGTAGCGTATCGCAGAAATCTACAGAAAATAGATTTTTAGCTGTGTGCGTTTTTAACAACCCTGCGGTTTATTTTGCTCACAAAATAACTGAAAAACAGGGTTGTTTACACAGTGAATGTTCAAAAACATATGATACGTTTAATTTTGTTGACTGGTTGTACAAAATGTCTCACGCTACTTTTTTTCATTCTACGTTGCGATGGAAAGTTGACTGGTTGGGGCTTTAATAAGCTAAAAGAACAGTTATGCGACAGCTACACACTTAGCCAATGCGAGAATGAGACGCAAAATTCTCGAAGGCCAAACAACAAAAACCCGCCTTTCTGCACTTAAAGCCCCAACCACTCAACTAAAAATCATCGTATCGCAATCAGCTGTTTCAACCAGTTTTATGCAGATGTGTGTATCTAGCTATTGACACAAAAATTCTAGGTAGCTTTGAGTCTACATTAGAGAAATTTGTATCAAGACAAACGTCAAATTTCTGTTTGAGTTGCAGATAATTTTTTATCACTGTCAATTATAGGGGAAAACGTATATCATAATAAACCATGCAAAAAGTACCAACAACAATCAAGATGGCGTCTTTTATCAAACATTATCAAGACAAAGTTGTCAGAGCTCGAGCGCTGACAATTTTCTTTTAACGCTGCAATAATACTGACAAATTCAGTCTACATTAGACAAATCTTTATCATGATAAAATTTTGACGTTTGTCTTGATAAAAATTTGTCTAATGTAGACTCAAAGTAGCGTATCGCAGAAATCTACAGAAAATAACAGCCCTGTGGTTTATTTTCTCACAAAATAACCGAAAAACAGGGTTGTTTACACAGTGAATGTTCAAAAACATATGATACGTTTAATTTTGTTGACTGGTTGTACACAATGTCTGACACGCTACTTTTTTTCATTCTACGTTGCGAAGGAAAGTTGACTGGTTGGGGCTTAAGAAATAATAACAACGACGCGAGAGTTGTTCCCCAACACAGAGCTACTTTGAGACTCAAATTTAATATTTGACTGGAAAATTTATTTTTAAATTTTCGACAATATAAATCAGTTGACTCAAAAATTAGTGATGTGTGTTTTGTTTGTTAAAATAATCGATAACGAAGTTTTGTTGACTCAAAAACGACATTGATGTCGACGACGACAAGTGGAGCGTGTTGATAATATGTAAAATTATAATAAATTAAGAATTTTGAAACAACTGATTCGAGAGCTAATTTAAACAAATTTAGAGGCATCTTTGTATGTCGGAAAATCTCATTCCGATCGAAAGTGGAATTTTGCTTCTTCAGAAAAAGTAAAACGAATAAACTTTTCGGAATGAAACCACTTTATAGTGGAAGGCCAATGTACGCGTCACGCGGCAACGGGCGGAAGCATTATTACCAGCTTAAAAATTAATCAATTGTTTACAATAAAGTGGCAAAGAAAAATTTGAGAACACTGTCATAAATTTAATCTGGCAATGCTGTTACACGCGGCTACACGTCAAAGTTGAATTTTTTTCAACTTTTTTTATATGGACCGCGTGAAAACATAATCAGCTGATGGCCGCACGTTACGCGTGCCGCGTACATTGGCCTTCCACTATTAGGTTTTCAAAGTGGAATTGTTTCTTTCGATTGTATTTTTTATATTTCTCAACTTTTCTCTTAAATTTGTATAGAATCTGAAGAAGCAAAAATAAAATCGATTTCATTTCGTTCGGAATTTGACAGGGCTGTATATATTCAATAGATATCGCCCATTTACCAGACAACTGTCATGTAAAGTTGCATTTGGAAATTGACCTAATTGTCTCTGTTGGCCGAAATAGAACTAAAGTTTGTAGAGTAAAATTAGTCAAAGCAATGGGTGATTTCTGTGATTTCATTAAAATTCAGTTTTTTTCATTGTTATCAGATAAATTTGGAGCAAGAAGTAATGAAACTTATGATGACTACTTTGAAACTAGTTTATAAAAATAGAATTTTGGTTTAAGCAAAAAATAACCAAAATAAAAAAGTCACCATCTCCACCAGAGACTAATAAATATCCACATTAGAAAAAAAAAACAATTTTGGTTAAAAAAATAACAAAAATGTCAACAATTAAATAATTGATTGTATGTTTGCCACATTTTCATAGCAATGTGCAAACTTGGTAGCACTGCCGTGAGTTGCAGTGAATTGCCAATTATTATTAAAAATTGGTCGGTCTTCCACCACAGTTTCAGTTTCCGTCATGTTCTCAAAGTGTCCACAACACATTCTTCGCAATAGTGCTGCTGCCGTTTATTACGTGATATTTTTTTCCTAAGAAAAAAATCCCAAGAAGTGAAACAAAACATACGGAAAACTATAAGTTAAAAGAGTGCAACCGTGTATATACTTGAAGCATAAACGAAAAAATTTTCCATTTGTTCTCAAACGCCAACCCGTGTAGAAAATTGCATTTTTAAATTGAAATTTCTATTATTAAAAAGTGAAAATAATTAAAAATTCTATAACGAAAAAATTATTTAATATTTTTATCAACGTTTTATAATTGTTTTATGTACGGATGCCTCTAGAAATGCCAGAAACTTCATGATTAAAATTAAAGACATCTGAGGTAGGTGTAGAGAAAGAAAAAATGTAATCAAAGCGAATAGAAGAGAAAAAAGTGATGAAAAAATTTAATGGTTTTTTTCTCATCTTTTTTTATATTTTGCGTTGATATTCGTGTTTGTGTGAATAATTGTGTATGTTTGTGTATGTGTATTTGCATATTTCAGCTTCGCTTGGTGTTTTTTTTCTTCTATTGTTTTTTTTTTAATTTTATTTTTTTTTGTTAAAAGGAAAGAAAGAAGTCAGAGTTGTATTTTTAAAGGCTTTAATTAAAATTTAATTATTTTAAATTAATTAAAAAATAAAAATAAATTTTTAGTTTAATTTGTATTAATTTTTATTTGCAATTAAATAATTACCGGCATTTTTTTGAATAACCGGTTCAATCAAGGGCGCTTTGTAAACAAAATATTAGATTTAAAATTCTGTAAAATTCCTATAATTTTATAAAATAATTTTTTAAGAATTTATTTTTTATTAATAAAATGTTATAATAAAGTTTTATGACTTTTTAGTCACGCCCCAATTTTGTCATCTAAAAATATTTATTTTCAATTATTAAAATTTCTTTGAATATTATTTTCTGAGTTCAAAGTTCTGTAGGTCTAGTACTTGTATAGTAATGTATACCAAACTTGCATTTTCATAGAAAGGAAAGTCCCTGACATTAATATTAATTTCTTTCAAATCGTAATTATTTTGTATACTATTTCAGATTTTTTAGATATAAAAGATAGTAATGCCAATCATAATCTAATGAATGGGCACAGAAAAAATACGTACAATTTTGCTTATAGAACTGAAATCAACAATGGCTTATCTATTTGAAATTTTGTTCTATTAAAGACCAGAATATATGGTTTAAATATAAAAGGAGTTTTTTTTTTTATATATTTGTTATTGAAATATTTAATATTTTCTGGAATATCCTGAATAAAAACTTTTTTTTTGTATTTTTGCCAACTTTTTTCTGAAATGGGTCCATTTTTTTTCTAAACTAATTTATTTTTTCCCCAGTTTTTAGCGATTTTTAAATATATTTTTTTATTAAAACGCAATACATTTCAGTGGGACTGAGTTCTGGACAGTTTTGTGGATTGGTCTCTTATTATTTTATTTTTTTGTCAGCGATCCTACAGTGTGTAATCAACGCTTTTTCGTGCTTCCTTAAGTGCGCACGGATTTATTCGCGCGCAGTCCTTATAACTTAATAGAATTAAAATTTCGCGACTTAAAAAAATACTCTTCCATACTATTGTAGTTATGTTTTTAAGTATAATTATAAGCTTAATTTAAATTAAAGTAAATATGCACCTAAAAAGCACTTTCTTGTCCTTAAAATCCTGGCTTGAAAATCGTCAAATGGTTGCAACATTAAATTTATAAACAGATGCAAAGTTTTTACTAAAATTGTATACAAGTAAAAACGATAACTCTGGTTACAATTCACAAGTTTTAAATAAATACTTTCATAACTTTTAAATTTAAAGTGGCTTTAAAAACTAATTTTTCATACAAATTTTGTCTCTGAAATATATTTTAAATTTAAAATTGAGTTGTGAATACTTTATTACCTAAAAATTAGTTTTAAATTAATCTTATGAATAAAAAAGTTCTAGTTTACATTTGTATTAGTGAATGGAGAATCGATTTCTATTATGATCCGAAAACAATTCTCGCAGCCAAAAAACTATTATTTTGTGATCGATTCTTACCAGTCAACTTAATACTGAAATCGACTTTTAAGCTTCGATTAATCGAAAAGTCATTACAGCATAGAAAAATTGTTTTTTGTACAAATAAATCCCAAAATTTTTAAAGGAAAATTTAAAACTTTCTGAAATATAAATATTGGGACAAGTTTTTAAAACATTTTGATAAAAATAAATAAATAAAAAACGTCAGAAAATCAAGAAATAATATTTAAATACAGTGGACGAATATTGAGCACGGGTTAAATAAAATCTAAGTTTACGAGTAACCAAACAGTCACATAAAGAATTTTCCTTATCTTCAATTAAATAATTTGCAGCATTCCTTTCATCTAGTTCCTATTTGACTGTAGGTGATCAATTTCTTGAGCACTCATTCATTTTGATCACAAAAATACCCTGTTACCCAGACTATGCTGAAATGTATAGATAGAGATTGACTGCATTTGAAGTTTTAAATGCCGATTTTATATCTATTTAAACGCCGAAATGATCTTTTAAAAGCTAATATATTTTAATTCATTTTCATTAGTTTTACAAATAAGAATTAATTAAAATATCGATTATGGGATTCGATTAATCGACTATAAAAATCGAAATTGAAATGGTTAATCTAAAAGTCGAAAATCGAATATTAACTTTTCGTACCATTCACTAATTTGTATGTGTTCTAAATTTTACATGAAATTAAAAACTGGTGTTCTCGTTTTTACATTTTCTTTAACAATTAAAAAATTACATAGAAAGAATCTTACAGATTATAACCACAAACAGCTTGTTTTAATCCTAAATTTTTTTGGAAAAAAAAAAAAAAAAATGTTTTTGCTTTTTTCTAAAAATGTATGGAAAATATGAGGACATTTTTTTTTTAATTTAATATAAAAATGTTTTTAATGTTATTAAACAATGTAAATTTACATAAATGATAATTCAAATTTTCTTTATCTGTCGTTTTATTTTACATTAATCTTTATTAGAAAAAATATGCATTCGAATTGTTTTCACCTACATATTTTTAAGTGAAAATAATTTGATTATTTTTTTTCGTAAGTGAAAACGAGAAAATGTGAAATCGTTTGCTTTCACATTTTTTCTTGTGAAATCGAAAGCTAGAACACATACAATTATGTTTACACGTTTTTTTTTTTTTAGTTAAATTAGACAATTTTTGTGTTTTAATAGATTCAAGGACACTTTGTGTCGCATTAATCTATTCCCACAAGTGAAACAATTTGTAACCCTGCTATATTAAATATAAATTTCTAGCTTCTACTTTACTGCACTATTAATGGGTTTGAGGTTTCATTAGAAATGTGGACAATATTTTAGCTCATTCTTAGTCATCAACGATTTCTCAATATAATGATAAATTGTCACTGACTTTGGTTAGATTCAAGCTATTTTTGTGAGAATCTTATTATACCAAAACTAATAACAGGATGTTCGCTTTGCGAGGCATTTGTCTGATTTTGAATGTTGTTGGAGATATCAGATTTGTTGATTCTTAATTATTAGTATTTAAAAAGCACTTTCTTGTCCTTATAATCCCGGCTTGAAAATCGTCAAATGGTAGCTAAATAAAATCACTAAAACAGATGCAAAGTTGTTGTTAAAATTTAATACAAATAAAAACGATTACTCTGATTACACTTAAAAACGAGCGAATATCTTATGGATTTAATTTCAATATGATGACAATCTGTCACTGACTTTGGTTAGATTCAATCTATTTTTGTGAGAATCTTAATGTGTCAAAACTAAAAAACAGGATGTTCGCATTTGCGAGGCATTTGTCTGATTGAAAAAGATGTTGGAGATCCAAGACGTAATTGTTAGTTTTATTGGAATTTTTATGTTGCACCTAAAAAGCACTTTCTCACCTTTATAATCTCGGTTTGAAAATCGTCAAATGGTTGCTAGAATAAATCTATAAACAGATGCAAAGTTTTTTCTGAAATATAAAACAGGTTAAAACGATTACTCTGATTACAATTATTTGTTAAAAAAACAAGTTTGATTTTTTATGATTATTGTACATATTTTATTAACAACTGAAAAATGCATGATTTTTATTTAGGTTTTTGCTTGTGATTTGCCGAATTTAGTTTTATTAGATGCAAGGACACTCTGTGTCACATTGATATCTTACCACAAGTGGAACAATTTGTAACCTTGCTAAATTAAATATAAATTTCTAGCTTCTACCTTACTGCTCTATTAATGGGCTTTGAGGTTTCATTAGAAATGTGGACATTATTTTTACTCATTCTTGGTCACCAACTATTTCTCAATATGATGATAAATTGTCACTGACTTTGGTTAGATTTAAGCTATTTTTGTGAGAATCTTATTATACCAAAACTAAAAACAGGATGTTCGCATTTGCGAGGCATTTGTCTGATTGAAAAATATGTTAGAGATCCAAGACATAATTGTTAGTTTTATTGGAATTTTTATGTTGCACCTAAAAAGCACTTTCTCACCTTTATAATCTCGGTTTGAAAATCGTCAAATAAATCTATAAACAGATGCAAAGTTTTTTATGAAATATAAAACAGGTTAAAACGATTACTCGATTACAATTATTTGTAAAAAAAAAACAAGTTTGATTTTTTATGATTATTGTACATATTTTATTAACAACTGAAAAATGCATGATTTTTATTTAGGTTTTTGCTTGTGATTTTCCGAATTTAGTTTTATTAGATGCAAGGGCACTCTGTGTCACATTGATATCTTACCACAAGTGGAACAATTTGTAACCTTGCTAAATTAAATATAAATTTCTAGCTTCTACCTTACTGCTCTATTAATGGGCTTTGAGGTTTCATTAGAAATGTGGACATTATTTTTACTCATTCTTGGTCACCAACTATTTGTCAATATGATGATAAATTGTCACTGACTTTGGTTAGATTTAAGCTATTTTTGTGAGAATCTTATTATACCAAAACTAAAAACAGGATGTTCGCATTTGCGAGGCATTTGTCTGATTGAAAGATATGTTAGAGATCCAAGACATAATTGTTAGTTTTATTGGAATTTTTATGTTGCACCTAAAAAGCACTTTCTCACCTTTATAATCTTGGTTTGAAAATCGTCAAATGGTTGCTAGAATAAATCTATAAACAGATGCAAAGTTTTTTCTGAAATATAAAACAGGCTAAACGATTACTTTGATTACAATTATTTGTTAATAAAAAGTTTGATTTTCTATGATTATTTTTTATTAACAACTGAAAAATGTATGATTTTTGTTAAGGTTTTTGTTTGTGATTTACAGACTTTTGTTTTTTAGATGCAAGGGCACTCTGTGTCACATTGATATCTTACCACAAGTGGAACAATTTGTAACCTTGCTAAATTAAATATAAATTTCTAGCTTCTACCTTACTGCTCTATTATTGGGCTTTGAGGTTTCATTAGAAATGTGGACAATATTTTAGCTCATTCTTGGTCATCAACTATTTCTCAATATGATGATAAATTGTCACTGACTTTGGTTAGATTCAAGCTATTTTTGTGAGAATCTTATTATACCAAAAATAAAAACAGGATGTTCGCTTTTGCGAGGCATTTGTCTGATTGAGAAATGTTTGAGCAGATTGGGAATAAGTAAAACTTTTGATTTTCTTTTTACTAAAAAAACTACAATTAAAAATAATGACTTAAATTAAAGGTTCTAGTGTAAAGTGTGTATGTTTAATATTAATATGTTTATGGCAAAAATTACTTTGTTTTATCATTTAATTTAGTTCGTGATAAAGCATTTCATAATCTTTGCCAGATAAAGAGCAAAATAAACGCTTTACACTATTAAGTTAAATTACAGCTAAACCTAATAGTGATAAAATTTTGCAACAATTTATAACAAAGTATAAATTTGCATAATTATATTTAAATTAAAAATGTTCCTTCTCTTATTTTAACATATTTACTATTTATACATTTTAATTTTTAGATGCATCAAACATGAATGAAGGTGAGTCAGCAGGAGGGGGGCATCAAGGGTCTAACCCGGCCCCTCCTGCTGTGCCAGACCGCATATCATCAACAACAAATATTGTAACAAACTCAATAAAAACTTCGTCAAATATAGCTAATCAAAGCTCAGCGACGACATTGACTGCAACTTCTGTTGTTGGCTCTGCATTATTACAACAGCAACAAGTAACAAGCCCAATACCAAGAAGTTTTCAACAAGCTTTTGCTCAACAGCAATTACAAATTTCTGATACATTACCATTATCCTCCTCCTCTACATCATTAGTATCGGCAGCTGCATCATCATCCTTAACAACAAATACGGCTAAAACAGGAATACATATAACGTCGCCGTCTAAGGGTCATATGCCTCAAACGCCAATACGAACAACAACGGATCTAACAGCTGCTACTGCTACAGCTTCAGCAAATACGCAACCGCAACAAGAACAACAACTCAGTTCATTCCCTGGTTCATTAGTAGCTATTAATTCTGATAACACAACATCTTCTTCACCCCTTAGCAAACGTAAAAAAATTGAAGAACCTAATTTGCAACAACAACTACAAGAAACTAATACAATTTTATCAGCAACCGGCATTAGTGGTGTTGGTGGTGTTAGTAGCAGTAGCAATAATACATCTTTAGTAGGTTCTTTATTACCCACAGCCACAACGTCTAGCTTAACATCATCAACCTCTTTAATAAGTAGCAGTTCTTCAGCATCATCAGCCTCTTTATCAACAGGAACGGTAGCAGGAGCAGCATTAGTATCAGCAACAGCAATAACGCATGATATACAAACTTTAAAGAAACGTATATTAGAACAAAAATATTTACGTTTACGTAGATTAAAGGAAAAGTAAGCTTATTTTTTTATTTATTAAAATATTTATTTTTTAACGATTTATTTATTTAATATAAAGAAGCCTCCTTATGCCAATTAACATATCGTCACCGAAAATGCAAAACAACGTAACATCAAAATGTTCAAATTTGTGTTTTTGATGAAATATAGTTTATTTTTCCAAAATACGTGTGATCATAAATTTTCAAACTTGTAGCTCAAAAAATAACGATTATATTAACGAAGGCAATAATTTTCTTAAGTCAAAACAACGTAACATCACATTTGTTAAAAAAATAAATTCTTTTTTTGTTTTTTTTTTTTTTTTACGAATTTAGATTGCAAATTATTAAAAATATAATATCTATTAAAATTTTGGAGAAAAAGTTATCAAAAATTCTTTTAATTACAATTTTTGTAAAATTTTTATTGATGTTACGTTTTTTGGCTTCACAAAATTGAAATCTTGAAAAACGTAAACCACATAACTTAAAAAATATTTAATAAAAATTAAATTATTCATCATCAGTATATTAGGCAATATTTAAGGATGTAATAACCCAAAAATTTTGTTTTTAGGAAAATTTGTTTAGATTTTATAAAGTTTTTAGTGCCTCTTGTAAAGTTGTGAAAAGTGATGTTACGTTGTTTTGCATTTTCGGTGACGATATATTACAAAGATTTACTCCTGAATAAGGATATCTAAAATAAAAAAACAAAAATCAATTCACTCATCCTCAATACTAAAAATCAAATTAAATTATTTTATTATTATTTATTAATAACTGTTAACTCTAACTTTTTTAGACATACTGAAAATGTCGCCGAATTGTTTTATTTGCAAACCGGTGGCAATATGATGGACTATCCTACGTGGCGTAAAAAAGCACCTACCCCACAGTTCATCACCTTTAGCAATGCCTATCGTTTGGATCAATTGGTTAACGATGAAAGAACAGCAACAACAACAACCACTGCCGCAACATCTGGCAGTGTTACACCTACACCATCAGCAACTTCTGCTAATGTTGGACCAGCGGTTGCGGTGGCAGGTACTTTACTGCAACAACAACATTTACAGTCACAACAATCAATACCAGTTGCTGATAATATAGCTACAATTATTGGGGTTACTGGTGGTGGTGTTAGTAGCGGCGTTAATATTAGTAATACTAATCATACAACCAACTTACAACAAGCGGTAAGATAAAAATGGATTAATTTATTAAATTAAATATAAAAAAAGTAAAATAAAACTGAAAAAGTTTATAGTTGAAAAGAAATTACACAGGGCTACAATTTGTCTGTTCCATGGGATTTTTCAGTCAATTGAAATACACGTAATCTTGGTGTCCTAAGCCTATAAACTAATTCTTTTTTAATTGACTCTAGTTTTTAAGATACACATTTATATGTATATATAAACTGAGGTGGCTGCCTCACATAATGCGATATATCCCAAGAATAATTTATGTAAGATTTGATTACCTTTTTATGGGTAACATTTTTTAGAGATTACTCTCACATATGTTTACAGTAGATAAAAAAGTGAACAATTTTGTAATAGTGTTTTATTTTAAAGTATTTATGAGAAAAAATGAAAAATTTAAACGAAGGAAGTCGGATTTTCGGTTAAATTTTTATTTTTATGAAACTTCAAATTTCTTGTAAATTTCAAATTTTTGGTTTTAATAATTGGTAATAATTTCGGTTATACATAATTTATTATAGTAATTTGGTGAAATTTTGGAATTTGATGGAAAATAAATTTTAAAGTACTAAATATAAATAAATTCTTTTCGTATATGGATCTTCGTTGAAATTTTGGTTTATTGGTGAATTTTCGGGTTTTTGATGAAATTAAATTTTTTAGCGAATTTTTGCTAAAATTTAAAAATTTTGGTAAATTTCAGATTTTTTATGAAATTTTATTTCTTTTATTTTTGAGACACAAAATATTAAAAATAAATTGTTCTCGCAAAAAATGTTTCAGTTTAACAAGAGTTTGATTAAGGATTTCCAAATAAAAAAATCAGAGTTGTGCTACAGTTATAATTAGTGATGAAAATTTCATAATTATTTATTTAAATTATTTAAAATATGTTCCCAAAAATTCACTTCTATTTTTAACTCTACAAGTTTTCAACAAGGTTTTAATTCTTTCAATTAATGGTTATCATTTTAGAATACGCAATCTCATTCAACATCTTTAATACAGTCATCAACATCTTCATCGGCAACAACCTCTTCCTCCTTAACAGCAAATACCACTTCATTGGTCTCAAATTATGGACGTCTGCCAAGCAGTACAACTAAACATACAACCAACCCAACATCATCAAATGTTTATTCAACCTCTAGCATCTCTTCTTCTACATCTGCCTCTTCAACAGCATCTACGCTTAATACACAAAAGCAAGCATTAACGGCTACAGATGCCAGTGGTAATCCATTGCCTCCTCAAGGAGCAGAAATAAAAATACCAGCTGTTGGTGCTACACCAGTGGCGGTATCCACAAAATTACCAGCAGCCGTGCAACAATTAACCCAACAAGGTATGTTTTGTATTTTTCTTTAATACAAATATTTTGTTTTCTGTTTGAGAAAATTATTAGTTTTTTTTTATAAATACTTTGGTTTTAAATTCCTTTTTATTTATGTTTTTTTTAACAAAATTTTTATGAAATTATCTTTTAATTTAGTTTCTTTAATTTTAAAATTTATTTAATACAAAAAATGCTTTTAACTCTCATCACTCTTCACCTTTGATCATATTGAAAAAATAAAAAGCACATAATTACTACTTATCTCACACTTATTTTCTTGAAACAACACCAAAAATACAATTTTTTATTTACCAGAAAAAAGGCCTTTATTAGTTTACTTTCCATAAATTGTTAAAAAATAAAGAACACTTGTATTATTCATTTTTAGTTTTTTTTTTTAATTTTGTTAATTTTTATTTTTTGTTATTAAAGTTTTAATTTAATCCTTTTTCAAACAATTTAAACTTTTTATAATCATAATTCATTATTTATCTAAAAAACTACTAAACATCACCACAAAAATTTAGGTCACATTCCGGGTAGACCTTTAGGTGGTCGTCACGGGATGGTATTTGGTCAAATACCCGCTCCACCTGCTGTAGGAAATACTACTGTACCTTTGGTGCCAGGTGCTTATCGTTTTTTCCTAACATTTTTCAATCAAAAAAATCTTTATTCTTCTTGTTTTGTAATTGATTAATTTTTATAGTTTCATTATTATAAAACTTTCATTAGCAGTCACATTTTAATACTTTTTTTTAATATTTCTTTTTTCTTTTCGTTATTTTATTTAACGTAAAGCATCCCCCTATTTGAAAAGTGGCTTTTTTATTATTTTTATTTATAATTTTATGGCCAGCTTTTTTTCTCTAAAGAATTAATTGGCTTTCGATTTAGTAGTAAATTTGGCTTAATTATGTGTAAATATTATTATTTATTACATTTTATTATTAAAATACATTTCTCTTATTTTATTTAATAGTTGTAAATTTTTTATTCTGTTTAGTTAAATTATTTAAATAGCTGAATTTATTTTTTAATTGTAGTTATTAAAAGAGAGTCTATACTTGACAAATTTTTATCTAGATAAACGTGAAATACTCATTAGTTTTTTTTTTAAAGAAGAGTTCTCAAAATTTTAATTTGTTCATGTTTTATTATGATAAATATTTGTCAGTTTTTCTTATATTTTTTTTTGTATTTTATTAGTGATATTTTGATCATGATTTTTAGCTCTTTAAGGGGTTTGCTAGACTTCATATTGTACGATTTTTAAATCAAAATTTTATTTATTTAATTTTTTTGATACGAGGGCTACTTCTGTATCTTAAAGTTACTTAAAAAATTGCCTTCGTCAAAAAATTTAATTTTACAATAAAAAATTTTCATGCAATGATTTTGTATAACTTTCGATGTGGATAAATGAAAAAGAAAATAAATTTTTAAATTCCGAATTATCTTTTAGAAATTAAGCTCTATATGGGGGGGGGGTATCTTATATCGCGCGTATATCTGGAATCCAATCATGGATACTGTTGGCTCAAGAATAAATTTTGTGGTCTTCTAAAAACGGTTGTTTTTCTAAAAAACACTGATGCTGTGCATGTACTGATTATGCAACATCGACATATGAGATATCGTGTAATCGAGAAATTCCTGGGCATTAATTCCACTAAACAGTATTTAATATTTCATAAATATTTGGGCGTACAGAACAGTTTTTCCCTTTTAACCCCATATAAATTTATAATTGTTTATAAAAGATGTGCATTGATTTTTGCCAATCCAAATCCGCATCATTCTCCACTACGAACATTTTAGATTTACACATTGTTTGAAAAAATCGCATAATATCGCAAACATCGAATTGTAGGATTTCCAGCTATGCAAATCCTTTATTGTATTACCTAGTATCAAAATAAATTGCGTTGATAACTTATTTCGACACTTGGAAAATCGGTATTGCAAAAAAAAAAAAATACATGTTTTTTAGGTGCTTCAACCAAGGTGGAAAAACTGCGTTAAGACTTGGTTCAAACGTTTTAGAAAAGGTATTGACCGTCATGAAAACTATTCTAGGAAACAATAATGTGCTTTTCAAAAAGAAATGTTATTGCGTTATTTTTCGCAAAATATAAAAGGCACCCTTCCTATAAATTGTTTTTAAAAAATTTGTATGGAAGTTTACAAAATAATGATTTTTTATGATATTTAGCAAAGTTTTTATTTGCATCTATATTAATAATCTCACCAACCATAAAACAATATTGATATTTGTTTATTGATATTACGCGAATTTTTTTTAATAATGCCCCATATTCCTTTCTCTTTCATTAAAGTAATTTTTCTTTCATTATTATTATATTAAATTAATATTATATATGCACCTAAAAAGCACTTTCTTGTCCTTATAATCCTGGCTTGAAAATCGTCAAATGGTTGCTAAAACAAATCTATAAACAGATGCAAAGTTTTTACTAAAATTTAATACAAGTAGAAACGATAACGCTGATTACATTGAAACTAAATAGATATGATTTAAATAATGACAAGTAATATAATTTTAAGATGTTATTAAGTAGATATAAGGGGAAACAAATATACATTTATTAACATTTCGTCTGCAATTAATTAATTTTTAAATGAGCAAGGGCACTCTGTGTCACATTGATATATTACCACAAGTGAAACAATTTGTAACCTTGCTAAATTAAATATAAATTTCTAGCTTCTACCTTACTGCTCTATTAATGGGCTTTGAGGTTTCATTAGAAATGTGGACATTATTTTTACTCATTCTTGGTCACCAACTATTTCTCAATATGATGATAAATTGTCACTGACTTTGGTTAGATTCAAGCTATTTTTGTAAGAATCTTATTATACCAAAACTAAAAACAGGATGTTCGCTTTTGCGAGGCATTTGTCTGATTGAAAAAGATGTTAGAGATCCAAGATATGATTGTTGGTTATTGGTATTTGTATGTTGCACCTAAAAAGCACTTTCATGCCTTTAATTATCCCGGTTTGAAAATCGTCAAATGGTTGCTAAAACAAATCTATTAACAGATGCAAAGTTTTTACTAAAATTTAATACAAGTAGCAACGATAACTCTGATTACATTGATATTAAGTAGATATATTTTAAATACTAAAAAGTAAAATAATTTTAAGAGTATTCACCTCAGAAATTGCAACTTTCCTAGACCCTCGCAGAGTACAGTTACATCAATTTTTTTAAACACAACAACAACCACATAAAACAATAAAGGTATTCACCTCAGGAATTGCAACATTGCTAGACCCTTGCAAAGTTGTAAAGTTGAATCCATTTCTGTAAAGACAACAACAACCACATAGAACAATATTTTGCACAACTTTTGCAAAATTGTCAGACTAGAACCAATTGCAAAATTATCAGAGTAAAAAGTAGTAATGTTGCAACAACTTTAATAATGTTGCCTGCCACTCTGTAAAAATGTGTAAATAGTATTAAAAAATCAACTCTAAACTGAAAACACGACTGAAAAAAATTCAAATTAAAAAATATTGTTTAGAATTTAACAACAACGACAAAACAAAAAAGTTAAAATTAATTAAATCATATAAAAAGAAAAATATCAATAAATAAACTGATTAATATGAATTATATAAATAAAAGACATAATAAAAATAAATTATCAATTTTCTCAATGTCTTGAAAAAAATGCTTTTACTTTTAATACTTAATAAAATTTAAAGTGGCATAGTTTCGGTTCTGTATATGATTTCGATTTCAATCTTTTTCTGTATAACGAAAAATTACGTCAGCTATGCAATGTAATTTAGATGAAAAAAAATCGAGTTTATACTTTTTCTGATTTTTGAAATTAAAATAAAATTTTTGTAAAAAAGTGTTTTTTTGAGAAACTATAGATATTCCATCTGTAATAAAATCTTTTTTATTAAAGATATGTTAACGAAATTTTCGGTGGATGTAGACTTTATCGTATAAAATGAGAAAGTGAAAAAAACTTTAAGATTTTTGTAAAATGAATCCCACAATTCCAAAAAAAATGACGAAAATCTAAAAAAAATTTTTTTTTTCACATTTTCGGCTATAAAATCCACATTTTTCCGAAGTCCCGTAGATTTTGATTGAAAACTTTGGGATTTGAGAAAATATAGACTAAATTCAAAACTTTCATATAAAATGGCTCAAATTCGAGAGCGTGTGTACCTTGACCACTTAAGTCATTGAGCTTGTTTTTTATTTTAAAGTCTTCTCTATGAAAATACCTTTCAGAAAAGTATAAAATTAATATATGTTGTTAAAGAAAATTTTATTTTAGATAAAAAAGAGTGAATATACTTTATCGGCCAAAAAAACACGAAAAGTCGTCATTTTTGCAATTTTCAAATTCAAATTCGTTTATTTTTGGTAAAGATATCTACTTCAAATTTGTTTTATTCAATAGATAATTTTGTTCTTTAATTAGATAAAGAAAAATTAAATGAAATCGGTCGGAAACAATAGGATATATATGACAAAAACTTGACCAAGAACATGCAAAATTGAGGTACTTAAAAATTCAAATGCAAATAACTCAAAAACTATAAGAGATAAATAGGACATGCGAGAATGTTTTTTGTAGGTCTTAACAGTGCCTACAATAACATATAAAAATATTTAAAATTGGACGAGAAACAATAATTTGGCAAGCGATTAAAAAATTTGTATATCAGAGGTAACCAACTTTGAGCCCCTTTAGCTCCGCCCCTGAGGGGTCTGTTCAGTCCCCCTTCCAAACTTAATATTATACACCCCTGTGCTGCCTATACCAAATTTCATGCAAATTCAACCAGCCGATAAGAAGTTACAGATTTATTTCCAAAAAATTTCGATTCTGCCCCACTGTGCACTATTAAGTTAATTTCAACTAAACTTTATAGTGATAAAATTTTACTTATTTTACTTAAATTTTATTTTAATAGAAGCAAGGGCACTCTGTGTCACATTGATATCTTACCACAAGTGGAACAATTTGTAACCTTGCTACATTAAATATAAATTTCTAGCTTCTACCTTACTGCTTTATTAATGGGCTTTGAGGTTTCATTAGAAATGTGGACAATATTTTAGCTCATTCTTGGTCATCAACTATTTCTCCATATGATGATAAATTGTCACTGACTTTGGTTAGATTTAAGCTATTTTTGTGAGAATCTTATTATACCAAAACTAAAAACAGGATGTTCGCATTTGCGAGGCATTTGTCTGATTGAAAAATATGTTAGAGATCCAAGACATAATTGTTAGTTTTATTGGAATTTTTATGTTGCACCTAAAAAGCACTTTCTCACCTTTATAATCTCGGTTTGAAAATCGTCAAATGGTAGCTAAATAAAATCACTAAAACAGATGCAAAGTTTTTGTTAAAATTTAATACAAATAAAAACGATTACTCTGATTACACTTAAAAACGAGCGAATATCTTATGGATTTAATTTCAATATGATGACAATCTGTCACTGACTTTGGTTAGATTCAATCTATTTTTGTGAGAATCTTAATGTGCCAAAACTAAAAAAACAGGATGTTCGCATTTGCGAGGCATTTGTCTGATTGAAAAAGATGTTAGAGATCCAAGACGTAATTGTTAGTTTTATTGGAATTTTTATTTTACACCTAAAAAGCACTTTCTCACCTTTATAATCCCGGTTTGAAAATCGTCAAATGGTTGCTAGAATAAATCTATAAACAGATGCAAAGTTTTTTCTGAAATATAAAACAGGTTAAAACGATTACTCTGATTACAATTATTTGTTAAAAAAAAAAACAAGTTTGATTTTTTATGATTATTGTACGTATTTTATTAACAACTGAAAAATGCATGATTTTTATTTAGGTTTTTGCTTGTGATTTGCCGAATTTAGTTTTATTAGATGCAAGGGCACTCTGTGTCACATTGATATCTTACCACAAGTGGAACAATTTGTAACCTTGCTAAATTAAATATAAATTTCTAGCTTCTACCTTACTGTTCTATTAATGGGCTTTGAGGTTTCATTAGAAATGTGGACAATATTTTAGCTCATTCTTGGTCATCAACGATTTCTCAATATGATGATAAATTGTCAGACTTTGGTTAGATTCAAGCTATTTTTGTGAGAATCTTATTATACCAAAACTAAAAACAGGATGTTCGCATTTGCGAGGCATTTGTCTGATTGAAAAAGATGTTAGAGATCCAAGACGTAATTGTTAGTTTTATTGGAATTTTTATGTTGCACCTAAAAAGCACTTTCTCACCTTTATAATCCCGGTTTGAAAATCGTCAAATGGTTGCTAGAATAAATCTATAAACAGATGCAAAGTTTTTGCTGAAATTAAATGCAAGTAAAAACGATTACTCTGATTACAAATCAAACATTTTAAAATTGTCGTAAGTTGGTTGATTGTTTTATTTATTAAATTAAAAAAATACTTAGAATTTATTGATCCGAAAGGGATCTAATTTTTCTATAACTAAAACTCTTATTAGTCAATATAATTTTGCACCTAAAAAGCACTTTCTTGCCTTTATAATCCCGGCTTGAAAATCGTCAAATGGTAGCTAAATAAAATCACTAAAACAGATGCAATATTTTTGTTAAAATTTAATACAAATAAAAACGATTACTCTGATTACACTTTAAAACGAGCGAAGAATATCTTATCGACTTAATTTCAATATGATGACATTCTGTCACTGACTTTGGTTAGATTCAAGCTATTTTTGTGAGAATCTTAATATGCCAAAACTAAAAAACAGGATGTTCGCATTTGCGAGGCATTTGTCTGATTGAAATGGATCTTTGAAAATCTAAATAATTGCATATTATATATTAAGCAAAATAATTAAGAGCATGTTGATAAAATTAGATTGTTTTACTTTTAAGGCATGTTAAATGTATTTTCGTATTCTATAAAAAACAAATTTGTCTTTTGTAGTTATTTGTTTTTAAATATATTTTTTAATTTAAAATATTTGTCTTTATTATTTCTTAGGTGGTACTCCTTTGATACCCTGCAGTATAGCACAAGGTACAACATCATTACGGCGTAATGGTAATGGCGTGGTTTCCAGTTCAAATACTCCTCCGCCCTTATATTCACCCACACCGAGTGGTTTACTGGTGCCAGCTGGTTCGGCAAGTGCAGCTACGGCAGCAGCGGCTGCTGGCTCATCAGCGGCTACCACGCCTAATAGTAATCAAGAATTTTCCTTCAAAGCTAAGCAAGAAGTTGATGTTATGCGTCGCATAATGGAATTACAACGAGAGGGATTATGGACTGAAAAACGTTTGCCCAAACAAATGGAACCTGCTAGACCAAAGGCTCATTGGGATTATTTGCTCGAGGAAATGGTATGGCTAGCAGCCGATTTTGCGCAAGAACGAAAGTGGAAAAAGGCAGCAGCCAAAAAATGTGCCAAAATGGTACAGAAATATTTCCAAGATAAAGCAAATGCTGCCCAAAAGGCGGAGAAGGCACAAGAGGCCCATTTGAAACGTGTGGCGGCTTTTATAGCCAAAGAGGTGAAAATGTTTTGGGGTAATGTGGAAAAACTCGTCGAATACAAACATCATACTAAACTTGAGGAAAAACGTAAAAAGGCTTTGGATCAACATTTGTCTTTTATTGTGGATCAAACGGAAAAGTTTTCACAACAATTAGCCGAGGGCATGAATAAAACTATTAAAGATGCTTCTACAAATCCGAGCATAAATTCAAGTAGAATATCATCTCCTAAAAGGGAAAATACAGATGGTAAATTAAATTTAAATTTATTGTACACTAATATAATGATACATAGTATTTATCACATGATGTTAAACAGTCACTGATTCTAAAGCTTATGCTCTATTTTTGAGAAAGCTTATGGAAATTAAAAGGATGTTCGCTTTTGCGAGGCATTTGTCTGATGATAAATAAAATTTATCTTTAAAATTTGAAAATCCCTAAAACATAATAAAAACACAATTTGCTTTTTGTTTTCTTTAATTTTTAGATGAATTTCGTCCTGATTCTGGTTCAGAAGATGACGAAGAGACTATAGCAAAAGCCGAGGAAGAAGACAATGCCGATGTAGATGCTGAAGTGGCGGCTCTAGAAAAAGAATCTCAAATGGATTTAGATGATTTCCTCAAAGATTTGCCAAAGGGCTATTTAGAAAATCGTGATAAAATTGTGCTGGAGGAGGAAACATCAGAAGCAACATCATCTGCAGCCGCTAAAATAGGCGACAAAAAAGATACTGACAGTGATGATGGTGAATTTGAAGCAAACGAAACCAGTGAAGATGACGAAAATACGATTAGTAAACAAGAAGAAGAAGAAAGGGATGTAGATCATCAAAAAGAAATTGATGAACTAGAGGCTGATAATGATTTAACCGTTGAAGAGCTAATGGCTAAATATAAATCCGGACAAGTTGATAATGAAAAGTCAACTGCCGCCACTTCATCTGCAACAAAATTGAAAGCGAAAAAAGTGGTAGATTTTGAAGATGAGGACGAAGTGATTAGTAAAGCCATGAGAGATTCCGATGACGATTCCACAGCCGACGAGGATGAAGAGACCGAGGAGGGAGATGAAACTGAAAGTGAGGATGACGAAGAAGAGGATGAAGAAGCCAATGAAACAGAGGATAATGAAAAGGAAGCCGGCTTAAAAAGTCTGCTGGAAGATTCATCTAATGCCAACAATAGTAGTAAAGATGATATGATCAAAGATGCTGCTGCTTTGGCCGAGTCATTGCAACCCAAAGGCAATACTTTATCTTCCACGAATGTCGTTACACCAGTACCCTTCCTATTGAAACATTCATTGCGTGAATACCAACACATTGGTCTCGACTGGCTGGTAACCATGAATGAACGTAAACTCAATGGTATTTTGGCCGATGAAATGGGTTTGGGTAAGACCATACAAACTATAGCCCTACTGGCCCATTTGGCCTGCGTTAAAGGCAACTGGGGTCCACATTTAATTGTTGTACCTTCGTCTGTCATGTTAAATTGGGAAATGGAATTTAAAAAATGGTGTCCTGGTTTTAAAATACTCACCTATTATGGTTCACAAAAAGAACGTAAACTCAAACGTGTTGGTTGGACTAAACCAAATGCTTTTCATGTGTGCATAACATCATATAAATTGGTGGTACAAGATCAGCAAAGTTTTCGCCGTAAGAAATGGAAATATCTTATATTGGATGAGGCTCAAAATATTAAAAATTTTAAATCGCAACGTTGGCAATTGTTGTTGAATTTTTCAACAGAAAGGTAAATGAAATATAATATTTTTTCTTCTTTTACAAGAAATTGTTCTACTTTTTTGTGGCATTCTGTTAAGCACATTTCTTGTACATTGTTACATTTTACAAGAAATTCATAGCTGAATGCTAGAAAAAATCATATTAACAAATGCAAAGTGTTGGTTTTTCGCTTTTTATTTTGAAGCCAACATTGTTAGTTTGCTAACATTTTATCATAAAATATATATATATTTTTATCAGAGTTATGTGGTTATATATCAAACTTATTTCATTATAGGCAAAAACTTTTCCTTTAATCCCTTTTATTTTCACATTATATATCGGATTTTTAAAAAAAAATATACAGTTAGAGCCCAAACACGAGCAAGCTGATTTTTTTTATATGAAAATTTGGCAACTAAAACAACACAGCGGAATCCGCTAAAAATTTAAATCTATTTTATTTTTACAACGGATTCTCAAAACTCTCACATTCACACTCTCCCTCTCTGTCGGTGTTGGCGTTGTTGCATAATGAATCACATAGGTTTACATTAAATTTATATAAGAAGGAAAGAGATAGATTTGCTTTATATTTTTTATGTATGGAGAGAGGAAGAAAAACATTTTTTATACATCTAGTTTTGTTGTTGCCATATACAAAAAATATAAAGAAACAAAAACAAAATGTATGTGAAATCCGCTGCTTGACATCGTCTTCATTTAATTTGCATTTCTCTCTTAGAGCTGAAAACAGAGTTTATTACTTCGAATTTTTTTATTTTATTATTAACCGCGATAAAGATTGACTAAACAGGAAAAAAAAAATCACCAAAATAAAATTTAACGAAAAAAAATCCAAAATGAAAAAGTAAAAATAAAAAAAAAAGCGCGAATGTTATATTCGGCTCGGCCGAATCTATATACCCACCATCAACTTTTTAAAATTTTACGTTATATGGAAAGTGGGCGTAAAGTGGGCGGACCACGCCTATTTTTTGTTTCCGTGTTTACATTGGTCCTTAAACTATTTGTAAAAAATGTTGATTTTCACCTTACATGGGAGGTGGGCGGTAAAGTGGGCGGACCACGCCCATTTTTGGTTTCCAAGTTTATATCGACCCTCAAACTATTTATACAAAATTTCGTTGTTGTACATGCTTTTGTTTCAGAAATATCAGCAGAAAAGTATGAAACGGACACCCTGTCCGTCTGTCTGTTGAAAGCCCTACCTGCTTTCAACAGACAGACGGACGGACATAGCTAGATCGACTCAGAATCTAACCAGAACCCAGAAAATATATACTTTGTGGGGTCTTAAATGATTCCTTCGACATGTTACACACGGAATGACAAAATCAATATCTTTTTGATGCTGGGTATAATGAAAATGAAAAAAAATTGCCAAAAATAAAAAAAAATCGTAACCGGAAAAAAAGGAGGTTGTTTTTTAAAAAAATCGCAATAACAAAAAAGTATATAGCAAAAAAAAAAAAAAAAATATTGATTAATAAGCGGGATGATTTTTATGCGAAATATTGTTTAAAAAATAAGTTTTATTTACACTAAATTTTTTCTCAATACGATAAGGGTTAACTAAACCATAATATTTTTTGTGTTGTTTATTTTATAAACAAAAATATATGTTTAGCATATAAAAGCAGTAAGTACACAAGTGCACAGTATACAAATAATTCCCAAATTCTTTTTTTATTTCTACTCCTATTTAAGTCTTCTGTTCAAAATATGAAAGAGCTGCCACACGAAAACAAATATTATCTACTGTTATTTAAATGTACATAGTGAATCATAAAATCTTTACTGCAAACAACAAAAGCCATCGACATATTTATCGATTTGCACTGCTGGATATAATCTAGTAATTATAAACAAGTTAAAATGCTATATTTGTCCAATGTTATATACCCTCCACCTTTTCCTCAAAAAATAAATTTTTGTTATAGAAACTAACGAAAATTTCCTTATTTTGTGTTAATACTTTAAAAATATTCCTTTGGCATTCTTAACGCATTCCTTGTATTTTATTTCGATTTACAAGAAATTCACAACAGAATGCTAAATTAAATCTAAATAACAAATGCAAAGTGTTGGTTTTTATTTTTCTTTAAATCAACATTGTTAATTTGCTAACAGGCTCAGTTTTTCTATTTAAAAAGTTCTATTATTGTGGTAGCGATGTTTATTAATTTGTTTTAAATATTAAAGCTTTAGCCCAAGTTTGAGAAATATTTAAACTTACGAGTTTGGGCCACTGAAATCGATATATTTTATTCCCACTAATTTTGTTTCAAGCACAAAAAAAAAAAAATAATAATAATAATAATAATATTTGTTTAATCTCTAGCACCATAAATCAGTAGCTTAACGATTTGCTTACCTAGTTAAGAGACTACGCTTGGGTGCTTAAATTAATATATTAAAGACTAATTTTGCTTTTGCTGACTTTATATTAACTGAAAGTCTGTGCTACTATTTTAGGCTACAGCTTAAATTAATAAAGATTAATAAATTAATAGGAAGAATATGTATTCAATAATGCATAGCGCCATAATCAGTAGCTTAACGTCTGCTAAATTAGTTAAGAGACTACGCTTGGGTGCTTAAATTAAATTTGACTAAATTTTGTCTTTATCATACGCTTTAAAACAAATGCAAAGCTGTATATACAAAAATTAGGCAATACAAAAAATATAATCAATAAATGTTTTAAATTATAATTGTTTAGAGGTTAGAAAGTCACCTAAGAAATGTTAAAAATAATTTTGTATATAGGAAGTTTTTTTTTGATAATGCTTAGCGCCATAATCAGTAGCTTAACGTCTGCTAAATTAGTTAAGATACTACGCTTGGGTGCTTAAATTAAATTTGACTAAATTTAGCTTTTTAGTACGCTTTAAAACAAATGCAAAGTAGTATGTAAAAGTTTAGACAATAAAAAATATGCTTTAAGTAATAACAAAGAAAATCTTTTAATTGTTAATGAAATTATTTACGAGTCGATAATGCTAAGCGCCATAATCAGTGGCTTAACGTCTGCTAAATTAGTTAAGAAACTACGCTTGGGCGCTTAAATTAAAATTTACGAAGTTTTTCTTTTTCATGCGCTTTAAAACAAATGTAAAGTTGTATGTATAAGTTTAGGCAATAACAAATCGAATTTGGGCAATAATACAGTGTATTATTATTTAATTGATAATGAAATTATTTAAGTGTCGATAATGCTAAGCGCCGTAATCAGTAGCATATCTTCTGTTGTTTTAATTACTTAAGAAACTATGCCTGTGCGGTTAAATTAACACTAATAATAATTTTGCTATAAGTATTAGACTTAATATTTCAATTTTAATACAGTTGAACACGGTTGTAACGAACACCGGTTATAACGAACTATGGCTATAGCGAACACATTTCTTCGGTCCACAGTGATTCCAAAACGCTTTTTTTATTTGGAAATAATTCAGTAACTAAACTGTTAGATGTATCTCAAAGTATAAATTTTGTATACAAGTATTTGGTATCTAAGAAAAGGTTAGCATATAGAGATTAATAATTTGTAAAAAAATGTTATTGGAATGTAATTTGAAATTGAAATTTGAATTTAAAATTTTTGCGGTTTTTTTTTAATAAAATTAATATATAAACATTAATAAAATTTAAACGAATAATTATATTTTATTGAAATTTCAATATAATATGTATAAACTTGTCCTAAAATCAGAGAATTAAAATAAATCCCTATAAAACGTGTTCAAAAAATTTACTTTTTTCATTGAAATGGTCTCCCTGTCGTTATAAGGGCCTCTGTCAGAAAATACTTTTTGGATGTATACCTTACATATAGAGCAAAAAAAATTTTAATAATTTTAAGTCGATCCCAGCTTTGCAATTTGAGAACATAACAAAAAATCCAAAATTGACAAAATTTGGATAGAGCTTGTGTTGTGGGCAGACCTTTGCCCCAAACACCTCCGGATTTACTTTACACGCATTTACATTTCTTTTGAAAACATTAAAAAAATGATAAAGCCCAGAGAAAAAAACAAATTTTATCAGTGAACGGATTCGTATATTTATATGATTCTTGCAGGAATATTATTTAGAATTTTGTAAGGAATTTGGCAAATATTTTAGAAAAATTTTAGGGACAATATTAAGACCGCCCAGTTAAAAATATAATAAAAAAAGCGAGGCTAAAAATGAGGTAAACATTTATTTCGACCCGAATATATCTTAAACTAAAAGAGATAACCTACACATACAAACATATTTTTTGTAGAGATTTACAAGGACTATCTATATATAAAATTTCTTTTCTGTCATATCATAAATGAATTTTTGGCGATTTTTCAAAAAAACTACATACTCGAGATGACCAACTTTGGAGGACCACCCACTTCCTCTAGGGACCTGTACACCTTTAAATCAACTCGAAAATACATCGGCTCTGACCATGTAAAATTTTATTGAGATACCTCTAACGGTTCTTTAGTTACTGAATTATTTCCAAAAACAGCGTTTTGGAACCACTGTGCGGTCCCGTTGATTTTACCAATATTTTCCATACAAAAAACTACGTTTATAACGAACACAGTTATAGCGAACTTTTTTTTATAACGAAGACATTTTTATGGTCCCAAAAATAATTTTTCATACAAAAAACTACGTTTATAACGAAGTCCCACAAATACTTGTTTTAGATAAATAAAATTGCACATTTCAAAAAAGTTCCAAAAATTTAAAAACTAACAGAAATTACTTTTAAATTATTGGTCTGAGCCCAAACACAAGCAAGTGGTAGTGGATGTTGTTTTCAGCTCTAAGAGAGAAATGCAAATTAAATGAATACGGTGTCGAGCAGCGGATTTCACATACATTTTGTTTTTGTTTCTTTATATTTTTTGTATATGGCAACAACAAAACTACATGTATAAAAAATGCTTTTCTTCCTCTCTTAAACTCCATACATAAAAAATATAAAGCAAATATTTCTATCTCTTTCCTTCTTATTAAATTTAATGTAAACCTATGTGATTCATTTTGCAACAACGGTAACACCGACAGAGAGGGAGAGTGAGAAAGTGAGAGCTTTTGAGAATCCGTTGTAAAAATAAAATAGATTTAAATTTTCAGCGGATTCCGCTGTGTTGTTTTAGTTGCCAAATCTTCATATAAAAAAATCCGCTTGCTTGTGTTTGGGCTCTCAAATGGAAATAATTTTCATTAATTTCAATTTAAATTATCGGTAAATAAAAGAAGAATTTTACATTTATAGTTGTTGACCTTTTTAACATAACATACATTTATCGAAAATAGCTATTAATAAAACTGAAATTATTTGAGGACTGTAGTCTGTTTTTAACTTTTGGGCTACAAATAATTTGTTTTATTTTTATTTTTTAATAACGTGATTAGGGCCATAATCAGTATCTTGACGTTTGCTTAATTAGTTAAAATACTACGCTTAAAAAACGGGGAACTATTTTTTTTTATTATGAACCTTTAATAGCTACAGCTTAAATTAAATATTAAAGAGAAGCAGATTCATACATTAGATTAAGAATTTGAAAGAACTTATTAAAGTATTTATAAAGAATGTAAAAAGTAGAAGAGTTTGTCAGACAAGAGTGATATAGAGTGAGAGCAAGTTTGACATGTTTTGGCGGGAGTAGTCGCCGTTGATAAGTTTGGAAGTTAAAACCATACACATTCCCTTACAAAGGCGCTAATGCCTCCTATTCTGACATTGGCTAGTTCAGTGTGGCTGTTGTAAGTTCAGGAATTAACGGTTGTAGTTCCTAGAATGCTGGCGTGACCATATGGTCTGTAGTACTAGCATCGGTTGGCGTTCAGTCTCATCGCCATTGAAAAAAATAAGTTTAATGTAAAGAAAACTTATTTTAGGTGTACACAATATGTTTTACCGGAAAATCCAGTCGGCTAATTAAAAATCTTAACAGCACAGAGGGCGAATAAAATTTGCGGATCTGTAATTCTTATTTCTTTGAAAAAAAAAAAAAAAAATAATAATAATAATTATACAAATATATGTGTACTTTCCAGTATTTTTTTCTTTTTAGCGGTTTGTTTCCGTTTTTGCGTATTTTTAATTGGACTTTTTTTAGGTTTGGAAATTTTTTTATTTTTTTTCTTTTTTTCGTTGTAGAGATTTATCTGATACGGCGTTTTCGTTTCAGAAATTTTTGGTTTGGTCAGTTTTTCAGTTTTTTTATTTGTTTTAATAGTATTTGTCAAATTGGCGGTTTTTTAATTTTGGTATTTTTTTCATTTTTGGGTCTTTTGTTTTTCTTTTAGTTTTTAGCGATTTTTCCGTTTTTTTAAATATTTTTTTCTTTTAATTTTGGGGATTTTATTTTGGCGTTTTTTTCGATTGAAAGGATTTAAAAAAAAAACTTTTTTAGATATAGTATATATATAATTTTTATTTTTTTTGATGGTATATATATAGTATATCGTCCATTCCATGAAAGAACGCCCAAAAATATACCAAGTGTCCTCCGATTTTTACAAAATTTTATACGTATAAGGTCTATGGGTGTCTATTTAGATTTCCGTTTTCAAATTCGCTAAATTCAGAAAATTCGCGATTTTATTTAGCTTTTTCACTTTCAAAAAATCTAAAAAATCTCGAAAGTGTACAACTTTAAATACAAATAATTCTGGAAACGCTTTACGGAAATTTATAATTTAAACGGCGTTTGAATTGTAATTATATCAGCTTAAACATGAGTATTTTACAAATAAAAAATACTTTTTAAAAATGCATTTTAATGCAATTGCATTTTTTAAATGCATTTTTCTTTAAATATGCTATTAAATTTTTTTGATTTTTTTTCGTATTTGGAAAGCATGGAATCTTTACATTAAAATAAAAATCTCAAATTTTTGGGACGCTCACATGTACTGTGCATAATTTCCCCTTTTCTTCAACTAGTTTAAATTTTTTCATATAAAAACTATATTTTTCTGGTATTATGAGTAGCTTTACGTATTTTGTTAAAAAAAATTTATTGTGTTATTTTTTAAAAAATCCTTAAAAATAGTAAAACTTTATGTATCAGACTATTTATTGTTTTAAGTTATAATAAACAAAGCATTTTTAAATACACTTTTAGAAAAATTAAAATTTAATAAATTCGCAACTAACAAAAATGCATCTAAAAACTGCATTTATATTTTTAAAATATTATGGATCGAAGAGGTGATTTTCGAAATGCTGACTAAATTACACAAAAAATATACAATGGCTTTTTAAATACTTTTTAAATTACAGAAATCCATCAATAACTTCAAGAGATATGAATATTTAAAATTGCATACTTTTTATATTTTGTTAATTTTTATAGAAATTTTACAGAAAATTCCAAAAACAAGAAAAAATTTTATTTTTATATGAAAAATTTTAAACATGTTTTTATAAAAATTTGATTATGCACATAAGATTTTCGCGTCCCAAAAATTTGACACTTTTATCTTAATGTAAAGATTCCAAACTTTTCATTTATGTTAAAAAATTAAAAAATTTTAGTAGCATATTTAAAGAAAAATGCATTTGAAAAATGCAATTGCATTAAAATGCATTTTTAAAAAAACTTTCTTATTTTTAAAATGTTCGTCGTAAAGCCGCCGTATGCGAAATTTTAAGGCCGTTTAAATCATTAAAATTCACAAAGTCTTTCCAGAGATATTGCTATTCAAAGTTACATACTTTTGAAATTTGTTTGGTTTTTGAGAAAATTAAAAAGCGAAATTAAATCGCGAGTTTTTGCAATTTCACAAAACTGAAAACTGAAATTGATAAAAGGCTTAATGGAGTTTATGTATACAAATTTTTATCGAAATTGAAAGCCATAAAGTAAAAAAATATACATTTTCGGGCGTTCTTTCCTGGAATGGTCGATATATATTTTATTAATATCGGATGTATACTGTGAATAGGAATCTATTTTTACTACTTTTTATTTTGCAATAAATTTTTTGCATTCAAAAAGCATTTCTTGTTGTTTTCCATTCAACAAGGAAATCGTACATGAATGCTAAATAAATAATTGAAAAACTAAACAGTTGCAAGGTGTAAATTGTTGTTCCGATAAGTTTACATTTAATAAACTGTTTAACATGACTATAAATAAAAAAAAAAAAAAAAAAATAGAGAAAATACAGGATAATTTAAGTTCTCATTGTTTAATATAATTAAATTCAAACCAACTTAATAGTTTTTTAATGTTTGAAGTTAGTAAAATATTAATTTAATGAAGGAATATTGATATGGAAATATTTTCTTACAGTTCATTAAATTTCCACTTTTTTATAATATTTTAAAATGATTCTCTTTACAGACGTCTCCTCTTAACCGGTACTCCACTGCAGAATGACCTTATGGAATTATGGTCATTGATGCATTTCCTTATGCCATATGTCTTTTCATCACATCGTGAATTTAAGGAATGGTTTTCCAATCCAATGACCGGTATGATTGAGGGTAATATGGAATATAATGAACAACTTATACAAAGGCTGCATAAGGTAATAAGACCTTTTTTGCTAAGACGTTTAAAGAAAGAAGTCGAAAAACAAATGCCCAAAAAATATGAACATGTGGTAATGTGCCGTTTATCAAATCGTCAGCGTTATTTATATGATGATTTTATGAGTCGAGCCAAGTAAGTTGATTGAGTTTAGATTTTAAAATATTTAAAGTAACTTAAATGATTTTCCTTCTGTGTCTTTTTAGAACAAGAGAAACCTTGTCTACTGGTAACTTATTGAGCGTAATCAATGTTCTCATGCAATTGCGTAAAGTTTGTAATCATCCAAATATGTTTGAAGTGCGTCCCACATTATCACCTTTTCAAATGGAGGGTATTTCATATGAAACGTCTCGTTTGATATGCGATCTAATGGAATATGATCCATTTACGGTGAGAGAGCGAATATTTTTTTATTTAAATTTTGATTGTCTCATTTTTCTTTGATTGCAAATTTAAGTTTAAAAATTGTTTACATAAAAAATCTAACTTTACTTTGTTCATTTTATTTTTCAGCAAATCGATTTACACACTCTTAATTTATTACTTGTTGAATTGGAATTGACACTGACGGCGTATGTGTCACACAAGTCTAGACTGCTGGCAGCGCCACGTAAATTAATCGAAGAAATCGATACAATGCCCGAACCTCCACCAAGATGTCCTACGGGGAAATATAAATTTCATATACGTGTCAGAGATGTTAAAGTCCAACAAAGTATAAATACTCATGCCAAACAAACGGTAAAGGTGGGAGCAAGTCCAGCCATGAGACTGGAGGGTAATAAATTTGTGCCAGTCAATCCAACACTGGCTATAAAGCCTTCCATGGGTTCAGTAGTTGGAGAAAGTGCTAATAGTCGTATATGCAAGCGAATAAATAATGTTATAAATCCAGTAGGTGCACCTAAACTTGGACCAATAACACCTGCTTGCATTACCACAAGGTCTCGAGATGTATCTATAACCGATAACACAATGGGGCCAACACCAGCAAAGCAGATTAAATTACAGGATACCATAAATGGAGAAACATTAAAGACAACAGTCAAAAGTGAAAAATCAAAAGATGATAAAGCCTTGGTGGCTGCTTTAGCTCAACAGGTTAAAACAAATACAATTAAGGCCCGAGCCGGGACTTTGAATGATGACGTAACTGTTAAGACTGAACCCAAGGAGGATGTAGATGATGATACTTCGTCTGAATTGGATCCGATTTATAATATGAGCGACATTTTACAGCAGCGCAAAGAACAAAGATTAGCCCGGCTCAAGTTGATGGCCAATGTGAATAAGAGACGCACAGAAGCCACTCCTATTTATGGTGCTGATTGTAGAGAGTCCATAGAACAATGTAAAGAAGCCAGTAATCTTTTGAAATACTCTACTTGGCAGACAAGAGGTTTAACAAACTGCTCTACTGCCATGACACGGCGACATGACAATTGGACCTTAAATAAGATTTTGAAATCGTATGAACAACGTTGTGAGGAGTTAAAAAAGATATTTCAAAATTTCGTAATTTATGTACCGTCCGCTTGTGCTCCTCGCATACGTTTCTATGTCAATAATTTAACGTCCTCGCGTTATTTAAGAGAACAAGAAATCGAGAGAACTATACAACATGAAATGTCACCAAAACTGACCATGTTGCATCCGATTATATCGGCAATGACAACACAATTCCCCGATCCTCGCCTAATACAATACGACTGTGGTAAACTCCAAACCCTCGATCGTTTGTTGAAACAATTAAAGTCGGGTCATCATCGTGTATTGATATTTACACAAATGACAAAAATGTTGGATGTATTGGAAGCGTTTCTTAACTATCATGGTCATATCTATTTGCGTTTGGATGGTGCCACGAAAGTGGAACAAAGACAATTGCTTATGGAGCGTTTCAATACAGACAAACGCATATTTTGCTTTATACTTTCGACACGATCAGGTGGTGTAGGCATAAATCTAACTGGAGCTGATACTGTGATATTTTACGATTCAGACTGGAATCCCACCATGGATGCTCAGGCGCAGGATCGCTGTCATCGCATAGGACAAACACGAGATGTACACATCTATCGTTTGGTTTCCGAGAAGACAATTGAAGTGAATATCCTTAAGAAGGCCAATCAAAAGCGTATGCTTAGTGATATGGCCATTGAGGGTGGTAACTTTACCACATCTTACTTTAAAAGTTCCACCATCAAAGATCTTTTCAATGTGGAAACACAACAACAAATGGGTGATACGGCCAACAATACTACAACAACTGTTGCTGTTGCAACAACAACCACTCAACAAGAAACATTCGATAAACCGACTACATCTACGGCGGCTGCGTTAGAAAATCCAGAAATTGATTTGGAAAAACAATCTTTAAAGGCTTTCGAATCTGCTTTAGCCGCTGCAGAAGACGAACAGGATGTACAGGCCACTAAAACCGCTAAGGCAGAAGTAGCTGCCGATTTAGCTGAATTTGATGAAAACATTCCATTGGATGAAACCACAACAGCGGCCGATACTAATGTCGAACTTAGTAAAGCCGATTTGGAAATGCAAAATTTAGTTAAACAGGTTAGTTGTTTAACAATATTTTTATTTTTATAATTCAAATGATTAAGCTTAAGATTTACTCTTGTATTGTAGTTATTGATTTCAATATTCTGAGTTTATTTTAAGCTAGATAAAGAAAAGACGTTCAGACATAGTTAAAGCGATTTTTACTACGCCTGATTATATCACTCAACGTCTGACAGTTTAATAATATAGTAAATATCTATAGCTTTTAAGTACAAATTGAATTTTTATGTTGAATATAAGAGAGATACAGAATTTTTCCAGTTCTATGTCTGGCATTGAATATTTAAGGTTTTAAATTTGCTATAAATTAAATTTTAACATGAATATTTAGTGCCTATATTAATCATATTTTGATAGACGCTCAGACATAGTTAAAGTGATTTTTACTACGCTTGATTATATCACTCAACGTCTAACAAGAAGAATGTGGGATAGGTTTTGATTTTTAACCCTGAAAGGGCTACGTTAGTCGTTTCGACTAACAACAATGCTATTTTGTGTGATATTTCTTTATTCGTTGCATATTTTTTTGAGAATTTTGGTATAACATCTTCCGTTAACAAGATCTTGAAGTGTCCAGACATATGTTGCTGTGAGGGTCTGGAAATTATAATTTTAAGCAACCATGTTAGTCGAAACGACTAACGAAGCACTTAGTGTGACTTTTTGAACTTTTAGCAATAAAGTAGTTTAGTAAATGAAGTAATGTAGTGTATTTAATATTTGTTCCTATAGTGTGAAATATATTTTTTTGGCGGAAAATAAATACAATATGACTTCCAGAAATAATTTTAACAACACATAAATACATTTTTTTTGTCACATAACACAATGATGATTAGGGAGCTCTATTTCCTATATCAAATAGAAAAGGCATGCTGAAGACTGAATAAAGCCATATTATGAAGTACTAACGATTACAGATCGACTTCATCTTATGAGTTCTATAATAAAAACTAAGGACGCGATTAATAATTTCGAGCAAATATGCGGTGATACTGCAAAAAAGTATCACAAATTTGAAATATGCACAGAGTATGCAAAAACATTTATTTTTAAACTGTTTTTTGGTTAGAATAATTATGGGTTGCACACATTTAAAAAAACATATGTTGCCTATTCCAATTTTTTTACACAACTAACACAAAGGGTACTTATGTAACACCATCTCTGGAAAAGTACAAATATTGAGGTATTTTCAGTTTTTGCTGAATATTTTGAAAAATACGGAAAGTATTTAGGAATTTTTGCTGTTATTTTATTAAAATTAATTCATCAACCAAAAATCAATTGTTTTATTTTTCATTTTAATGATACGTTTTGAAACATTTTTAATAAAAGTTAGTCGTTTCGACTAACGAAGCCCTCAGAGGGGTAAAAATATCGAAGGTTAATGTAAATTAAACAACAAATGAAAGTTTGTTACCAGTATTCTAGACATTAAGACAAACTTTTTGCTATGGAAGGCAACGAATATTTAAAGTTATAAATGTTCAATAAATTACATTTTAACATAAATATTTGATGCCCATATAAATAATATAGACGACCAGACATAGTTAAAGCGATTTTGGCTACGCTTGATTATATCACTCAACGTCAAACACTCTAATGAAATCATTTTTTCTTAAATTTAAAGTTTGTTTATATTTAGGGCATTGAGAATATTTAAAGTTTTATATTTTCTATAAATTAAATTAAAACATGAATATTTTATGCCCAGATTAATCCTTTTTTAAGGTGGACGCTCAGACATAGTTAAAGCGATTTTTGCTACGTTTGATTATATCACTCAACGTCATACAGTTTTCTTGTTAATATTTTTTTAATTAAAATAAATTATAATGTTATACTCTAATGTGCAGAATATTTTCCCTCAAATTCCTTACCTCTTAAGGGCATTCGAAAAGTCGAAATATAGGAATGAAACGGTTTCGGTGATTTTCATTATAAAAATTCTTGGGATATATAAAATATGATCTTCAATTTTAAGTTGATAGAAAAATGTATCAATTTCTCAAGGAGACTTTTCAATAATTTTGACTGTAAACTTATTTAACAAACAAAATCTTTTTATTCATTTTCAGCTCTCTCCCATTGAACGTTATGCAATGCGTTTTGTTGAAGAAACTGGTGCCGCTTGGACAGCAGAACAATTACGAGCTGCTGAAGAAGAATTGGAGGCACAGAAACGTGAATGGGAAGCAAATCGATTGGCGGCTTTGCAAAAAGAAGCCGAACTGTTGAAACAAGAGGAGAGTGGTGAAGAGCCATTAACCTACTCACGAAAGGATGCAACAAATCAGGTTAATAAAACATCTAATACTAAGAATAATAACAAAAATCGTAATAGAAATAGAAATAAAAGTAATTCAGCGGCTAATCGTCAAATACAAAGAAATAAACAAAGATTAGCGGCTTTAAGAAATCGTAAAAATTCCTCCACAGCAACAACAACTAAAGGTGGAGTTAGTAGAGTTCAACAAAATCGTAGGCAATTACAAATGAGAAGACGTCGTTCAAGTACTAGGTTGCAAAATAAGCCAATAGCAACTAAATCGAACAGACAAAATAGAAGACGGGCGGGAAATCGTAATAGTAGGGGGTATAGTCGTGACAATAGTACACAGGAAGATAGTAGTAATGTTAGTAGTAGTGAAGAAGATAATGAAGAGGAGGATGAAGAGGAAGAGAATGAGGAGAATGAAGAAGAAGTAGATGACGAAAATGTTACAGAACAAGAAGAAAATTACAGTGAAAATGAAACTTTAGAAGAGGAAGACGAAGAAGATGAATCAGAAGTTAGTGAGGATGAACGACAAGAACACGATTCAACAGAAGATAATGAGGAGGATATAAATAAAGAACAGGATTTAAAGAAGAAGGTTGTTAGGCAATCTAATAAATTCAAAAAGTCTATAAAGGTAATAGACTACGAAGAGCTAGAAGTAACACCAAATAAACGAAGATTAAGATCCAAAAACCGATCTACAGCTCGTAGTAGTTTAAATAAATCCGACAAGAAAACTTTGACCAGCCCTAGAAAATCACCGGCGCGAGGTCAAAAGTCTTCTCGTAATATGACCAATAGAAAGACCACACGTACATCAATAGCTGCTGCAGCAGTAGGCAATGATTTAGTAGAGGCGAGTGCAAAACAAAAAACGGGTGTAAAAAATCAAAAACTTTTAAGTTTTGCACAAAAACGTTTGCAACAAAAGCGACGACAAGAAGTATTACGTAAGAAGGAGGATGTGGGTGGTGAGCAAAGAAAGCGTAAATTAAGTATGAGTCCAAGCAAATCGTCATCATCTTCCATATCAAAGAGAAGAGCTACAGAGGCAAATATAACGCGCCGTGCTTTAAGACATAGTCCTAGAAAGGCGGCACAAAAAGAAGAACATGAAGAGAATAATGGCGATGAAGAAGAGGATAATGAAAATGACGAACCGCAAAACGAAGAAGATGAAAGCAGGGAAACTAATGAACTTGACGAAACTGAGGATGAAAAAGTAGATAGCGCTGAAGATGATACAGACATGGAACATGAGGAAACTTTGGATATTAGTAAATTGAATGAAACAAAACGTACTAGCGGTAGGGAAAGTTCAGCAAATTTAAAAACTAGAACTATACGTAATATACCCGTAAGAACTATTGGTGGTAAAACCATGAAAATAGATGACAAGGACTCAGGCGAGGAAAGAGCTGACAATAAAAATACTCATAACTCAGATAACGACGACGAAGAGGATGATGATAAATCAAGTTATGCTACAGCTGGCGATAATGATGACTTTGACGATGGCGAACATAGTATTGATGAAAGTCATCAGCGCCAACACCGTCATGAACATAATCCCATTGATGTTGGTAATTCCTCAAGTATGGATGTTTGGGCTGCACATAATCAAGATACCACTACCAATTCCACCTATTATAATGTATCCGATGAATCAGATTCCGAGGACAATGACAGCTTATCCACATTTAATTCCACCCTTAAGAAAACCCCCGTATCAGCTGCTAAATCGAACTCCACTTTACATTCAAGTCTAAGAAATCAAACTGGCAATAGCACACCCCAACAACAACAAAACGATAGTCATACACCGCGAACACGTTCTAGAGGTTCTGTTAAAATAAATCTTTGGACTTTAGATGAAAGTCCAGTCTTACCAACCATCACTAGACATCATCATGGCGGCGGAAGAGTTAATAAAAATCAACATAAATCAGATGATGAATCGGCTAAAACAAATGATAATGATAAAAAATCAGTAAGCGCAAATAAATCAGCCACTTCAACTTCCCAGGGTAGAACACAATCAAGTATTAAAAAGACGGCGCAAAAAACAAATGAAACTCCGACAAAGACTACCAGTTCGGCAAATACTTTACATCGTTGGCTTTTGAAAACGCCAAGAACATCGACAACACAAAAAAATGATGGTGGTGATGGTGCAAGTGGTAGTTCTTCAGCAAATGGACCTACAAAATCTTTAAGTGAATCTTCCACCTCGTGATGCTGACAGATGTTAAGAAATCTTAGAAAACAGTATTAATTTTGCAGTAAAATTCATATGATTTGCCTTGAACTATTAGAAAAAAAGAAAAATAATTGTTTTGAATTGTTGTTGATGTTATTGATGTGTGTGTGTGTTCATTATTTGAGGTTTCTTTTTTATTGGTTTTCAAAGCGGATGAAGAATGTTTACTAAAATAAGTTTTAATTAATACAAATTCATTCATTTTAAACTGCCATTTGAAATTTTTGTTTATTTGGTTATCGCAAAACCATGGTGTTTGGAAAATATGACTTTTGTCAGTTTGATTGTTTAGAGATTGTTAAAATGTAAACTTTAAATTTAATACTTGCAACTAAAAAAAATGTGATTTGAAAACAAAATATAAAATTTATTAATTTATTATGATTTTTCCTGAAAATGTAAATTCTTGTTTGTAAAAATTAAATGCTTTTACGTGATTTTGCAATAAAAAAGATTTATTTCTTTTTTTTTTATATAAAAAAAGATTTGAGAATGATTTTAAGAATATAAGAATTGTTCTTAAAATTATGATTTACGCTTAATATTTCTAGGGATGAAAAATTTTATGAGAAAAAAAGTGCTCATTTAAACAAAGTATAAATGACAACAGAGCATTTCAGGTTAAATAGTCTTCAAATATAAAGCAATTTTTTGCGCTCAGACGAGATATGTTTTGTAGCGGCAAATTTTCTTTTTTTCATTTAAGCTTGCCTTAAAAAAGTCTGTTTAAGCAATTCTCGTTTTTAATTCAGTGATTTCTTTATGTTAAATAGTACAAACTTGGAACTTTCCGCAAGAAATGCCTTGTGTAAACGCAGGTTAATTTTTTTTTTTTTTAATTTCAATGATTAAAAGAAGATTATCTTGCCATTTTAGAATTGTTTCCGATTTAACTTACCGCATTAAAGTAGTCGAAAGTAGTTGTTTTCAATATAAATTGTCAAAACGAATTTTCGACTCACTTTCGTTTGACATCGTGGAACATACAGCAAGTTTTTGGTGTAAAAAAACTATTAACTTTTAATATGTTTAATCAAAGGGTACATTATTTATTGAAAAAAAATGCATGTCTATACTTTATTTAAATAAGATTATTTACACTTGATAAATCATTATGAAGATATTTCAGTCCACAAAAGCCATATATCTTAAAATATTGATCTTTAGCCCATATTTCACATCAACAGAGTCTTCAGTTGTTTAACTTAATTGAGAACTTATTGTAAATCAAAATGAAGGCGCTCATTGCCCTCAGGAACACAAGATTAAAATTAAGTAAAAAATATTAAAAAAAAAATCCTGCTCCCTTGTGCCGATCTGTGGTGTAAGGCAGTGATCGACATAAAGAGAATATGTTAAAATATTGAAGGTCTTAGTGTGTTTGTTGAAAGGGAAAAATACAACAGAAACTAGTTTTTATCATCAGTTTAATTTTCTTAATCGAAATAAAAAAAATTAACCTTCACTTTAAATTTTATATCTTCATATCGGTTGTAAGTTGAATAACGATTTTAAAAACTAAACGTTTTCCTAGAAATTTTTAAATTAATTTGTTTTTGCTTTCAAAAATTTTGTTTCAATTGGTTGTAAATTGGGCAATTGATTGAGTTTTAGATTTTGTAATTAATAGTAGTAAAAAGAAAATTTCACTTTATTTATTCTTAAAAATCTCTAAACAATAAAACTGCAAGAAAACATTTTTTTCAAAATCTTAATTTAACACATGAGATCCATCCTTGCCTTTTCTAAAAAGAAATTTTGAGCTACAAACTTCTTTTTCATACTCCTGATTTTTACAAATTTCTCCTAAAAACCTTCATAACTTTTTACATTTAGTTTAAACAGAACAAACATTTGTATATTAAAAATAAAACTTTAAACTTGTAAATAATAAATATTTTAATATATATTTAAAAAAAAACTAATAATATAACTTAATATATCTAGAATTATAAAAACAAAACAATTAGATATTAGTTAGGCTTAATCATTAAAATACAACTAAGAATAGACAGAAAAAATTAAAAACTTTCAAAATCAAATGTCCTGACACCAGAAAAAAAAATACATTATCAATAACAATTATACATTTTTCCAAATTTAAAAAGTTAATGAAATTTGTTTAATATATTATGAGAAAATTAAAAAAAAAGAAATAAAAAAATACTAATTGTTCATTAAAGTATAATGAACAGTGCTAAACAGAGAAAAAATAATCCTTTTTTGTTAAAGGTTTATTCATTAAATATAATTAGTTACGTTAATTTTTAATTAAGTTTTTCTTTTTTTTTTTTAAACTATAAGTCTTTTAGTTATTAATTAATTATACACGTAGGAAAACCAGAAAGAAAATTACAATTATAGGTTTAACAAGGACTTGTGTATTTTGTTATATTATAAAAGCAAAATTTGCATAATTATTTATTAATTTATATACATTAAACAAAAATACTACAAAAAAAAAAAAAAAAAAAAAAAAACATATTTTGATTCTTTAAAATATCTATCAAAAGCTATAAAATTTGAAATGGAAAAAGAAAACAAAAAAACATAAAGAAAAATCTTCAAAAGCTTTTAACAAAAATAAAAATAATAATATAAAAGAAAAAAAATATATATGTATATATAAAAAAAAAATTGTAAAAATGTGTTTTATTTAAATTTTATTTATTTTGTAATAAAACTAAAAAACAAGTGAAAACAATAAAAAAAATAAAATAAAAACCAAGCGAATCTTTGGCCCTTAAAACAAAACCTTGAAATCAGTTTTATACTTTTGGAAATATTAAACAAAACAATTCTATAATATAATTGTATATAATTTAATTGTGTTGAGCTAAAAAAAAAGAAAAGAAATTTTATTAAGAATAAAAAAAAAAAAAATATTATTTTCTAATTTAATTATAAATAAAAAATCTGTTTTGGTGTCTTCTTTTATTTTACTTTTTAAAGGTTTATCTTAAAAAAATTAAACTGTAAACAAAGAACTCAACCAGCTCCTTTTTTCCTCTTTCACATATAAGGAATGTTTGGTAATGGCAATAATTCAAATTGAACTTAGAAAATCATAAATATAACCTTAACAGCAGGGGCACCAAAACAGTTTAATTATCAGTTATTATCGATTAGTTCAAATAAAAACTTTAAAATTTCCAAAATTTTTGCCATTTCCAAACGGCCTTAGATTTCGTTTTTTTAATTTATTTATTTTTTTGTATTGTTCTTACTACAGAAAAAGTTTTATTGCTAACAAAAGTTTAAAACAAAAAATAAATAAAATTTTTATAAAACCTTTAAATTTTAAGTCACCAAAACAGTTAACTAGAAAATAATATTTTTTTTCTTCTTTTCTTTTTTTTGTTTATATTACACAACAACGTCTTTACCTCTGTGTCTGCTTAATTGTGTATATGATGGGGTGTTCTATTCATGTTCTATTCAACACAATCTTTTGTAATTCAAAATATAGATCTGGATTTCGGCCAATACTATGGAACAAATGCCGGTAAGTACATATTTTTCTATTATTTTAATGTATATTAAAAAATTATCATTTTAAAAATGGGAAAATAACGGAATTATCCAATTTTGAAAGTATTATAAACATAAAATCATTACCTACCCAGCAAAAAAAGACATGCAAAAGAAGTAGTAAATGCATGAATTCACGTGATGTTGCACTGGTTCATGAGTTCAATACATGCACATTTATATACCAAAAGATTATTTCGGACATAAACTAAGTTGTAGATTTTATCAAAACATTTAAAAACAAATAAATACCACATATTTTTAAAGTTTATTTAATTTTAGTATAAAAAGTGCATAATCTAAAAATTTTACAAGTACAATCGAGTTAAAGCCGAATTCTAAAATTACTGTTTAATGTATGCGTTGAACGTTGTTTTCATGAATTCACAAATGATAAATTTCTTATTGTTTAAGGAAGTAATTAAATATGCATTTGAATACATAAGTTCTAAAGAAATCATGAAAATATTACATCCCTTCGAATTACTTCAAAAAAAATTTGCACGAAATTTAAAATTGGTGTTGCCATTGTTTGAAAATATAACAAGTTTGTATCTAAATGAAAAGAAAACATTAAATTGTATATGTAGACCTTATAAGGATTGAGCATATAAAAACTAAAAAAATGGTCGATTTTTTTTAATTCTATTTTTATTGACTTTTATGTTCAAGTTATAAACATAAAATTATAAATTATTTCTCGTTGGTTTTTAAGAAGAATTCTTCCAATTAAAGGTTTTATTGTGTTTCGGTCACTTTTTCGCTCGAATAAGAAGTCCACTTATTACTCCGTTTAATTTTATGCTGTTTTTTAAATTGAAATTTTAAAATGAAAAATTTGAATTATGTGTTTATTTTTTATTTTTTTTTTTTGGTTCATTTTTCGTTTTAAGAATTTTATTAAGAAAGAATTATTTATTTTTCACCACATCAAAAGTTATAAGCCCAAGAGCATGCACGGATTTTTTCGTGCGCAGTCCATAATTGGTTTTTTTAAACTTTGTTTAAGCAAGATAGACAACTTCACTTTGGTATAAGCATACAATTTGAAATCGCCCAATTTCTTGCCATTGTGAACCACATCATAACTAGTTTGCGACTTAAAATCGTAATCACCAATTTTATGCGATTTGGGATTCTCATCACATAGCCGATAAGAAAATTGTCGTTCATTAAAAAGAAAAAAAAATCTATTTTTTTTCTGAAAAAGTTTTTATGTTATTTGTTCATTCTAGAGGTAAATAACTATAAATTTTCTATAAATATTCAAAATATTGTTCAGAAAAATGTTCCAATTCCAAAAGTCATACGATTTCTGAAATATTCCAGGATGTGTAATTCGGAATCAAAATTAAGCGATCAAATCTTTTGAATTTTTTTTGTTATCACAATCTAAAAACAAACTTTGTGCCAAATTTCGTAGTTATCGCAACACAATCGGGTAGTGGTCCAAAATGGGTTAATTGCGCAATTAACAACTCGCGCGTAATAGCAATCAGTGACTGAGTGATTAGCGTTGAAGACTACATTTCTGTATTTAACACTTTTATCCGGTCGTTCCTTGCAAGGGTCTAGCAAAGTTGCAATTTCTTTATACCTTTATCAATTAAAAACTAATTTGTTTTTGTTTTTTTTTTAATATTACGTGTTGTTAAACAAGGACTAATATTCTGTATATTTATCTGAATTTCTGAATTTGCGAAGTCCGAAGATGTTAAATATGTAATACTTTTTTATTAAATCCAAACTGTTAATTCATATTCTTAACAATTGGAAAATAACAGAAAATTAACAAAGATAATTTTTTTGAACACTGCATCAACCAACTTCAAGTCAAAAAAATTCCTAGTTTAACAAAGATAATTTTGGTAAATGATACATCAAAGAAAATACAATGTCATAATCTATCAATTGAAATACCAAATAATGTGCTGATTAACACTCCGTCTAGATTTGGCATCGAAAATTGAGTCGGGAAAAAGGTTATGATAAAAACCGTAAAACACACTGAATATGGGTGTCATAAAAAATTAATAAGGATCAAAACCAGTTAAAAAATTTTACATCCAAGGTTGACATAGCGTCAAAAAAACGTGTAAGATCTAAAAAAATTTTGAACCTTTACAAAAGTTCTTAAGAAATGGTGTGAAAAACGTGTCCAAAATTTTTTTTGGTAGTTTTATAATTTTTATATTTATTCAGTATTCTTTGGAGTCTCTAGTTTCATAAAAGTATAACACTTTTGAGATATCCTTTATTGATACTTAAATATTTACATTTGAAAATGTAAAATTTTTTTCGTTTACATGCTTTATTTTCAACACGGTCACTTATTCCTTACTAATCTCGAACTCTGTTTGCATCCAATCTTTGTCAAATGTCAAAATTAAATGTTTATTCTCTAGGAAATATGAAAACATAACAATTTGCAATATGTTCCTGTCCCTACCTATTTACTTTCATTATATTATCAATGGGATAAAATGTTTTTTCGTTTACATGCTTTATTTTCAACACGGTCACTTATTCCTTACTAATCTCGAACTCTGTTTACATTCATTATCTTTGTCAAATGTCAAAATTAAATGTTTATTCTCTAGGAAATATGAAAACATAACAATTTGCAATATGTTCCTGTCCCTACCTATTTACTTTCATTATATTATCAATGCGATAAAAAGGACCAACACATTTCACATTAAAAGCATTTCCAAACTTTTATGTTCTCAACTCCCGGTTGAATAGTCATCTTTGTGAGTTTAACGTGATTTTTTCCCCTTTTTTTCGCTTTTAAATTCAGACTAAATTCAAAGTTCTTTAACAAATTCTAACCGTATCTTTAAATTTTGTATACGTATTGGTGGAACTTTTTTGGCAATTCTTTCGAAAAATTTTTCTTACATATGACAAAGGCGAATTGTTTGCAGACTTCATTAAAAATTTCAGCTGAAGCAGATGTGTACTTATGGAATATTGTAGAAAATAAAATGGTGTAACCAAATATTGTTACGGATTCAAACTATTTGATTATGATAACAAATGTCATAGACATTGGAAATTTGCATAAAGTTACTTAATACCAAAATTGTTTTACTTTAATTCTAAAAAATGCATTTGAATTACAAAGGGTTTCTAATAGAAATTTTATTAATTAACGAATTTTTGTTTTTATTCTTTCTCCCTCTTCTTTAGATGTGGTGTCCACCAACTCCGCCCCAAGATAACGATGATATATATATCGATTATTCGCTCAGTTTTATGTACGATGTTGAACCCATACCAGAATCCGAATTGCCGCCCGTATACATTAAAAAAGAATATAAACGTTCTCGATCGGAGGCCGGCTTTATGATGGATGGTAATAAGAGGCCAGCAAAAATACGTCGTGAAGAAATGTTTAGTGCACCACGTTCACTCTTCGATAGGCCATCACCGGCTATAGCGAAAATAAGACGCGACTTAAAAAATCAACGTTATCGTGGTATGTTTAAGCCTAATGTACAGATACCAGGTCTAAAACCACAAATAGCGCAAAAGCCTTTAACCGAACCCGAGGGCATGGCCGAGTGGTGTATATACGAAGATATAGCCATTTTGCATGTTTTGGTTAATTTACAGGGTTTACCGTGCAATTTAATGTTACTCTCACCGGGTCACACACCGAATTGGGATCTGATATCGGAAATTGTTAATACCTACTCCAAGACCTATAGATCGCCCAAACAATGTAGATGGCGGTATGAAACAATCATACAGCCACGTGAAGAGGGTAAATTGGTGGAAAGCCCTAAGAAACAAAAGAAAATTAAGACCGCCTTAAAAACAGAATATCTCAAGAGTCCCTTGAGATGTCTAAGAACTACACAGCAATATGCCAACGATAATAATGCTACCTTCACAAAGATTATGCGTTCTCGTTTTGATTGCATTAAGACGGCTTATTTGAAAAAGGCTCCACCACCCAAGAGACACTTTAACACACCTAGCTCAATGAATCCCAAACATATGGAAGTGTTACAAGAGTTTGGTATAGTCAATTATGATCAACCAATATCACCGCAGAATATAGCCATCATGAGAGCTAATAAAATACGAGAAAAACAAAGATCACAATGTCCACCACCACCGTTACCAACTGTGGCAGCACAAACGCCTCAAGTTTGTCAGGGAGTCCAACAGCAGCAACAACAACAGCAGCAACAAACATGTACTTCAAATACGGTGAACATAGTGCAGCAACAAGGTAATCAAACAACTACACATTTACAAGAGCTAATGCAACAGCAACAACAACAGCAGCAGCAACATACTCAACAAGTGCAAGTGGCAACAGCTCCTCCAGGACTTCATACTCAACAGCTACAGATACATCAATTATCAGCAGCTAGCGGAGTAGGACAACAACAGTCCCAACAACAAACAGCTACAGCTATTGTTTTGCAACATGCTGGCAATACTGGGCAACAGTTGCAACAACAGCAGACGGTGGTTAGTGGCGGGGTAAATCAAACTACTCAACAGCATTTGTTGAGGCAACATGGTGCCTCAACTACCACTCAAATAGTTAAAGCCATTGTGGCACCACAAACTGGCTTGCTGACCACCAGTCAGATGCAACAATTACAGCAACAATCGAATAATTCACAAGCAAACTCTGGCCAAACACAACATGTACAGTTACAGCAACAGACATCCACGGGTAATCTAGTGGCCACACCAGCTTCTGTCTCGGTAGTTCTAACTACACCCGTTCAAACCATTTCCTCAACAGTAACAAATCAACAGCAACATCATGGCAATCAAGTTTCCTCATCCACAGCTCAAATTGTATCGTTGTCACCACAACAAACTATAGTGTCAAGTTCCCCACAAGTGGGCAGCATAGTGCAGACACAATCTCTGCCTCAAGTAGTGTCTGTCTCACAACTTGCCACCGTGGGAACAGTACTAACAACTTCGAGTGGTATGCAACAGCCTACAGCCACTGTTACCACTCTCAACACATCTGCTTTAAGGGCACAAAGAATTGTTGCAGCACCCAGTGGCACAACTCTACAAGATGTGGTGTTGCAGCAAAGATCTGCTGGAAATCCCAGTCCCACTATTGTTTCCATGTCAAGTTTGGGCACAAATGTTGCTCAGGCTCAACTGCAAGCAACACAATTCCAATTGGCATCTATGCCCAGCGGAACACAACAAGTGGTTACGAAGGGTATTAGGGTTAGTTCCCTACAACAAGGCCAGAAGATAGCAGCTGCTGCACAGGCAGGCAACAATCAACAGGGTCAACCGCATACACACATCCAACTCTATAGACAAAGGCAACAATTGAAGGTCTTACAAGCGGGCGCAGCAGGCCAACAGGGTCAACAGACAGTGGTGCAAACAGCTTCTGGACAGACGGCTCTAGTTAACGCACAAGGTACCATTATTCAGGGTAGTTTAATGCAAACTGGTTCTGGCCCTACAACCGTACAAGTTGTACAAGGACAGAAGGTGGCGGTAGCGACATCAAATGTTGCCGTTACCACACCCAGTAATGCGGGTGTTGTTACCACGGTAGCTGCTTCACAAGTCCATCAACAACAGGCCCAACAAACTAGAGCACAATTCATAAAACAAGTTGCCGCGGCCACGGGCAAACAGACAATTACACGGCAAGTGGGTGAAAGTGACATGTTGCTGGTTAAACGACAAATGATATCAGCAGCAACACAACAAAAAGCCGACCAAGTTTTGCGACAAGGGGGACAAATTTTCACCACCACATCACAAGGCATACAATTACAACAAACCTCTGTGTCGTCGGCACAAACTTCAACCTCAGTACAACAACAGGGCAACACACAACAAGTGGTACAACAAGTAACACCGCAGCAAATTGCCACACTGGTCAAAACTTCGGTAGCCACTTCAGTATCGGGCAATACTAATCAGGGTATTACTGTCAATACGGGACAACAACAAACTCAAAACACTGTCAACATGGCTCTATCACAACTTAAACCTGGCGGTCAAATTAAAGTGACCATGGCCAATCAATCGCAAATGCGTCAGCTGCACATGCAGCAACAACAATTGGCAATGCCACGTAAAATCTCTCGAATGACACAAATACAAGCAGCTCAAGCTGCCAATCAACAACAGCAACAACAACAGAACACCACCATAACACAATCAAATAATCCTCAACAACAGGGTACACAAGTTACTCAAAAAACTTCCTCGTCGGGAGCTTCAAGCTCTTCGAATACTGGAGGCGTACAGACACAGTTGGTGCACATACAAAATACCAAGTCGCTGCCTAGTTCAGTGACGGTACAGCAAATTCAACAGGTTATGCGTCAGGGTCAACAGGGAACGTTGGCTACAGCTGGTTTTGTTTTGGGTAAAACCAGCGTGGGTCGGGTGATACCAGTTTCGGTGGCTTCTCAGCCAAACCAAAGGCAAACTATACAGGTAAGAAATTTAATACATAAGAGTCAGATAATAAATTTGTTTATCCATAGAGAAGTTAAAAATTTTGTAGAAATATTCTTTATATTCTCTTTTTTGAGAATTTTTCACTTTTTAGAACATTTTCGATAAATTTTCATTTTATATAAAAAAAATTTCAATGAGTTTTTTGTATGTACAATTTGCAATAAATTTTATTTATTATATAGGAAAAGTTCGATAAATCTTATTTTTTATATAGACAATTTTCGATAGGTTTTCATTTTATATAGTCATAGAAATGTTTCTTTTCATGGGCAAATTTTCGATAATTTTTTTATTGGAAAAATTGGAAATTGTCTGAATGGAAAATTTTCTTTTTATGGACAAATTTTCGATAAATTTTCTTTTCATAGACAAATTTTCGATAAATTTTCTTTCTATTGAAAACTGTGGATAAATTTTCTTTCTATAGAAAATTGTCGATAAATTTTCTTTCTATAGAAAAATTTTCGATAAATTTTCTTTTCATAGGCAAATTATTGATAAATTTTCTTTTCATAGAAAAATTTTCGATGTTTTCTTTCTATAGAACATTTTTTATAAATTTTCTTTCTATAGAAAATTTTCGATAAATTTTCCTTTTATAGAAAATACGCTAAATATGAACACATTAGGCAAAATTGTAATGGTTGTAATAATAATACATAAAATATGTTTATATTCCTTTAATTTGCAGGTTGTTTCGGCCGCTTCAGCACAAGCTCTCGCTGCTGGAAATCTAAGAGCTCATGTGGCCAGCGGACAAAATATAGCTGGCACTATTAAAGTGGCAACATCTGGCTCACAATCACAAACACAACAGGCTATCATTACTGCAATTCAACAACAGGCAGCTGCTCAACAAAGTCAGCGACAAAATGCTAGTCCTGTACGATTGCAAACAACGGCAGGAGGAAATTTAGTTGCGGTTGTGCAGCAGCAGTCGCTGCAACAGCAACAACAACAGCAGCAACAACAAAATGTTGTAGTTAGTTCATCGAGTGGTGTATCCGGTAATATGAACACCTCGAATGTAACACAAGCTGAAATAATGACGATAACACAAACATCTGCGGGTGCAACGATGACATCTTCATCAGCTCAGCAACAACAACAGCAAGGAACAGGTCAACAATCAGCTACACAACAAGTGCGCACATTGGTCAAAAAGAAAATCATGCAAGTACGCAATGAAAATAAAGATTAAAAATGCCCAAAAAAGAAAACATTACAATTCTGTAATATCCTCCCAATTAAAGTCTTCGATCTCTTCAACTTTATTTTTTCAAAAATTTAAACAAATTTAGAACTTGTTAATTAATATAAAAAAATAAAATAGAAAATAATGAAATTAACCAGAAAAATATTGAAATGCTCACATAAAGTTGATATGTTTTTTTCAAAACTTTATCTCTAAACAAGTTCTTTAAATCAACCAAATTCAATTTCTATAAATCACTCAAGTATTATTTGTTTTAAAAAATATTTTACTGAAATTAAAAAAGAAAATATATAAATTCTAAAATATTTTTCTTAAGTTTGGCAATGTGTGTAAAAAAATATGTTATTTAGGTAAAAATTTGTATTAAGCTGCTTTTTTATCTACTAAAGTTACAATTTAGTTTTGTAATTTTTTTCTAACGTAAAATAAAACTTATATAGTTTTTATGTATAAATAAAATCAAGTTTTTTTTTATTACTTTTAAATACAAAATTTAAATAAAAAAAGAAAATTAATAATAAACAAAATGTCTGTAATTTATATTTAATTTAAAATGTTCTTTTTATATTAATATTCTAACATAGTTTTAGTTGCTTTAACATATTATTTTAAACAATAAATTAGTTTTAAAGCTATACATACATGTATATCTCTTCTTGCCAAGGGAGTATACATTTCATAATGTAAATTACGTAAATATAATCTTAAAAAATATATTCATATTAAATTAAAAAAAAATTAATAAACAAAAATAATTAAAAAATGTAAAATAAATTAGTTTAATTTCGTTTGTAAAATGAAGTTCAACCGAACTTTTGTCCTGACATTATATTTGCAAATGTGAAGAAAAACCCTTCATCATTCATAACAAATGACACTTTTAACAGAGAAATGTATGGGCATGAACGCCAACAGAAAACATTCCTTCCAATCATTAGAATACACAACAAATTGTAATGTGTTTGCCATCATTTATCTTCTCATTATTACAGAATTAAGTGATAATAAACCAATGGTACTGCTATGCACCATAGAAGGCCAATTCACTAAAGTGTTTACAGCTCTGTTCATTTTAAATGTATTGGATCATAGTAAAAAATATTCAAAGAATAACTAACATGACTAAAAAAGAAGTAGACCCATTCCAACAAAAAAAAAAAGTAACCAAAAACATTAAAGCTTTTATGGAGGGTATTCCAGAAAATATTCAAATATTAAAACCAATAAGTCATTTAGAAACCAGTAATTAGTTCTAGCACTCCTTTATTAACCCTGTTTCAAAACGTTATTAACCCTGGAAGGTCTTCGTTAGTCTTCTCGACTAACAACAATGTTATTTGAGTGATATTTATTCGCGATTTTCGACCAAATATGCAGTGTAATATCACACCTACGCAAGACTTTCCGGTGCTGCTCTACATTTTCTGCACCAAAATTAACATCAATTATAACGTATGTGAAATGAAACTGCGACAGATTTGAAAATATTCTCATTTTTTTCAAACATTAACAAAAATCTTAAATAACTTCTTTAAAATATAATTGTTAGTTCTATTTCTTAAAAATTTTTAACCCTTTTGAGTAGTTTTATAGCGATAAAGGACTTTTTAATCATGAGTTTAAAAACTCGTTGTTGGACCTTTCCCGTCTTTTCCCGGATATTTAAGTAGTTTAGAACAATTTTTCCCAAATGGGGTTTCGTGGACACCTAAGGGTCCGAGACTGAAAATATGTATAGAATTATTGTACATGATATAAATTTTTTTTATTATTAAAAAAGTTTTCATAATCCTGACATACGACTTTATGTTTAGGGGGAGTATATATGGACAATATATTAATAAAGTTATTGTTATACTTCACTTTTACGCCAGCAGCTTGTATGTATGGCTTCCTTATATCTATAGCAACTTCATAATCTATTGTACGTTTTATTAAAACAGCTGCTCCAGCATGACATCTTTCGTCAGGATGATTTGCTGTTATTAAGTCGTACCCATAAATTTTAAAATGCGACATATTTTCATGTATGTGTTTCAGACAGTAAAAATATATCTATATATTTTTAGTTTTTATAAAGATTTCTATTTCATTAGATTTTCTTGACAGCCCATTGGCATTCCAAGCAGCTATCCTTAAGCCTAAAGCCCAAATTAAAATAGCGCGTATTCAGCAACAGTAACAGCAAAAAATTTGAAAATGGTTTACGATATTGCCTGTTTTCAGGTGAATGTTTTTTTTTGTAAAGCCTGATACACTTGGCAACCTTTGTTAACTGGCAGTATAACTATTTAAGCAATGAATATTTTGGTGGAGAATCATTGCTCTTTCTACACTCCGCTGTGGGGTGATCAAGCCCACATTTCACACAAAAGGTTTTGTACAATACGATTATGTATGACCGTATTGTTGGCAGCGATAACATTGTTTTATGAGGAGGTTCTATTTTTATTAGTTTTATGATGAGGTTCTATTTTTACTACAGCATTGTTTAAGTACCTTATATCATAAACATTTTTATTGTCTGGTCTTGGATCAATGGTTGCTTTGTAACTTGGCTTTTAACATTTGTTATACATCTCACTTGGTGGCCGAGTGTCAAAAGCTCAGCCTTAATATTCGCAACTGGCGTTGTACAAATAGTTCAAGGATCAATGCAAACTCGGAAACAAAGAATGGGCGGGGTCACCCACCTATAAAACGTAAAATTTGAAAAAGTTGATGGTGGGTATATAGATTCGACCAAGCCGAATATAACATTCTCGCTTGTTTTTTTTAATTTTTTTATTCATAACTTTGAAACTATTGATCGCATCAAAAACTATTGTATACATCATTTAAAGATATTGTAAGCCAAAATTTTTGTAAATTTAGTTTAACAAAATCGGACAAGTTGTTTTTGAGTTATGGCAACATAAGTGGAGAAATTTCTCAAAAAACTAAAATTTTGTGAAAATGAGCGAATTCACTTAATTGCAAATAAATTCGAAAAGAATCAATAGATTTTTATGATCGATATCTCATTTTGTTGCTATTACATGTGGCTTTGCGATAAAGAATTAAATCTGAACAGTTTTTGCCGTTTTCGATTTTAATGATATCTTTTTTACTTTCACGTAAAAAATATATTTTTTGTTTAATTTTTTATTATAACTCCGAAACTACTGAGTCGATTTCAATAATATCGGACTAACACTTTTTGAGTTATCATTAATTATGTGGAAAAACGTCTAAAAAATTTATAATTTTACATAAAAATTTAAAAAAAAACCTCTCCATTGAATTTAAAACTTGGACCATATTTGGACTACTGGAACCATAATACATCAAAATTGTAAAATGGTTTTTCAAGCCTTTAAAATTTTTTCGATTTTGTTGCCTTGTGTAATTGAACTCTGTATTACTTATAAAATTATTTTTAACATTTTACTTATATTGCTAACACTAGGTATGAATATAGGTGGTGGTTCTTCAGACCTTCAAGCTTCTTCCTCTAATTGTTCATCAACAGATAGTGCAGAATATTTGTTGGAGCAGTTTGGTTCATCATTGTTTTTTGCTTTTTTTTTGGTTACTGGTGTGTATTGTTTTTTTTACGTTTGCTAGAAGTCATTACTTGCCAGTTTAAATCATCATCGTCACTATCAGAACTGCGTAGGAACTTGTTATATTTTGTTGTTGCCACAAAGTTTTGTTGTTTATGAATTCCCTTTTTTGGTTTGCTATTTTTATTACAAAGAATTAAACACTTTGTTTTTAACTTTGGAAATTGTATTGTTTTTGTTTAAGTGTTACGTGTCCGTTTTTGCGGCGTTAGAGTGATCCTCCGTTTAGCTCATAGTCGGCGTACTCTCGGGTGTGTTCCGATTTGGAACAATCTCTTTATCTAGGAATTGATTTTTGGAAGTTATTTAAACTAGCTCCGGAAGTAATAGGGGTAGAGGAAATGGATGTGGAGAAGATTGCTACAGATTTTGAATCAGGGAAGGATGAGTATAAGCTTAGACCACATGACTTAGACGAAGAACAAAGTAAAATATTAAAAAAAGTAATTAAGGAATTTGATAGTTTTGAAGAAAAAGGGTTAGGAATGACTAATTTGGAAAAACATACAATAAAATTAAAAGATGGAGCTGAGCCTGTAAAGGGCCGATATTATCCTATTTCCCCTGCAATTCAGGAGATTACATATAAGGAAACAGATACAATGCTAGCACTAAATGTGATTGAATTGAGCGAGAGTCCCTGGTCAAATAGAACGACTATAGTAAGGAAACCTGGGAAAAACCGATTTTGTTTAGATGCGCGAAAATTGAATAAATTAACCGTAAAGGACACTTATCCACTTCAGAATATAGACGGTATATTGAGCCGAATAGATGAAACTTATTTCATAAGCAGCGTTGATTTAAAGTATGCCTTCTGGTAAATCGAATTGGACAGCGAAAGTAAGGAATATACTGCTTTTACAGTTGCGGGTAGACCACTGTACCAATTCAGAGTGATGTCATTCGGCTTATGTAATGACAAATCAAAGACTTTGTCGCCTAATGTATAAGGTTATCCCAAGTCGATTAAGGGACAATGTATTTGTATATCTAGATGACCTCTTAGTTATTTCTAGCACGTTTGAGGAACACATGAGACTTTTGAGTGATGTAGCGAAGTATCTTAGAAACGCAAATTTAACTATTGGTCTAAAAAAATCACAGTTCTGTTTCAAAGAGTTGAAGTATTTAGGATTTATCATAGGAGAAGGTTCGCTCAAAACAGATCCAGATTAGGTACAAGCTATACGAAATATAAAAACCCCAAGATCCGTCAAAGAAGTCAGGAGTTTTCTGGGTACCGCCGGTTGGTAAAGGCGTTTTATTAAAGATTTCGCCACCATAGCATCTCCCTTAACTGACACCTTGAAAAAGAGTAAAAAGTTTCATATGACACCGGAAGCCATAGAATCTTTTGAGAAACTGAAAAGGGCGTTAACATCAGCCCCAGTTTTGCGTCATGCGGATTTCACAAAGCGTTTTTACATCCAATGTGATGCTTCGGACTCTGGAATAGGGGCAGTTTTATTCCAATTAAGTGAGAAGAATGAAAAGAATCCGATTGCATTCTATTCACAGAAACTTAATCCCTGTCAAAAGAATTATACCGTGACAGAAAAGGAATGTCTAGCGGCGGTAATGGCCGTTAAAAAATTTCGACCTTACGTCGAAATGATGCCTTTTACTATCATAACGGACCATGCTAGTCTTAAGTGGCTAATGACACTAAAAGATTTAAATGGAAGACTTGCTAGGTGGTCATTGCAATTACAAGTTTTTGATTTTCAGATTGAACACAGAAAAGGTTCAGAAAATATTGTGGCAGATAAGTTATCCCGAATTCCACAAGAATATATTGAAGAAATACAGGAGAAAAATTTGCTTGATTTTGAAACTACAGAATTCGAATCGGAAGAATATTTAGATTTACATGCCTATTCATAGAAAAAGTCTTAAAAAAGTCACAATTTTATTATGACTAAAAGTTACGACTATACTTGTGACTCGGTCATAACTTCATATTCTGTTAACATAGTCACAAAACATTGCTTAACATTTAAAAATGTTGACTTTTCTTGTCAATTAAAAATAAAAATTAAAAATAAAAGTTTTTGTAAAAAATTTGAAATTTTTAAGGAAGAAAGAAAATTTTCAAAGAATACTGCAAAATTTTATAAAAATCTGCAGGAAATGTGAGTAAGAGTGTGTTGTATATATGCTTTATCGCTTTTTGGCCCTCAGATGTTTCAAATATGTATGTATGCATTGTTTTTTTTACAACACATTTTTTTTATATTTTCATATTTTTTATTTTCAATTAAAATGTTTTCTTATGATAGTCACAATTCTTATGACTGCCTTCATATCAGGTCTTAATTTTAAAACGAAATATTAATACATTTTTGTTTGTGAATACAAAATTAAAGACTGTAGTCACAATTTGTGTTTTATGACTAGTTTTCAGTCACAATTTTTCTGTGAATAGGCATGTTAGTAGAACAGATTAGGGAAAATAGTTCAAAATTGCCGGACTTAAAAGTAGTAGATAATATAATTTTTAAACGAACCACTGTCAAAATTAGCTTTACCTTAGATCCGCTTGAGTGAGCTCAGTCAGGTGTAGACAAGAGGTTTTTTTTTATAACAGTGTAAATTTTACACCGGAAACAAGGTAGATACTTATTGTGAATTAAACGGAAATATTTAGTGGAAGTTTTTTTTTTATGAAATTTGTTTCTAAAAAGTTATATAGTTTTTTTTTTGATATTGGAAGTAAACTAATCATTTATTTAATCATATATCATATTAGTTTATTTTAGTTTTTTTTTTATGTTATTTGTATTTATGTTAGTTATGTTATCTAATTAGACTAAGTATATAGTATTTAAGCAAAATTTTAAAAAAAAAAAAAAAAAAAAAAAATCTTATTAAAAGTTTTCTGTCTCACAGGGTTCGATTAATAACGTCTGATCTATTCGATCCATTAATAAAAGATACATTTTAATTATACTTGAAATTAGACATTTTGTAGAGATAAATATAAATATATTAACAAATTAAAAGAAAAAAAAAAAAAAAAAAGAAAACAAACAATTATAAAATTTAAAATATTATTAATATCATTTATATTAGATTTATGTTTATATATAATAAATATGTCTTAATTTGATAAAGAGTAAAATTATGAGTAACTAAAAGTATTCGTATGGGTTGTTAAAGACAGGTGAGTTTAGCTGATGTGCGGTTTACAGGGGTCACCTGAAAATTTGAACGGATGTGTAGGTGACCAAGGTTGAGCAGGGCGGCTGGAGGACAACACCATTCCAGACTTGTTGTGTTGTAAGTGTTGTGTAGTTATTTTTGGTTTTGTTGTTTTTTGTTTTATTGTTTACAGTCCTGGGCCAGAGTGAGGGAGGAACACACCCGAGAGTACGCCGACTATGAGCTAAGCGGAGGATCACTCTAACGCCGCAAAAACGGACACGTAACATAAGTTATTTTTATTTTTGGATTATGATAAAAAGAATCACACAGAATACGTCTGCATACGATCACTTCTAAAACGGGACTTAATATGATATAAAAATGAAATAATTTTTATCTCAGATGTTTATGGATGGGAAATGCGTAAATACCAATTTGGTAAATTGGGTAGATATGGGTAAATACCCAAAAGTTGGGTATAAATTATGTTATAGAAATTTTGGTGAATAACACATTATTCCGCAAAAATTACAATTTTTTTACGTGAAATAATCGTAGCAGATATTTTCACATTAAAAAAAAAACAGTCATTGTAAAGGCTCAACTACATAGAATACTTTCGCTTCAACTGCGACTGACAGCTACGCAACACATAAATGATATTAACCAAAGAGTAACAAGAGACGAGACTAATTGTCAAAAACATAAGTCGGTTGTCAAAAACCTAACTCACGCAACAACAAAATACATGTAATCAAATACATTTTGTTGTTGCTACAAGAAAATAAAAACACATTTTTGTTTACAAAGCAACAATTTTTTTCAATTGTCAATCGAGAATTTCGTCTCTATATGTTACTCTATGATATTAACCCAGTCGTTGCATTATTTTGTTATTTAAATTTTATACAATAAAATATAAAGATATAAAAATTCTATTATGTTCTCAGTTGAAATATAAAATTTCGGATTCAACGATAAAATTTTAAAATAAGAATAAAACAACCGACAAAATATATTTACGTAGTTCGGCACTTCAAAGTTGAACATTTTGCATCTTTGAAGTACGTCACTCAATATAAATGCATGTATTTAACTTAGCTGTCAGTCGCAGTTGAAGCAAAAGTATTATATGTAGTTGGGCCTTTAATGATTGCCAATATTTTTTCGAAATTATCTGCAGTTCGTTTTATTGAGTGGAGGAAATTTTGAGTACTAAATGAGCGTTCTGTGATGCATAAGTGCAAAGAGCAATATATATATATATAAACATATGTTGCTCCATACACAATTTTTAGCCCATAAGTTCTCTCTTGATTTATAGATCCATCACTAAATTTCTGTGGGTTTTTGACAAAATAACAACTCAAATTATCAATTTTTTTTACATTTATTTGGCTAACTATATCTCCAAATCTAAAAGTCTTAGGAAAATACCTAATAGTGCAAATGATAAGTCTTTATCATGTCAATGAATAAATAATCTGATAATTGTCTTGTCTCGACTGATTTTTACTTATAAACCTTGTCACAACATCTGCAAATAACATTATGTTGCTTCTGTGTTGCACTTGTTGCATGCAAAATGTTTTTTCTTAATTTTTGAGTCGTCTTATGGCTGAACCTAAAAAAGGCTTAAACTTATTCTTGAATTTCATTAATATCATACATAGATTTTTTTTAAATTTAATCTTAATTTCATTAGCTTTTTGGTATTTAACTCTACGTCTCCACGAAGAAACTTTTATTTCCTAACATAAGAAATAACGTCGGCAGAATAACGGGAACAAACTTTTATTTCCAACTTTATGTTAAGGGGTGGAGAAAACGTACAGTGACTGTCATTAATATTCGGTTTTTATGTTTGCATTTTTTGTATTCTTAATTCCGAAACAAATATGGAGGTATTTCCAAATTTGTTTTTTTTTTTTATTTTAATATATATATTAAAAGCTTTCTATATATTAAAACAATTTTGTACACATCGAAATAGTTTTATTTAAAAAAATGAAAAATATGGAATATTGCATAAATCTATGGCATCATTAATATTCGGTTTCTTTTTTCTTACTTAAATTTCAACGCTGTAATTTTGCAACTGTTCAAAATTTATTTAGTAATGATTGGATTTATATTTATAAAGTCCAAGTAAACTCGTGCAACAAGTGGAATTAGTTTTGAAACGGATATTTTTAAATAAAAAAGCATTGGGACGCAAAGGAAAAAATACTTCTTTAGAGAAAAGGAAATTAGTGATTTTTCATTATGAAAATGGAAAAACAGATAAAAATATTGCAGAAATATTAAATATGAAGGCAAATACTGTCGGTGATATTGTTCGAAGATACAAAAACGAAGGTCGTATAAATTTTAAAAAGCAAACGGGCCTAAGAGCGCCTAATTGTAAGGAAAATAAAGGTAAATCCGCGTCTAAGTGCTCCTAAAATTGTTGCTGAAGTAAAGGAGGAATTAAACAAGACAGTTTCAGAATCAACAATTCATCGAACCATTAAAAATCAAGGGTACAATGGCCGAGTTGCCCGTAAAAAACCTTTTGTAAATACAAAAAATAGGAATTACCGACTAAAATTTGCCAAAGAATATGTTAAAAAGATGTAAGTTGGTGGGACGACGTTATATTCCTTGATGAGAGCAAATTTAATATATTTGGAAGTGATGGGCGAACAATGGTGTGGCGGAAACCGAATGAAGAGCTGAAAGGAAAAAACATTACTCCCACAGTAAAACACGGAGGAGGACATGTGATGGTTTGGGGTTGTATATCGTCAAAAGGAGTCCGAAATTTAGTTTTTATTGACAGTAACATGAATAAGGATCTATACTTAAGCATTTTGAAGGATAATTTGAAGCAATCTGCGGAAAAAATGGGGATTGCATCAACTTTTAAATTATATCAGGACAATGACCCAAAACATAAAGCCCATGTGGTATGTGAATGGTTACTTTATAATTGTCCAAAGGTGATTGAAACGCCAGCGTAATCTCCAGACATAAATCCTATAGAAAATTTATGGAATCATTTGGATCGTTTAATTCGTACTAGACCTATTTCTTCAAAAAACGAACTTAAAAAAAGACTACAAGAAGAATGGGATAAAATAAGCGCAGATTATTTAAAAAAAATAATTTCTAATATGCCAAATCGTTTATCTGAAGTTATAAAAAATAATGGATAGCCTACCAGATATTAGTTTTATTATTAGAAATAATATTTTAAGAAATCTAGTCATAAGTTTTAAAAATACAGAATATTAAAGAAGCTTTAATTTTTGTTAGTTCCTATTTAGTTTTACTAATTTTATTAATTTTTTCATTAATTGTTATTTATTGAATAAAATACTGTGATCTCGAGAAATATACGTGAATTTACAAAAAAAACTTACATACATTTTTTTAAATATGCTTTAATATTAATAGCTATATTAATAGCAATAAAAAACCGAATATTAATGACAGTCACACATGAGAAATTAAAATTTTAATTTGTCTTTTTTGAGTAAAATTTTATTTTATTCCCAAATTTTATTTTTTATTTGCCCTTTTAAAACAAAATTAATGCATTTTTCGTCTTTGTTTTGTTAGAATAATCAAAATTTAAAAAAATAACAATAAATTTGACAGCTTATGTTAAACATTATTGCGAAATAGATTGCGCAATAGATTTTTTATTGGTCCACACGTAACATTTTGAAGAGATAGAATTTGACAATTGCGGACACAAAAATGTCTGCGTGGAGACTAGGGGTAACATAAATATGTCATTGAAGACATTACCACAAATTACTTAATTGAAATTAAATACACATCAGTGATTGCCTGAAACAGAATTTAAGTTTTTTTGATAGATACCCAAATAAATTCCAAAAAAAAGGAAAACCAAAATGTGTGGGTAAATACCGGGTAGAACCCCACCTATATAGAGATGTTTTTATCATGAGAATTTTTTTTTTAAATTCTGCAAATTTATTGGTGTTTTTGTTTTAAAAAAAACCTTTTCGCCATAAAGCCCAAATTACATTAGCGTGTAGCAGTAATGTGTGCTGACACAATCAGCTGATATTTTAGAATGCACTATTTGTTATGAATTTGATTACATTTGGTCAGCAGCAGTTTGCAGTGCTGTTTTATTTAGCCCTGTTTTTAAATTAAAACCCAAATTACATTAGCGCGTAGTCTGCTGCAGTGTGTGCTGCCACAATCAGCTGATAATTTAGGACGCACTGTTTGTTATGGAATTGATTACATTTGGTCAGCAGCAGTTTGCAGTGCTGTTTTATTTAGCCCTGTTTCTAAATTCACTGCGCTGCTTTCAGATTGAGAGCGAGACAAAGAGAGTGAGCAAATAAATGAAAAGCTAAAATACACAAGTAGAATAAAGCAAGATGGTGGTCGCTGCATACGCTTAAATGTTAAAACCCAAATTACAATAGCGCGTAGTCAGCAGCAGTGTGAGCTGCAATAATCAGCTGATTATTTAGAATACACTGTTTGTTATGGTGTTGATTACATTTGGTCAGCAGCAGTTTGCAGTGCTGTTTCATTTAGCCCTGTTTCTAAATTCAATGTGCTGCATTCAGATTGAGAGCGAGACAAAGAGAGTGAGCAAATAAATGAGAGGCTAAAATACACAAGTAGAACAAAGCTAGATGGTGGTTGTAAATTGTGGTTGCCTACGCTGAATTGTAATTATAACGGCAGCAACATGTTATGCTGACAGTGATCAGCTGATAATTTTTGCTGATACTGTTGCTGACTACGCGCTATTGTAATTTGGGCTTCAATTTACTGCGCTGCTTTCAGACTGAGAGCGAGAGAAGAGAGTGAGCAAAGAAATGGGAGACTCAAATACCCAAGCAGAATAATAGAAGATGGTCGAAGTAAATTGTCGCTGTCTACGCTTTAATGTAATTATCAGCGTTTAATTTTGAGCACACAAAAAATTTTTTTCAACTGGCGACTGCGCTGAAAACAGTTTAAGTTTTCATTTTCGATCACATGCTTACTTAACAAAATTTGCTGCTCAAACACAAAACTGAAATAAGCAGCAACCAGTTTTTATTTTGTTCAGCAGTCAAATTAAATAAGCAGCGCACACACTCAGTTTTTTGCTCAGCCAAGTTGATTTTACGTCTTAGTCGTGTGCGCTCAGCACAACGTAGAAACCTTTTTCAGCAACGTAAGAACAACTGGATAGTAAGACTGTATAGTTCTGTACAGTTGATTTACAAAGTTGTTTGTTTTTTGTTTATACATTTAAGAAGGAAAATGAAGTTTATTATTTTAAATGAAAACAAATAGAAAACGGTGCAATAAAATACTACGAATTATATTAAAGATATTTATATGAAGATTTATTAATTTTAATTAAAAATGAAATTGAAAAAAGATTCGGCTGTGCTGAATCTTTGATACCCTTCACCATATTACCATCTTACCATCTTATCGACATCATATTACCATATTACCGACAATTAATAAAATTTTCGCCTAAATCTAAATTTTTTTCAAACTACGAAAATTTGAATATGAAAAAAAACAATCATAACAGGCTTTGTTTTTAAAAAAGAAACAACAACAATTCCATATATATTTATTTTTGTATGTACAAACTGACTGAATACACAAAGAACAACAACAACACTGTTATTCATTATATTACTGCTGTTGCTAACTAAACAACTTGTCTATACAAAAAACAAAAAACGTCACTAATAGTCATTATAATGCTTAATATACATGTTTGTGTATGTATTTATGTATATTCTTAACAGATATGTTTTAGTTTTTAAAAATAAACAACTACAATTCCATATCTATTTATTTTTGTACAGACTGCATATACAAAGAACAACAACAACAACACTGTTATTCATCATATTACTGCTGTTGATAACTAAACTACTTGTCTATACAAAAAACAAAAAACGTCACTAATAGTCATTACAATGCTTAATATACATGTTTGTTGGTGTATTTATATTCTTAACAGATTTGTTTTTGGGCCATAACTCTGTTGATTATGAACGAATTTGGTTTATTAAAAAAACCGAAATTTTATAAAAATATTTATGACTGATCTATATAAAAATAAAAATCTATAGCTTGAACAAGGGCTTCAAAAATAAAAAATTCGTTTTCCCCGATATCTCAGTTATTACTGAACCGATTTATTTAATTTTTTCAGAACAAAAATTCAGAAAATAATTTTCGAGTCCCCTTTAAAAATTCGAAGTCCCTGGTATATGCAGAGGCTTCAGAAACTAAAAAACCGGTTCTAAAAACCGGTTTTTAAAGCATATCTCCACCATTTATAAACCGATCTTCCTGATTCAAAAAACTGAAATTTTATAAAAATATTTGTGATCGATCTGTATAAAAATAAAAATCTATAGCTTAAACCAAGGCTTCAAAAAATAAAAAATGCGTTTTGTCCGATATCTCAGTTATTACTGAACCGATTTATTTCATTTTTTCAGAACAAAAATTCAGAAAAAAATGTCCGAGAATTCTTTGTAAAAACGAAGTCCGTAGTGTTTACAGAGGCTTCAGAAACTGGAAAACCGGTTCAAAAAACCGGTTTTTTGAACATATCTCCGCATTGTATGAACCTATCTTGCTGAATTCCAATAGCAAAATTCTCGAAAGCATTTCCGATCGTTTGACATACATATTATATATGTCAGTTATCGGTGGGCTTCATAAACGCCATTTCAACCGACACACGGACGGACGGACGGACATGGTCCAATCGTCATCGCTTCTTACAAGGATTCCGAAAATATAAACTTTTTTGCTCTCCGACGAAAATTGTGGAAATTACAAACGGAATGACAAACTTATATATACCCTTTACACCTGTGGTGAAGGGTATAAAAACAAACATTTTTATGCATATAATATATTTATTTACAATTTATTTAAGATAATAGAACTTTTATAAAAATATTAGATAATATTTAATACTAGTAGATGAAAAAATATTAACTAAATATTAAATGTTGTTTAAATTAAATAAAAAATTAAAAACATTTTTGTTATTTGCAATAAGAAGAAAATTTTGTTATTTTGTATAACTTTCTTTGTTTTGGTCTATTACACAAAGTTGTTTGGTTTTTGTTTTTAAATTTTAGAAGGAAAATGAAGTTGAATATTTTAAATGAAAACAAATAGAAAACGGTCCAATAAAATAATATGAATTTTATTGAAGATATTACATACATATATCTTTATTTTATTAACTTTAAATAAAAAAAGTTTTTCATTTAACAAATATAGAAATTTTGTAAAGATAAATAAAAAAAGACATTATATTTATATGTATGTATATTTTATGTTACCGAAATAATAAAGATTTGTTGTGATTTTTATTTATTTATTTATTTATTTATGTATCTAAAAATAAAAGTTATTAACTTGTATGTTGAAGACCTTTTGGTTATTAATTTAGACTGTTGAAGATTTTTTGGTTATTAATTTATTATTTTCTTATTGATCGGCTTTAATGTCTTAATTAATTTTTAACTTTTATTGATACCTCAGCCGAACAATTATATTATACAATTTGATTATACAAAAATAATTATAATAACAGTGCAATTCTCGACCGAGTGACAAAAAAAAAAAAAAAAAATTATTGTGATAGTAAAAAAACATTTTTATTATTTTGGCTTTTATTCTGGCTTTGAAAAAAAAAATATTGTTTATATATTTTTGGTGATAGTTGTCACACTCATAAAAGCATATAATAAATAATTATTAATTAATGATAATTGTCATGAATTAGAGAATAGCATTGTAAGTAACATTTATATAATATTTAAGATTTACGTTTTATTTAAAAAGTCCCAGCAAAAAAAAAAACCGATCAAGAGCTTCCAAAAAAAGAACATTTTAATCTCTTCAAAAGTAGAACAAAGTGTATATATACTTTTTTGTTACAACTACTTTGTTTCAACTTTTTTAAAATTTAATATAATTACTTCCAAAAAAATTAATGAATTTCTAACGGGAAAAAAGAAAAAATAGTACTGCAAAAGAAATGAACTAGAAATATAGAAGAAGAACATCTTACCAATAACAATCATGGGTTAGAAAAAGAACTTCTGCAGCACTTTTTCACCACTAAGTACTTCCTTCAGCTCTTTATTGGTTCCTTTTTTGTTGGGGTGCTACATTCCATGTTATATCTTTCGGAATAGTAGGTCCATATGTTAGGAACAATTTTCAAATTTCATATAGTTTTTTTTTCACTCACACGGATCTACTCTAAAATTAAAATTTTTATTTTTTCTACTAAATATGATCCTTAATCAATTTAACAAAAGTTAAGATATTTTCAATTCTGTGATTATTAATATTTAATAATATATATTTTGAGACTTGAAATTCCCTAAATAATAAAAAAAAACTTGGGCCATTATGCTCAGAATAATTTCTGTCCACCAGGGGGGTTATTGTGTAATTCGGTTCGAAAGAAAACACTTTCGAATTTCAATGTATAAAGTATACAAATTAGAAAGAATTTCCTTTCGAATTTAGTTACAAAATAACCCTCCAGGTTTTATAGTACTTTGTAATTTTTTTTATTAATTTTGTTCAATATTTAAAAAAGGCGACAATTTATTTACAAATATAAACAATTTTTGAGATTTCACTCTTATTTGTAATAATGATCTAGTGACTATTATTTCGCAAATTCTAACTTACTAACAATATCGATGAAAAAATACAGAAAATTCAACATAAATTTTACATACTTGTATAATCAATGAGTCAAATATACAATTGTTAGAACTACTTTTTTCCATTTAATAGTCATATGTATTGCAAATTTAAAATATATAATTTTTCTTCCAAATGTACGCCTCCATTCTGACCAGTATAATATTGTATATATATACATATTATTAGAACTTATATCAGGTTATGAAAATATATTTATTAGTTTCTCAGTTATTGCATTTTAAAAATGACAGAAACCTCTTTGAACCACACTTTATTAAAAAAAAAAAAAAATATAAAAAATAAAAAGAGTTTCGTATTACAATTTAACGTTTTAATTCAATCAAACATTATTCAAAATGTTTGTTCTTTATTCAAAAGAACAAACATTTTTTTTTTAATTTTTTTCTTTAATTTAAACAATATTTAATATTTTTTAATCTACTAATATTAAATATTATTTAATATTTTTATAAAAGTTCTACAAAAATTTTAAATAAATTGCAAATAAATATATTATACAAAAAATTTTTGTTTTTTTAATTAAAATTAATAAATCTACATATAAATATCTTTAATACAATTCATAGTATTTTATTGTACCGTTTTCTATTTGTTTTCATTTAAAAACTATACCACTTCATTTTCCTTCTTAAATGTAAAAACCATAACCAAACAACTTTGTATATTGACTGCGCAGAACTGTACAGTCTTACTATCCAGTTGTTCTTACGTTGCTGAAAAAGGTTTCTACGTTGTGCTGAGCGCACACGACTAAGACGTAAAATAAACTGGCTGAGTAAAAAACTGAGTGTGTGCGCTGCTTATTTCATTTGACTGCTGAACAAAATAAAAACTGGATGCTGCTTAAATCAGTTTTGTGTGTGAGCAGCAAAATGTGTTTAGTTAGTATGTGGTGGATAACTAAATCAAGTAAACTTGTTTCAGCAAGATGCTGTAAAAAAAGCAACTGTTTAGAAAATTACGACTGCTTTAAGCAGCCATTCGAAACACTGGTAATTATAACGGCAGCAACATGTTATTCTGAGAGTGAACAGCTAATGATTTTTGCTGATACTGTTGTTGATTAAGCGCTTATGTAATATGGGCTTAATTTTGTAGTTGCTTTTTATACCCGATCCCAAGGTGAATTCAAACAGGTTACCTAACTTAATCAGTTGATTATTTTTTTTTTGGTACTTAGAACTGTCAAACTCCATACATGTACAATTTTTGCTTAGCCGCTAAAGTATAAAATTCTTGTTCTTGTAGAACTGCTGTCATATGTTTCATTTCATCATGCCTTACATTATTAGTGGTTGAATTCTCCAAAAGCTCTTTTTTCCAGCAAAAAGTTGAAAAAATGATATCTACATAGCTAAATGAAAGTTTTTCATAAAACCGTTTTCATAAATTCAAATACCAAAACTTTATTAATCAAATAAAAGTTTAGTGGAAAAAATTTTTAATTCCAAAATATATTTAATATGAAGTTATGTACGTACAGCTTTTACCACCATATACCCAAATCACTAAATAGCTCATCAGATGAGGGTAATTTAAATTCATCATTCATCCATTCAGCCTCATTGCCATTTAACTTATCCTTACAACCGTATTCCTTCTTATAGCCCATCTTACGTAAATCTTCATCATCTTCTTCATTTTCCTCCTCTTCTTCATCATCTTCGACCGCTTCAAGGGTATTAAGTTTATGAAATGGTTTTAAACGTTTTACCGCTCCCGTTGTAGCTTTCATAGGCTGAACATTCAATATCTCATGCCAATTTTCAGCCGCTACCGGGGGAACATTTTCAACTTGAGCTTTGGACATTTTAGGCAATTGAATTTGTTCTTCCTGCATGCTTTCCACCTTTAAATCACTTGAAGCTAGACGTATGATACGTTCGAAAAAATTGGCAAAATGTTTACGAAATCGTATATAATCAAATATATCATGATTTGTATTGGCATCCATCATATTATTTTGATTGTTGGAGTTTTTCGAGCGATTAAGAGGACCGTAATGGTGAAGCATATCAATGCCAGGAGCCATGGATTCTTCCCAACTCTGGTAAATAGAATGGAATTGAATTAATTATTGAAAATTTTGGGTTTAAATTTAAATATTTACCAATTCTGTCCAATCTTCGGCTGGAGTGGTCAAGATAGAGGAAACTATTTTTATGATTTTTTCTTCTAGATTAAGGGTTGATATAATAAATTTGGCCACCACTAATGCACAAGATAAGTCACAACGTTGTCTGAAATTGAAAATGTTTTATAAAGAAAATTAAAAAAAAAAAAATATATTTAGAAATTTTGCTTGGATTTTTTTATTTGATAAGCTTTTCTTTAAGAGACATTTTTCATTAAATATTCTATTTATAGAATTTTTTTTCAATTCATGAATTTCGAAATTCCTTTTCATGAAATTTCTTTATATAGAAAATGTCCGTGTTTTTTTTTTTTCTTTTTATTGAAAATTTTTGTTAAATTTTCTTTTCATAGTTTTTTTTTTTTTTTAGAAATATTTCGTTAAATTTTCTTTTTATGGAAATTTTTCTTTTAATTTTTAAAGGAATTTTTCGTTAAATTTTATTTTTAAAGGATTTTTTTGTTATTTTTTTATAGAAATTTCTCGTTAATTTGTTAATAGAGATTTTTCTTTAAATTTTCTTTTTATACAAAATTTTCGTTAATTTTTTTAATTCGTTAATTTTTTTTTTTACAGAAAGTTTTCTTTATGTTAAATTTCTTTTTTAGAGAAAATGTTCGTTTAATTTTTTTCGTTTGTTTTTATAAAAAAAAAATTTCGTTAAATTTTCTTTTTGTGTATTTCGTAAAACTTTCTTTTTGTGGAAATATTTCGTAAAATGTTTTTTTTTTTTCGTAAATTTTTTTTTAAGGACTTTTCGTTAAATTTTATTTTTAACGAAACTTTTCCAAAAATATTATTTTTCTGGAAAATTTTCGTTAATTTTATTTTTATAGAGAATTTTCGTTAAATTTTATTTTTATAGAGAATTTTCATTAAATTTTATTTTTATAGAAAATGTTCGTTAAATCTTATTTTTATAGAAAATGTTCATTAAATTTTATTTTTAAGGAATATTTTCGTTAAATTTTATCTTTAACGAAACTCTTGCAAAAATTGTATTTTTCTGAACAATTTTTGTTAATTTTATTTTTATAGAGAATTTTCGTTAAATTTTATTTTTATAGAGAATTTTCGTTAAACTTTATTTTTAAAGAAAATTATTCGTTAAATTTTATTTTAAAGAATATTTTGGTTAATTTTATTTTTATAGAGAATTTTCTTTACTTTATTTTTAAAGAAAATTTTTCGTTAAATTTTATTTTTAGAGAATTTTCATTAAAATTTATTTTTATAGAAAATGTTCGTTAAATTTTATTTTTAAAGAATATTTTCGTTAAATTTATTTTTATGGAAAATTTACTTTAAATTTTATTTTTATATAAAATTTTCGTAAAATTTTATTTTTATAGAATTTTCGTAACAATTTTTTTTTTTCATAGAGAATCTTCGTTAAATTTTACTTTTATAGAAAATTTTTCGTTAGATTTAATTTTTATAGAAAATTTTCCTTAAATTTTATTTTTAAGGAAACTTTTCGTTAAATTTTATCTTTAACGAAACTTTCAAAAATTTTATTTTTCTGGAAAATTTTCGTTAATTTTATTTTTATAGAGAATTTTCGTCAAATTTTATTTTTATAGAGAATTTTCGTTAAAATTTATTTTTAAAGAAAATTGTTCGTTAAATTTTATAGAGAATTTTCATTAAATTTTTTTATAGAAAATTTTCGTTAAATTTTATTTTAATATTTTCGTTAAATTTATTTTTTTAGAAAATTTTAAATTTTCGTTAAATTTTATTTTGATAGAAAATTTTCGTTAAATTTTATTTTTATAGAAAATTTTCGTTATATTTTATTTTTATTTTTTCCAGAAAATTTTCGTTTAATTTAATTTTTATAGAGAATTTTTGTTAAATTTAATTTTTATAGACAATTTTCCTTAAATTTTATTTTTAAGGAGAATTTTCGTTAAATTTTATAGAGAATTTGAATTAAATTTTATTTTTATAAAAAATTTTCGTCCAATTTTAATTTTATAGAAAATTTTCGTTAAACTTTATTTTTCTGGAAATTTTTCGTTAAATTTTATTTATATAGTTTTTGTTAAATTTTTTTTCTAGAAAATTTCCGTTAAACTTTATTTTTAAGGCAAATTTTCGTTAAATTTTATTTTTCTAGAAAATTTTCATTACATTTTATTTTTCTAGAAAATTTTCGTCAAATTTTATTTTTAAAGAAAATTTTCGTTAAATTTTATTTTTATTGAAAATTTTTGTCAAATTTTCTTTGTCTAGTTTTTGTCAAATTTTTCGTTAAATTTTCTATTTGTGTTAATTAAATTTTCCTTTTGTGGAAATTTTTTGTTAAACTTTATTTTTCTTAAAAATTTTCGTTAAATGTCCTTTTTTAGAAAAGTGTAATTTTCTTCTGATTTTAAATATCTATTACCTCAATTCATCTTTACGCATTTCCATTAATTTATCACCTTCAGCAATTAAATGATCATAATTCTCCTCAATTTGCATGACCAGCGTTTCTTTAGGTTCATCATCTGATTTCTCTTGTAATTTACGTTGAAGATCTTTAAATTTTTGCCAAAGTTCATCCAATTCTAACTGAAAATGTTTACAAATAAATAATGACGAAATTGAAGATATAAATAGAATTTTTAAATCAAAATACCGTTTGTTTTCTAATATTTTCCTGGGTCTCATGGTGAATATCGATTCTGTGTAATATCGGTTGGGCTGGTATAAATGCAGTAGATTTAATATTTTCTATTTTATGGCTAATCATAGTTTTAGTTTCAGAATTTTTAGACTTAGCCGAAACATTATCCATTGAAGCAACAATTAAACGTTCCATAATTAAAGGAAATGTTTCTAAATGATCGGATTGAATTCTGTAAAACCAATTGAATATTTAAAAAAAAAAATAAAAGATATATAATCGAAGTCTGTTTTGTTTACCTTATCCGATTCGAATTTTTCGCTGCCACTATTGTTATTATTTCTTCCTGATTTTCATCTGCCGTTGTAAGCAATACCAAACCTAAAGCTTGAACATCCGATTCCCAACTTAAGAATTCCGGAAAGAAATCAGTCAATTTCTTATTACCTTCTGGACAATTTATGGTAAAAGTTAATTTAATTCCTGCTGCTTTTTGAGGCTGTTTAGTTTTGAAAAACATATTCAAAGGCAAATAAGAAAACTGATGTATAACTCTCGGTATACCTCTGACCGTTATATAGGAAACTATAGCTTCTATACGAGCTGTAGGTAAATGTAATAGATCTGCTATATAAAAATCTAATTCCATTTGTTCAGTTCTGTCCGCTTTAATTTCTGTATAGGTAAGAGCTTCTTGTGAACACTTAATGCCATCGGGTAGATTAAAAACAACTTGTAATTCAGAAAGATCCAAGTTTGTATGCCATTTTAGCAGACCCGAACACACAGGCAACTCTTTTAAGGCTACATTGGCTGGTATGTCCAATAGCATGGTGTCAGCATCATCTTTAACTTTGGTATCTATGGTAAACTTAAGTTGTACATCTTCATAAGATTTTTTATTTATAATTTCCATATCTTGTATATCGGTGGCTTCTTTAATTTCCTGTTCCAATTGCTTAAATTCTTCAACGGCCTGTTGAAATGATAATTCTTGCATATTTAATGGTGGTACTTGAAATATATAAGGATCAGAACCCAGATAGCCTATTCTTAGTTTGCCGGTAGGTCCCAAAGTAACTATAGCTCCTGGTAAACCCATTATATTAGATCTTTGTATGGCCACAGGAGATTCATGTTTAAATTGGGCAGCCCATATAATGCTGGCATTTTCATATATAAAAACTTTAGAGGATTCAGAAACAATAATGGTTACTAAGCGGGCTGTGGGTTCTGTAAAAGAAAAAATACATTAAATTTAAAATTTAAATTTAATATTGTCACCTATTAAACAAATACTTACCCCAATAGAAGCCCACTACAAAGGTATGAAAACATTTCGGGGCATAATCTAATTTTAAAATAAATTCCAATTTGCCGGTATCCGTTAAACACATGAAATTTCTTTCCCCCAATATCATAATAGAGGCATAGTCACTACAAACAATAGTTTTGTTTAAATTTTAATTCCCTTTTTACTTATTAAACTTACTTTTTACTTTGTACCACATTAATATCTAGTATACCCTCGCCTAGGCAAACAGACCATATGGGTTGATAATGCGATTTATTTATGGAAGAATGGGAAAGATCTTGGTAGCTGTAAGAAAAATATACTGAAAATTATAGCTGATAAAAATATTAAGTAAAGTGATTAAAAACATTCTAAACTGAGATAATATTTAGCATTTGTATTTATTTTTGTTCCCTAAATATTTTGTTAACAACTAAATTTTTGTTTAATTTAATTTTTGCTCCAGCCCATTTTAATTGGACTTCACAACAATATAAAATATGTTATGGTCTGATTCATAACATATTTTCCAACTTCGAAAGATCACTGTAGATGAATGTTTTAAGTATATAAATATTTTATAGTTAATTAGATAATATAAGGACTGCGCACGAAAAAATCCGTGCATGCTCTTGGGCTTATAACTTTTCATATGGTGAAAAATAATTCTGTTAATTGATTTACATTTGCCATTATGCTCACTAGCCACGTGCCAAGCGAAACTAGTTTTTCTTAAAATGAAAATTGAACAAAAAATACCTAAACACATAAGGAGTGCGATCGAAAAAAAAAAAATGAGTGACAAAAAAAAAAAAAAAAAAAATGTACGTGCTACAAATTATTAAAAAATGTCAAAAAAATTCAAATAGGTCCAACAAATAATTGGCCACAGAATTAAATTTCTGTTGTCAAACTGTATCTAATGTTATCAAATAGTATCAGCAGTATTTGACCATTGATAGAAAACCCGGTTCGGAAAGTAAAAAAGGTCCACATGATATTGGGAATGCCAGAAAATTGAAAGGAACTCCAAACACATCTGGTAAAAAATCAACTCAGTTTTCTCAGTGCTTCGACTATTTGGTGCGAAAATTTAAAGCTAATGGGAAAGTTGATAACATATAAAGTCCAAAAAGTTCCAAACAAGAATGCTGCGACAAATTTAGAAGCCAAGAATAGGACACGGAAATTAAAACCAAATTTAATACAAAAATACTCAAGTTGTATAATTAACGAAGAAACTTATGTGCAGGTAGAATTTTCGCAGCTTCTGTGGCAAAACTTTTATATTGTTAATGCTCGAGGCAATGTTAAAGATAAGTTTAGGACCCAAAAGCAGAAAAAATTTCTTACGGAATTCCTGGTATAGCAAGCTTTTTGCAGTTGCGGCAGAACAGGAAAGACATTTGATACATTCGGATCTATAAATACCAAAATATGCATAAAGGAATATTTGCAAAAAAGAGTTCTTTCTTTCGTAAAAGAGCACAACGTGTCCTCATATTTTTGGACCCATTTGGTATCATGCCACTACGGTAAGAAAGCTCTGGAGTGGTACCAAAACAATAACATAGTTTTTGTACCAAGAAAGGTCAATTTTCCAAATTGTCAATAGCTTAGACCAGTGGAGAGATATTGAGCTCCTGTAAAAAGTGAATTGAAGAGCACAAAAAAGGTGTCCCGAAATACCGAAGATTTTAAAAGATTATGTGTACACTGTTCCAAAAATGTGACTGAAGCAACTATCAAATCTCAAAGGAAGGGAAGGAAGGAAGGGTTACCAAAAATGGTCCACAAGTTCATAAGTAGTGGTTAGAACAATAAAAGTTATATTTTTCTGTAATTTGTAATAAATTATCAATTAAATAAAAAAAGAATGAAAACTCTAAGATCAACCGTTTCCAAGTTATTCAATATTATATGTGTTAAGATTTTTTCGAACGCACTCTTTAATTAAAATTTTTCAAGAAATCTTACATCGGTCATATAAAACAATTGCTAGGAAGGCAGTTATGTCACAAAATACATTTTCTTGGTTCATAATATTATACAAAGAAGTCATTGTCACTGAATGGAAACTTGGTAGTGGAAGAAAAATAGTATCTTCAGGCTGTAGCACTCAAACAAAATGGAAAGGATTTTGAAGGAAAATCCCCTCATCTTTTGAAGAAAAGTGTAACAAAAAGTTAATTGCTTTGAATCTATCAGAAAAGTTGAAAGGAAATCTAGCCTGAAGACGTATAAAGTACAACAATCTATATACCCACCATCAACTTTTTCAAATTTTACAATATATGAGAGGAGCGGTAAAGTGGGCGCCCATTTTTTGTTTCCGAGTTTATATCGATCCCCGAACTATACGTATAAAATTTCGTTGTCGTACATGCTTTTGTTGAAGAAATATCAGCAGAAAACTATAAAACGGACACCCTGTGTTTCTAGTTTTTAGACCATAATTTTTTGTTTATGAACCGATTTTGCCAATTTTCAATCCCAAACAAACCTTCTATAGGACAAATATTTGTGCCAAATTTCGTCTCCCTACGTTGCCCCGTTCGAGCCCTATCCTGCTTTCAACAGACGGACAGACGGACGGACATAGCTAGATCAACTCAGAATCGAACCAGGACCCTGAAAATATATACTTTGTGGGGTCTTAGATGATTTCTTCGACATGTTAGTCACGGAATGACAAAATCAATATACCCCCCATCTTTTTGATGGTGGGTATAAATATGTTCCTAATAGGAACACAAAGCAAGAATTTGGCGGTAAAAAAATAACGTGAAAGTACTTTAGACGAATTTTTTCATAATTATGACTTCCTGGCCAGGAATTCTATGTTGCAAATGCTAGAAATCAAAGAAATCAAAATTACCAAGAAAGTTTTTGATTTGGGAAGCCATATGCATATGCGAGAAAGAAGCACTTCATTCATTAAAAATGGTTCCATTAACACAGAAATATACGTGAATTAGTGCCTTTGGAAAATAATTCTCCCTTTCCTAATAAAATACAGTGCATCCGCTTTTTTTCTGGCCTGCTCTCGCTTCTTCTCATTACAGCAACAAAAAAATGGAGTGGTAACAAAGAAATTTTTAGTGTTTTTACCATCAAATTGTCCAGAACTGCGTGCAATTAAAAAAAATTGGGCTCTAGTAAAAAATAATTTAAAAGCTCAGCATAAAATAAAACGGAGTTTAAAAATAAGTGGGCTTATTCGAGAAAAAAAACACCTTTAATTGGAATAATTCTGGAAAATATCAGATATTTTCTTAAATACCAACAGGAAATAATTTATTCTTTTATGTTTAGAACTTGAACACAACAGTCATTAATAAAAATATAATTAAAACAAAAATTCGCCCATTGGTTTAGTTTCTATAAGCACATTTGCGTGTGCAGTCCTTACAAAAATAAATTGATTAAAATACACTGCCCTGCAATCTATTTAGACTAGATGGAATTCGACAAAAGAAATTTGATTACTGTTGCTCAATAGAAAAGTACGATTTTTATCAATTCGTCTCATTTCCCTCTCAGTATTTTAAATTCAACGCTTTTTATCAAATTAAATACATTTAGTTACTCACGTATAACATTCCAAATTCCAAGCTGAAGCTAGACGAAAGAAACTATCGGTTCTTTCACAATATACCACTGGTGTGGGCAAAGCACGATGTCCTGGAAATTTACATTCATACGAAATGCCATCCTGTTCATAGAATGTCAAAGAACCATCCAAATGTACCACACAAAAGAATTCACGACCTTTAACTTTGCCAAAGTGACCTTTACAAAACGAAAAGGCAGTGCGATGAAAACGATATTCCATTAGCTGTTGTAAACTTAACTGGGCACCATGTTCAGCTACACCACCAACATGTACAACATTATAGATAACCAAAGAGTTGGGATGTAAAACAGCCAATTGATTTGTATTTTCTTTGCGATTATTGCTAAATAAAAATTAAAACAAACACATCTGATATTTCATTTCTATTACATATAATTTTGCCAAACTTACGCACTAAATCTACCAGCATAGATACCCAGTATGGGAGCTTCTGTAAACAACTCCAATAACAAATCGGTAGCCTTATAATTAGGAGTATTACCATTAGCATCCAACTCATAGCTGGGATAAAATATACTTAAATGTCCTGTATGTGAACCTACTACAATATAATCCTTTTCTTGTTCTTCCAAACCAAAACGGGCACATAATAAACTGGCCACATCATAATTTTCCTCTAAATCAGAACACTGTGTTGACCACCAATTACAAACATTAAAAAGAGACATTTTTTTTGTTTTTAACTAATAACTGTATCTGAGCGAGTTTAATCTTTGACTATTGCTTCTTAATATTTTTATCACGTCCACATTACGTTTGTAATTGAAACAATACAAATATTTGTAAGAAAACTTCTGTGTAATAAAAACAAAAAATATATGAGTTGTATTTACTTAATGTTTTGGTTTTTATCAAAGTTGCTAGGATACCAGCAGTAATATGGAAATATTACCTAATGGCACAAGAATCCATCAGGTGTTTTTTTTTTATTTTATAATTTTTTCAGGAAATATGTACGTCCGTTAAGGGGGTAGTTTAAATGAGAAATACAATATAATTATAAGTGTGTATATGTGTACAAATTGTATTTAAGTTTTCTTGCTGCTTTTAAGAGTTTAACAATTAGAATATTAGTTTATTATAATAATTAATATTATTAATGACATTATAGAAGATTTTTGAGGGTTATATCAATTAAGTATGAGGTAATCATTACTTTAGGTAATCTATTTCATGCACAATTACAATTATTATAATTTCAATTATTAATTAACCAGTAATTGGAAATTTTCAATTAAAATTACTATAATTGTAATTGAAAAAATATCAATTACAATTACTTGTATTTCACTGAAAGAATTTTCTTCACAGATCTAATGGATTTTGACATTGATCTAATGAAAAATTACATTAAAATTCAACCTATGTAAGGGTTCGTTAGATTAATGAAACGTGTTTCGTTAACCTTATGTTAATGACATATTACACGATATTAATGAAATATATCCATTGACCTAATGAAACAATTTTCATTGAAATTCTGACTTTTTTTCATTACTTTTGTGAAACATTTCGTTAATGTAGTGATAAAAAGTCAGACGATTTATGAAATTGTTTCATTCGATTAATGAAAATAATTCAACAATATAATGAAATATTTTCATTTATGTTGTGAAATAATTTAGTTAATTTAATTAAAAAATTACATAATTTTCATGAAACATTCTCATTAAGTTAATGAAAAGTTTCATAATTTTAATGATTCTTTTTCTATTTTCTAACGTATATTTTTCATTATTTTAATGAAAAGTTATATTTGTTCCATTCCATATTGTTCCTTGTACGAATTCTAAAAAGTAGACGATTTATATTTATTGTTTTGTAATAATAATATGTTTTTATTTAATATAAAAAAGTTAAATATCTAACATATTAAAGAATTTGTATACAATTTAAGTGTAAATACAAATAGAAAAGAAATTAATACTTATTTAAATTAATTCATTTCTTTAAAAAAAAAATTATTATAATAAAATAGTAGGTACATATAATAATGTCATAGATTAACAACTAGATATTTATGTGAGAAAAAAACATAAATGCATTATCAAAAATCTAGTTCATACAACAACAAAATACATGTAGTAACATATATTTTGTTAAAAAAAAAATTAGTAACTTTTTAAAAATTGAGTATAGGGTGACTTTTACATAAACTTCTAGTTCTATTCTATGATTAAGGCACAAAACTTTTTCGTTAATTATAAACAATTATATTTATTAAAGTGATACTTTAAATAAATATAAAATACTTTAAATAATTTGAATTTGAAGTCTAATTAGAAAAAATTAAATTTTTAAATTAATAATTTTTTTTTAAATAATTAATATAAATAAAATAATATATGTATATAATATTAATGTTTAAAATATTACATTAAATGAAGTAACAAATAATTATTTTTCAAACTTTTTCAACTCATCTAGAAGAATACTGACTTTAGAATTTTTTTTAGAATTTGTATTTAGGGCATAGAAGTAAATTTCAATAAAAGTCCAAACTAACTCACAAGCTTTTGGATATTCTAAATGAAACAAATGAAAAATTTTAAAACAAATATCTAGAGATCTCAAGAAGTTTGAAAATGGTAACATAGTTCCATCGAGATATACGTAAAAGTTTTCAATTTTTTCAAAGTGTCCAACTGCTAACATAAACGGTTGTATATTTGTGATCTTGTAATGCTTGCGTGGTATTTTCGATAAAAAGAAATGACTCTTGAGAGTCTTTTATGGAAAAGCGAAACATTTCTTTTTTACCTGATACGGTTCTTCGCTCGAACTTTCTAGTTGTAATACCCACAATAGTTTAAGGGCAAACATGTCAGGATCTGAAAAAATTTAAACACATTTGTTAAATATGAAAAAAAAAAAATATATATATATATATATATATATATAGTAATAAATTACCTTTTTGTGATTCGTCAATTCTAATGGTATCTAAACTCCTATTTGTATCAATGCTTTTTCCTTTTCTTATCTTACATAGTCCTTCATATAGCTGGAACATTTTTTCGTTCCCCCAACATAAAATGGAGTCATGGGAATCATAAAAAAATCCAAAGTCCTTATCAACCTTTAAAACAATTTAAAAAATAAGATTTGTAATATATAAGAGAGCAGGTAAAAAAACACTAAAATTTAAATACTCACTAATTTAAAACTGTTTGGGTTTTTATATTGGGGCCACATTTTCTTCAAAATTTTTTTTAGTCTATAATTGCTACATGCACACCATGTTGACTCAAATTTTTCCGCAGAGAGATTGTCATAAAATAGACTTTGTGCAATGGTTTCTGCACCTTCTTCTGGAGCTAAGAAAGAATATAAAAAATTTGTTAATTTTGAATGTAGTATATTTGAAACTACTTACTAAAGTTAAATTTTGATGTAAACTTCGATGTAGATGAAGATTATCGTCTTGTGTGTCATTGAATGAGAGCCCAAAGGATTATTTATTTTAAGATCATCCGAGTATAAATAATATGGAATTAAAATGCGTCCAGGATAAAGTGAACATTTCTTTCTCCATAATTCTCCTTGAGTGATATTTTTAAAGACTTATGATTCGATTAATTTTTATTAATTTTTAATCAGCACTAGAAATTGAGACAACTTCTCTACTGTTGGACACGTTATGTTTTTTTTAATATGTCGTTGGAATGTGGACGAATCTTTATAAATTACTCCACAACAACGATATGAATCACGAGTTTTTAGAAAATGAATTGTTCTTAAATGCCTGAAATATTTTTTGTTTTCACAAAAATATTTGTTGCATTTAAAACAATTCATTTTTATAATTAAAAATCTTATATTATACACTTAAATTATTCATACGAAACCACCTTTTCCTTTTAATATATAAAATTATTCACTTTAAAATCACTTTGTTCTTTAAGAATATATGTACATAACTTTTATTACTTTTTTTATTTGGTACAGTTATTTGCTTCTTTCAATAAATAAAAATAAGCTTACTTTCCAAAATCACAATGTAAAATGAATTTGCATTTTATTTTTTTCTTTCTTAAACCAGTTTGCTCTACTTATACAAAAACAAACACATTGTTTTTTTCATTCGCACATTTTTAAAGAGCATAACTGGAGAGATCATTTCAATCAAAAACAACAATAACGTTGATAGTTGTTTCTATTTTATGTGTATTGTAAGATAATCAAGAATTTTCTTGATTGTTTTTCTGTTGACAACTGCAGAAAATAAGGGTGTTTTTTAAGCAATGAAACATTAATGTTAATTTCATTAGCCTAATGTAAGTTTACATTAATATTATGAAACCTTAATATTTTTAAGATTATAGATTTATTTTTCTTTTTTTCTTTTTCAATTAATAATTTGTTTCTACTTATTCATATTTTTAATAATAAAAACCCTTTCTACTCGATACATTAAAAATTTACTGACAAGCCATTGAAAATACTATTTCATCAGATTAATGATTTTTTCCATTAAAACCAAGAACACTATAAATTTGCTAATTTTAAAAAAAATCTTTACGTCTTTCAAGAAAAACTTAATTTATAGTAAATTTTATTACTAGTTTTAAATAAAATATTGACAATTATAAGTTCTTTGTTGTTGGAAACCTAAACTTTATTTACATTGTCTTAATGAAACTTTTCATTAAAATTATGAAATAATAAAAAACGACTTCTTCAGTACCTCAGAAAGATTCCCAACTATAGTTTAATAAAAATACATAAATATCTAATGAGATAATGCTGTAAAATTTGTTAAATTTTTAATTTTAAAAAGAAAGTTAATTTTCATTAATCTAATGAATTTTTTTAATGAAACTATGAAATTGGTTGTCATTGTTTCAATGAAAGTTCTTCATGTAATTTGTGAAATTTCATTCACATTATGAAAAATTTCATTGGATTAATGAAACAATTTTAATGAAATCGTTTCATTAAATTTATGAAGGATAATTCTTTCAGTGTTGTAATTGAAAATGTTCAATTACAATTACTTGTAAAGTAATTTAATTGAAAAAGTAATTATTAACCCCCAACCCTGGTAAATATACATCATTTTAAAAAAATACTTAAGTAATAGACTGGAGACATAATCGCGAAAATAGTAAAAAAAAGTATGAAAAATATAGTCGGTCAAGTGATACCCTACACCATTGTGTATTAGCATAAAAATTTTGGACCAATTGTTGACCAATACTTACTTGTACTAAGTGAAAAATAAAACATACAAATACAGAAAAATGCGTTGATACTAACATCTAAATGATTTTATGCACTTTAGGGCGATTCCAGGAAATGGGTTTATATGGGAGTTTCACATTGGGGTAAAAAGGGTCGAAAATGGCGATTAATTCAGGAAAAGGTGATAGAAATATTTTAATGATAACATTTTATTTTTTTATTTATTTTAAGATAAAAAAATTTAATTAAATTATAATTTTAAGATTTTTTTTAGCAGAATGGTAATGTCCGTCCGTCTGTCTATACATTAGAGTTAAAGAAATAAAAAGGAATTCTCCTTCCTTCCGTCCATATGTTTATTAATTTTTGCAAACTTGCCAATTCAAAATGGTTTATTTTTTGACTCAATAAAGATATCGAATTCAAATTTTCTTTATGCGATAAACAATTTTGTTCTTTAATAAACTGCTAAAATCGGTTGAAAATATTACTGTCCTCTGCTACGCCTATGAAATGTCATGTAAATCCAACCTGCCCATTAGAAGTTACAGATTTATTTCGATTCTACCCCACTGTTTAAGGTTTGATAAAGCAAAGAAAATGTCTGCACTTAAGATGCTTTTTTTATGAAATGTAAAAATTCGAAAAAAAATTAATTTCTCAAATCGGGCTATTTATGCGTTCAATTTCTTTTCAAAATATTAAAGGGGACAATATGTATTATTTTTCAGAAAATTTTCAGAACAAACATCCTGTAATTTCAATGAAATTTCACACAGTGATAGTTGAAGTGTGGGCGAGCTTAAGTTAATTAAGAAAAAGTTATATTTTTAACTTAGATTAATGTGTTTTTAAGTTTCTGGTAATAGAAATTTTTGCTCCCCGATGTCGGTTCGAGAGATATAGTAAAAAAAAGTAAAAAAATCCCATTTTTGGAAATTTTAGAAAGTTTTTTTTAGGAATTGCGGGCTTTTTGTTAATAAATTCAAAAAGCAAATAATACCTAAAATTAAGCACCATAAAATCTACTCAGGTGTAAAATTTCATTTAAAAATATCGACTAACAAAAATTTTATTCCAAAATTAAAAATAAATAATATGCACAAACTCAAAAATCAGTCCTTTCTCGGAGTTTTTTGCAAAGAGTCTTCAATAAATTTTTGTATTATAAATATTTTTATATATATTTAAAAAGAAGACAACATTTCCTAAACAACGATATATAAAATGTATTATGTGTCAGCCTGGTGGCTATAACAAAAGGATATGAATTAAACACTATGCTAAAAAAAAAGAAAACGTTAAGCTTTATTACAATATTTCTTGATACTGCATTATCAGGAACGGCATTATCAATCATAGAAAAATTAAGCAAAATTAACCAAATCACATGCAATTAATTAATTGCATTAATTTTGAATCTTTTAATTGCATACGCAAAACAAACGATATAGACTTGTTATACACCAATGTTTAGGAAATGTTGTCTTCTTTTTAAATATACAATACAAATATGTATAAGATTTTTAAACTAAAACAGATAAGATATGCACACGATGATGTTTTTTTGTAGATCTCTGTGAGCTGTGGTAAAGACAGATCAGGGAAGAGTTAAAGTGCATTCCCTGCTGGAAATTCGTGGCAATTGTAGTAATGGACCGGTCCCTAAGTACCGGTTGAGTACCAATTGACACCTAACTCGTCACCAAAGTTGCAGTTGAGAACCAGTTGAAACTACCACACTCAATAAATATTAGTTGAGAGTCAATTTCTAACAGGCATGTTAAGTGCGCAATTAGCAATTCGAGCGAAATAACAATCTATGGCTGAGTGGTTAGAGTTGAAGACTATAAAACGTAAGATACATCAGAAGAACGTGGGTTCGATATCGACATTAACGGAAAATTATAAAATAGAAATAAATATAATTTAATAAAAATTAATTAAAAAAAAAAAAATAAATAAAAAAAGGAATATGTTTTTTTTTTTTTAATTTTTATTATTCACCATAGCTCCCATATACGACAAAAGGCCGTAACCACTGAAAAATCAGATGTTGTTTTTTTTTTTTATTATAATGCACTGACCCAAATTACATCTACACATTCATATCTTTAAAAATGACAACAATATGAACAAAAGCACAGTGGGGTCAAACGCAAATTTTTTCGTAATAAATATGTATCTCCAAAACCACTGCCCGGATTAAATTGAAATGTATGGAACAGTTGCAGAAGAGGACCTAAGCTTTGAGAAAAATCATCTTGTAGTAAACCTGTAATAACACAAGAAAAGCTACAGGGTGTTAAAATTGACTACCTCGAGTATGTAAAAATTTAAAAAAATCGTAACTTCTACAAATGAAGTCCGATTTTAAAGATTTTTATATTTCTGTAAAGTGCTTGGCAATATAAAGAAAAACTTGAATTTTTAATTTTTGATTTTTTGACTCGACTTTCTTTCGTTTTTTGGGAATAAGGTATATGAGATAAAAATTTGTTTAAAATATTTTGTAATTTGCTATATATTTCGAAATAATATGCTGAAAGAATTTTTGGATTATCTTAATGCGTCTAGATGTGAAAAATATTCATAATCAGCACTCTGAAATTGGTATGAAAAATGGCTATTTTTTACAAAAATATAGTACAATTCTTTCACTTTTTTCTTGAAGTTCCGTTAAAGAAAAAAATTGTTTCTTTATATATTTCCAAAGAATAGGCTTCATAAATGTTTAATAAAGAAATTTTGAATTGATTTATGTTTGCACCCTACATCAGGGATTGGTCCAAAATTTTGAATTTTGGAAAATAGTCAAACTTTTATCGATTAATAAAAAAAATGTCACGCGATAATTTATCAAAAGATAGATTCAGAACGATTTGACACTAAACTGTTTCCAGATTTCATGAAAAAAGTCAATTATTTAAACGACTTTTTTAATAGCATAAAAAAGAATATTATATATATATTCGCCATTATTTCTTAGGTAATATATAAAATATATATTGATCTTTCACTCCTGAAAAAATCATTAAAAAAGCTTTACAAATAAATTTTTGGCAATTTTTCAAAAATAAACAATATTTAATAAATATAAGCGATGCCAATACAATTGTGTGTTAAGGTATGTATACACGGTTGTCAGATCTAACAACGTTGGCAGAAAAATGTTCAGAAAATTTCTAACAACCGTGTAAACTTACAATTTATGTCTTACAACGTTGTTAGAAAAAGCATTGTCAGTAAATTGTAACCCAATAATATTGTTAGACATCTGACAATCGTGTAAACACAAACGTTGCCATTGCCAGATAATTGTCTGACAATTTTTATTGTCAGCTGTGCGAATTTTATGCATCTGACAATGGCGCCATTGTCAGATAAATCATTTGTAATGGCAACGCTGCACATTAAACAGCAAAGTTTATTCGTCTGACGACGGATCTGGTAACATTTGTCATACAACAACCTGCCAACAGTGTAAACTGACAATTTTTGTTGGCAGATAAATTTATTGTCTGACAATTGACTGGCAATGAAATTGTAAGGTTTTCTTACGATCGTCTAAACTGGCAATTTACCTGTTGCTAACAATTTTTCATTGTCAGTACATTGCCATCACATTGTCAGATCTGCCAACATTGTTAGATCTGACAACCGTGTATACATAGCTTTACTTATACGTGAGAGTTGACCTAAGTTGTTAGTTTTGAGCAGGGTAGGTAGAACGCTCATTTTCTGATTCGTTCGGAATAAAATTTTTATTAGCGAATTTAATCCTAATTTTTTAGAACGAATTTTATTTTTTTGTTTGCAAATTTAATTTTTAAATTTGCTCGAAGATCAAAAATTTTGTTTATTAAAATGAAACAACAACACAATGTTTATGGCAATAGTTAATTGAGTTTGTGCTTTTTATTTGCATATATATGTATTCATGTATGTAAATATATGTTTTTCAATTAGCAATATGGAAAAATTAGAATTATTATAATATATGTACATATATTTTTTTTTTTGCACATTTAAATCCATTTATAATCGTTTCATAATTTTATATGAGCAATAAAAATAATTATTTTGTACATACATATATCATTGCAGTTTTATAGTTAGGCTTTTTTCTAAACGACAGTATACCGCTAAAAAAGTATTTTTTTATACACATCTACATGTATGTATAAGTGTACATGCACACAACGAACCTTTTTTTTTACTATTTTTCAACCACTTTTTTGCGCACATCATTGTACCATATGTGTGGCGACCGAACCGTTTGTAATCGTAAAATAACGATCTTCCACATAAATACAAATTTAAAAAAAAAAGTTTTTAGATTATTTTCGTAACTCAAATTAAAAAAAGTAAAGAATACAAATTTAATCCAAAAAGTGAATTTTATTTTTAAATTTACGAATTATATTAAAAAGGGCGAATAAAAACTGAAAATTAAATTCGTAATCCGAATTTTTCCGTACCTTGGTTTCCATCCTATTATAATATTTATGTAGTGCAGCCAATAAATAGCTTTGAAATCATTAGTTTGTAAAAAATAAAATAATGAAATCAAATAAAATGAAAACAGAAAAACACAATTACACGATCGTATCAAATAAAACTTCTAAGGAAATGTTTTAATAAAAAACAGAAATGGAAAAGATTTCATTACATTTTATATTTGTAACCCAGACATACAGTCTGTCTGGACTCTAGATGATTGTTTTTTTAGTTTATTTATTTAAGCAAAATTAATATTGTGGGCAGTTGCTACAGAAAAATTATAATAAAAACAACTAGAGAAAATTACATATAAGAAAATTGAGATCTGTTTAAAAAAAGACACTAAATATATACATTTTATAGACCAGACAAAATTAAATGACAATTTTTGTTTAGTTTTTATATTTATTTAATGGTAGTTAAAAGAATTCGAATCGCAACGATATTGTACAAATGCATGTTGGAGATCTTGGAAGGTATTAATTATATTTTATATTTGATTATAATTATAAGTTTTAAAAGAACAAATTTTCATTATTTATAAAAAATCATGTCTTTAGAATAATACAACAGAAGTAAAGGCATATTTTGTGCTATTTTGGAAGTTATTAATAATTACGTCCAAAATAATTTCTAAGATAATTAAAATTTCGTAAATTTAAATATATTATTAAAATCATTAATTTTTCAGTTTTATTTTGCTGGGATTTTGTAAAATTATTATTGAACTCATTTTAAAAAATTAAAACAAAGCCTTTCAAATTAATGCTAATAACTTGTGACCTCATTTCATATAATTTAAAATAAATATTACTTAATATCTTTGGCACAAATATTAGAACCATACAAATATTGTGGCATTTAGTTTTTTTGTTTTAATTTGTTTTTTATTAATTTTTTATTCTTATTAAGAAAATTATTTAAATAATTTGTCTTAAATAACTGTCAACCTTGCACTTGAATCTTTAAATGTTAATAAAACAACTGTATATTTTCGGTTATCGCAGAAAAAAGATAATACCGTCAAATAAATATATTTAATATTAAATAAGTTGTGATTTTAAATTCACACTGCTTTTAACGAATAATCGCAAAACACTTTGTAAACCGGTTCGATGAAATTGCTTGTGATATAAAAAAATACTATATAATACAATATTTATAAACAATAGCATGACATTTAATTATAAAATAATATATTTATATTAACAAATTAAGCTAAATACAAACGACAATGGGACAGAATTAAAATAAAAAAATAAAAAACAAATTATAAGAATTTTAATAGTGTAATATAAAATGGCTTTACTCAGATATACCAGAGTGAGTTTAAATTTGTAAGATCAAAGTCTAAATTTAAATATATTAAATATTATCTCTTCTAAGGCTATTGAATAATGCATTTCAATCACATCTTGAAGTTAGAAATTAACGATTTATTGAAAACATTTTAATATTACCCCACAGTGCATTCAACAGATGATACACAATCAACTGACAGACAAACTTTGAAGGCAGATCTCGTGCAAAAAGCAAAAATGCAAAAAAAAAGAAAAAAAAAAAAAAAAAAATGTTAGACATTTAAAAAAGTCGGAAGTATTTCAATTTATAAAATATAATGTTTTGCATTTTAACTGCAAAAATGCATGAGTAATTAAAAAGAGCTGCCAAATAATTTTAAAAAATGTACATTCACATTTATAATAAATTTTTTTTTTTTTTGTTAAAAATTTGCTTTCAGGTGCAGCCTTCTGAGTAAGCCAATATTTTAGGATTTTGAGTAAATAGTAGGGTATTCAAATTATTCGATTTTTAATGATCGAATAAAACGATAATTCGAATAATGGATTTTAGCATGTGCAAATAATTTTTACATATATTTTAAAGATTTAAAATTATTGGAATAAATTATTCGTATTGATCAAAATGAAATCTTAAATAAATAAGGACTGCGCACGAAAAAATCCATGCATACAATTATTAATTATATTTTTCTTAATGACTATTATGTTCAGGTTCTAAACATAGAAGTATAAATTATTTCTTGTTGATTTCCAAGGAATTTTTCCAAATTTCTTCAAATTGAAGGTATTATTGTGTTTCGGTAATTTCTTTGCTCGAATAAGTCCACTTATTTTTAAACTCCGTTTCATTTTATGCGGAGCTTTTAATGTCCTTTAAATTATTTTTTGCTAGAGTCCAATATCTTTCAATTGCAAAGAGTTTTGGACAATTTGATGGATTAGCCTCTTTCGGTACAAACTCTTACAATTTCTTTGTCACAACGCCATTGTTCTGTTGTTGTAATGAGAAGAAGCGGGAACAGACCAGAAAACAGCAGATACACTGTATTTTTTTTAGCAAAGGGAGAAATCTTTTCCAAAGGCACTCATTCACGTATATTTCTCTGTTAATGGAACCATTTTTTAAGAATGAAGTGCTTCATTCCCGTATATGCATACGACTTCCCAAATCGAAAACTTTTTTGGAAATTTTGATTTCTTTGATACACGAAATTTTTCTGCCATAATCCCTCTAGCATCTGCGACATAGAATTCCTGGCTAGGAAGTAGAAAAAAGTCACCCTGTACGAACGTTTCATCGTCTATTATACAGAAATAAAATTTCTGTAAAAATTCGTCTGAAGTATTTTCATGTAATTTTTTACCTCCAAATTCTTGCTTGCGTTTCTATTAGGACTTTTTTCTTACTTTATAAGTCTTCAGGCTAGATTTCCTTTCAAATTTTCTGATAAAGATTCAAAGTAATTAACTTTTTGTGACACTTTTCTTCCAGAGATGAGGTGATTTTATTTCAAAATCCTTTCTATTTTGTTTGAGTCTTACAGCCTGAAGATAATATTTGTCTTCCATTAACAGATTACCATTCAGTGATCATGACTTTTTTGTATAATATTATGACCCAAGAAACTGTATTCTTCAGCACAACAGCCTTCCATACAATTATTTTATATGGCCAATGTAAGATTTCATGAAAAATTTGAATTATTTGTTTAGGTTTTTTTTGTTCCATTTTAAGAAAAACTAGTTTTGCTATTACCATGAAACTTAGCACATGAAGAGTGCTGATGACAGTCATGGCTGACTAGAAAATGCATTAAATTCTACCGAATGTCCAATAAACTTTTACAAAGTATCCTTATAATTAATACAATTGAACTCGAGCCTGAATAATTTTCAAAAATAATTATAACCAAAAAGTTCGATTAAAAAATTAATAATAAATTTAATTTTTAAAGACTTTTTTTTTAACTAAAAAAAAATTAATTTTTCTTGAAACAAAAATAGATGGATTAAGTGGATTTTGACGAGTTAAACAAGAATCTGCATTCACTTTTTTTCTATCATGTACTGATTTTTTTATGGCCATGACTAATATCATTCATCACCTTATTCAGCGGTCACACTATAAAATTCGAGAATGTTTTGTCAAATTTAGGCTATAACTCAAGAACCGTTTACACGATTTTAATAAATGATACACCAAAAGATGTATATGAAAATTGTCTTCAAGGTGTGTTACAATATTTTTTATTCGCTTAAGAATTTCAGAGTTATGGATCAAAATTTTCACGATTTTTCAAATTTTTTTTTTTTTTTTTTTTTAATTTTTTGCTACTAATTACCATATAACTACGGAAATGTTAACTGAATAAAAAATTATGTAAATTCAGCTCAAAGACAATTTAAGTCGCTATATATTTGAGTTTAATTTATCTTAATAGAACAAACCGTTCTCGAGTTGTACAAGTGTTTCTCCCTAAAGGCGGAGTCTAAGTAGTCATGCCCATAAAAAAAATCAAAACGTGATAGAAAAAAATGTGAAAGCTGATTCTTGTTTAGAACGTAAGATTTCATCTACTGCAACTTTTTTTTTATTTAAACGAAAAAAACATTTTTTTTGCCCACTAGTGTATCTCCACTTAACTATAGGTATGCATGGCTATCCTAACTTAACAGTGAATACAATTAAGATTTGTGTATCAATTTTTATGATACATGGCTTTATTTACTCGTAGTTTTGCCAGCTTTGAGATAAAGATGATAAACTGAAACCTTTTTGATGTTTTCACTTTTAAAAAGAAGTTTTAGTAAAAAAAATTAACACTTATTTCGAAATATCTCCTAAACTATTGAGCGGATGAAAATTTAATAGTAAAACGACTTAAAGTTAATTTTATTCCGCATATGTTGGTGTATTATTTATATAAATTGTCCATACCGTTCTCGAGTTATAGTGAAATATACTGGAGTAATCGGCTTATTTAGGGCGCAATATGAGACACGCCCTTAAAAAAGATCTCGACCTGATGGGAAAAAACTGAAAGCAGATTCGAGTTTATCATGCGGAATTCCATCTATTTCACATATTTTTATACCCTACACCACCAAAAGTGGTTGGGGTATTATGTGTTTGTGCAGAAGTTGTAACGCAGAGAAAAAATCTTCAGACCCCCACCTTAAAGTATACCGTTCGACTCAGAATCACTTTTTGAGTCGATTTAACGATGCCCGTCCGTCCGTCTGGTGGGCTGGCTGGTTGGCTGAACGGCTGGCTGGCTGTCCATGTAAAGCTTTTGCGCAAAGTACAGGTCGCAATTTTGAAGATAATTTGATGATTTTGGTACATATGCTTTTTTCAACACAAGGACGAAGCCTATTGAATTTGGTTATGATCGGCCCATTATTTCACCTAGCCCCCATACAAATGTCCTCCCGGAATAGAGTTTTAACACTTAGAGATGCCTTAAAAACAGGAATATTTTAATGAAATTAAGTACAAATAAGTTTTATGAAGATCGGTCCATAACTGACCATAGCTCCCATATAAACCACTATCCCGAAAATCACTTTAACGTACATAAATCCCATACAAACGTTAGTATTATGTTAATATTTAACACAAGTAAGTTGTATAAAAGTAGAAGCAAAATTATGTGGATTGGAATGGTGTAGGGTATCATATGGTCGGGCTTGACCGACTATATCTTCTTCTCTCGTTTTTTTTTTGAAGGAGCACGAAAAAAATTTTTTTGTCGGCCAGTGTAATTGGAGCAAAATTAAACAAAAATTAGTTATTATAAGCAATTTCGTAATTGAAGTATATTTTTACTTTTTTCTGTATACTATTTATAAACATAAAGGATGTTTTAAAGTTTTGTGAAATGAATAATTAAGAAGGCAACTAAAAATCTGCTCTAAAAAATGTTTTTTGAGCATAAAAAATGCTCGTAATAATTTTAAAAAATTCTTTCAAAATTACAACAATAGTAATTAAAGGACTAAAAAAATATATTTATTTAGTAATTAAAATATAACATTTTTCTTAAAAATTAGTTCTTATTATAAATTCTTTTGATGTACAATATATATAGTTTTCATACTTGACCTTATTGTAATAAAATATAAGCATTTAGCATATAACATTTTTCTTATTAAATAATTGTTATTCTAATGCTTTAATTTTTATAGATAGATAGATAGATAGATAGATAGATAGATAGATAGATAGATAGATAGATGTTCCCGTGCAAAATTTGAAAATTCAAGCTCTAATAGTTTCCCAAATATACTAATTTTTGTACTTAATTTTTATGGGAGGGACCATGCCCCCTACTTCTAGTCCGCCCATATTTTTCTTAAATATTAATATTGATACCAAAGTGGCTCCGACAAAATTTTAGAACTCTATGATAATTTAATATTTTCTTTATATGGGAGGTGCCACGCCCACTATTGCTAGTGTACCAATTTTTGTCCAAAATATTCATATTGAAGCTAATGCTAGTCGTACAAAATTTGAGCTCTCTATAGTATAGTTATAGTTTCCCAGATATAAAAATTTTGGTATTAACTTTATATGAGAGGTGACACGCCCACTATTTCTTTTCCGCCCATTTTTGCACAAAATGTTCACATTGACACTTTAGTTTATTGTACAAAATTTGGGAAATGTAATTGTTATAGTTTCCTAAATTTACGGCATTTGGTATTGGCAAGCAATATTAGGCGTGGGATGTGCCACACCCCCTATTGCTAGTTCGCCTATTTTTTTCCAGAATGTTTATATAGGTGTCAAAGTTGTTCGTGCAAAATATGAGGACTCTAGTATTACCAACTTCCGAGATATACTACTTTTAATAGTTATTTAGTAAGTGGGCGTGGCCCACATGGAATTTCAAAATAAAAAGTAGCCTATTTTTCCTTCCAGGCATATAGGAACACACTGTGAAAATTTCAAGAAAATCGGTTTAGCCGTTTAGGCGGCTATAGACTTCAAAGAAACATACATACATACAAACAAACACACATTAATCTATCTATATATATAAAAGAGTAACGTGACTGACTGACTGATTCATCATCCCACAGCCTAAAGGCCTGAAGCTAGAGAGACGAAATTTGGAACGTAGGTAGGTTTCCCTCTGTATAGATCCACTAAAAAGGGTAAAAACGGGTAAAATCGGTAACTATATAACTCCCAAACTAATAAAGATACACAAAAAGTTGAATAGTTGTCGTTATTTATTTAAAAAATTATCGGACAGGTGTCTGGTACTTTTTTGAAAATCGGCCCTTTTAGGGAGAAAACTGGTAAAAACTGTATTTTGGTACTTTTTTGTCACCATATGTATCTTTGAAACCAATCAACATACAAATAAAATTTATGCCGTATTCATAACTTATCAAAAAACTAGAAATATAAATTTGGTACTTTTTCGAAATTCGAATGTTTAAGGGTTAAAAATCGTACGTATTTTTCGTACTTTTTTCATAAAATTTTTTTTTATATTTATTGACATAACCATATGCGTATTTTAATATGGGATCTCACTATAATTTAGAAACTCATTGGAATACAATTTCTGATAATTCTATGGGTAAAAAAAAGTATAAAAAGTAAAAGTAATATTTAAACTAGGAACACGGAATTAAAGATATGTGGCCCTAAGTGAGTGAGAATTAACAAGAAGGGATTTTGTGGTACTTTTTCGTTCTTCTAATGGTACTTTTTGAATTTTCTATAATTATGAACTTAGAAACATGAAATTAAGGACATGTGGTGCTAAGTGAATGAGAATCCATAGGAGGCTACTTTGTGGTACTTTTTTGTTTTTCTAATGGTATTTTTTTAATTTCCTGTAATATTTAACCTAGAAACATGAAATTATAGATATGTGGTCCTAAATGAATAAGAATCCATAAAAGAGGACTTTGTGGTACTTTTTTGTTATTCCAATGGTACTTTTTGAATTTTCGGTAATATTTAACCTAGAAACATGAAATTAAAGATATATGGTCCTAAATGAATGTTCTTCTAATGGTACTTTTTGAATTTTCTATAATATTTAACCCAGAAACATGAAATTAAAGATATGTGGTCTTAAATGAATAAGAATCCATAAGAAGGAATTTTGTGGTACTTTTTCGTTCTTTAACAATACTTTTTGAATGTGATATACATCCTAGAAACATAAAATTGAAGATGTAAGATCCTAAGTGAATCAGAATCCTTAAAAGTGATTTTGTGGTTTTTCTTTTTCCTTATTCTAAAATACTTTTTCGTTATTCTAATATTAGAAATGTAATATTAAAGAGATATTGTTATTTATGAATGAGAATTCTCAAGCTCTTCTAGTCACAGTCCTCTATACTAAAAAATAATAATAGGAATACTTTGGTAGTTTTTTAACTTTCGAATGTTAAAGATGTTAAAAATTTGTACTTTACTGGCACCCTATCAAACATGCCTTCTGTATTTTTTGAAAATCCTATTTTAAATTTATTTTATAGCATGGATTTTATAAAAAATTTCCGCTAACGAAGTAGCGGGTTAACAGCTCGTTTTTATATATATAGATAGATAGAAGATAGTTAAAACACTTTTTTTTAGACTTAATAACATTTATAGCTGAAGCTAAGTAAATTATAAAATTTCTATCAATTAACGAATATGACATTAAAATTAAAATTCCAGTAATTGCAAATTATATAAAAATATCTTTTGGGAGAAAAATATTGCAAAAGCTCTCTATTCTATTTTGTGAAATATGTACATAATAATGCTCTTAAGTATAAAATACGTACAAAATAAGTCATTTTAATTGCTAAAATATGCTTTAAGATAAAGATTTTCTAAGAAAATGTAACAAATTACTCCCAAAATATGAAGAAAATATGATGTTAAGACTAAAATATGTTATAACAAATCGATGCTTAAATTACTAAAATTGTGTGAAACAGATAAATAATTATTAGTTTGGTTCATTTGAAGCCCAGGGAAAAAAATATGATTTTGCATATTTTTGGTTGACCTGCTGACAAATTATAAATGACTAATTTGTGAATTCTTAAGAAAATTTCCAACTGGGTAGTTCTAGTTGATTCTTCGGGTAATAATAAAATATATTACATACTTATTATTTTGTTTAATTAGATGTTAATTAAAACAAACAAATCTGGGCATTTAATTTAAGTATTTTACAGTCTTTAAATATATATTATTTTATTTATTGGTTAAAGTGTGAACATTTTAAATTTGTATTTATAAATCAATTAAATTAATTAAATAAATAATTAGCTACAGATAATAAAAACAAATTTAAATTAAATTGTACTACATATAAATATAAATAAAAATAAATCATTCTTATACTATAAATTAAAAAATAAAAATAAAATCTCATTCATCAGGTATATAATTCGGATTAATTGGTTCATTTAATGAACATAAGGCGGGATAATGTGGATGTGTTCCAGTGGTACATAAAGAGGCGGGTTCTCCCACTCTATAGACAGGAGAATCTAAAGCATATATACTGGCATAATTACAGGCAGTATTGTATATGTATAGAAATTTATAAACAGGATGAGTATAACGTAACATGGCGCAACCCACATGAGTATTACGATCCAAAACAAATTCAGCAAAGTGACCATATTCTTCACTACAGTGAATTAAAAGAAAAAAAAATGTTTTATTTTGTTAAATAATTTATTATATTATGAAATACTTACAAATTTGTATGAACTTTAAAATTTGCTATATAATCACTATTGATAAGTGTGTATTCACCATACCACAAGGATATACCTCTTTGTATAACCTCCTGTATATTGGCTGGTAAATCGCGTGGTCTATCAAGACCCACTAGATTTTGTCCGACATTACGAAAACGATAGGAATTTTTACAATCTTCATGTTCCACCACACATGTACGAACATTCAATTCAGCCAAAAATGCCAATTCATCATCCCATTGCAAAGAAGCCATTTTAGCAGCTGGATAATAACCAGGCAGCTTACCGGCAGCTATAAAATTACGTCTTTTATTATGTTCATGTAGAATAAAATTACGATGAGGTCGTAGATCTATAATTGTGGCATCAGGTTCACAGTTTTGATGAAAATCCTAGAAAAATAGAGGGTTGGGGGTTGAAGAAATGTTATTAACTAATTAGTTAATTGTATAAAGTTTTTTAAAAGGATTCAGGAATTAATTTGTAACATTTAATAAGACCTCGTTTTGCGAAAACGAAACGTAAATTCGTTTCAATAATTTGTACTAAAAACAACCAGAAAATTTAAATGAATTTGACACGAATTTTCGTTCTGCAAAATGAAGCACTTATTTTTTATTTTTTATACCCACCATCAAAAAGATGGGGGGTATATTGATTTTGTCATTCCGTGTGTAACATGTCGAAGGAATCATCTAAGACCCCACAAAGTATATATTTTCTGGGTCCTGGTTAGATTCTGAGTCGATATAGCTATGTCCGTCCGTCTGTCCGTCTGTTGAAAGCAGGATAGGGCTCGAACGGGAAAATATAGGGCGACGATATTTAGCACAAATATTTGTCTTATATAAGGTTTGTTTGGGATTGAAAATGGGCAATAAACGGTTAATAAACAAAAAAGTTATGGGTTAAAAACTATAAACACAGGTTGTCCGTTTTATACTTTTCTGTTGATATTTCTTCAACAAAAGCATATACGACAATGAAATTTTGTACGTATAGTTCGGGGATCGATATAAACTCGGAAACCAAAAATGGGCGTGGTCCGCCCACTTTACCGCCTACCTCCCATATAAGGTGAAAATCAACGAAATTGTGTTCAAATAGTTCAAGGACAAATGTAAACTCGGAAGCAAAAAATGGGCGTGGTCCGCCCACTTTACTGCCTTTAAAATAAAAAGCAAGCTCAATAACTCAAGTGGTCATGGTATACACTCTCCCGAATTTGACCCATTTTATATGAAAGTTTTGAATTTAGTCTATATTTGCTCAAATCACAAAGCATGAATCAGCAAACGGAATGCAGTTTAAGAATCTATAATATGTTGTTAAAAGTTTTCAATGAAATTCTACGGGACTTCGGAAAAATGTGGATTTTATAGCCGAAAATGTGAAAAAAACCCATTTTTGGAATTTTTAGTGTTTTTCTAGGAATTGTAGGATCTCTTTTACAAAAATCTTAAAGGTTTTTTCACTTTTACATTTTATACGATAAAGTCTACATCCAACGAAAATTTTGTTAAGATATCTTTAATAACAAAGATTTTATTACAGATAAAATATTTATAGTTGCTCAAAAAACCAGTTTTTTACAAAATTTTTACTTTAATTTCAAAAATCAGAAAAAGTATAAACTCGATTTTTTTCATCTAAATTATATTGCTTAACTGATAATAATTCTTCGTTATACAAAAAAAGACTGAAATCAATATCTTTTACAGAACCGAAACTATGCCACTTTAAATTTTATAAAGTCACGAAAAATTAAATATTTTGCGTATTTTTGCACAAACACACATTCGAACATTGGCAACGGGAACAAATTATTTATGTTGTTATGGTTTTTTCACATCCACAATAGTACAATGTTCTCAAAAGTGGCGATTAATTGAATTTTGAAATTTAAACTTTTGTAATAAAGTTGGGTACCGAATAAATATAGAAAAAATTATGTATCAATAACAATTAAAATCTTCAAGCTAGGTTGTGATGTTTTCTTATAAGGAGCTGTTAAAGTTAAACATTGTTTTACATTTTTGAAAAAGAGTAAAAAATTCAAATTTCATCAAATTTCAATGTATTTAATTTTAATAAAAGTCTTTTAAAGTAAAAATTTAATATGGAACCATCAACTTCAAGTATTGAAGTATACTTTTCTTCAAGTATTTATAAATTATATTTTGTTCTAATATTTTTTTTTTAAATTTACTAAAATACATGGAATGCAACATAAAATGTTATAGTATGTTTATTCTGAAAATTTTTTAAAAAAATAATACATACTTTAATATTGTAAAAAATTGTGCGCTTATATAGCCCGATTTGAGAAATTAATTTTTTTTTTCGAAAAAACTCCAGTAGATTTCATACAAAAAACAGCTTAAGTGCAGACATTTTCTTTGCTTTATCAAACATTAAATAGTGGGGAAGAATCAAAATAAATCTGTAACTTCTAATCGGCTGGTTGGATTTACATGAAATTTCACATAGGCGTAATAATTTGAGGACAGTAATATTTTGAGTTTAGAAGCAGGATAGAAAATAGGGTACTAATGTCATAGAAAATGTTTAAACATTAGCGAATTTTTGTTTCTTTCCCGATTTCCAAGATTTTTATATACCTTAAAGTCCTTGATAAATCCTTTAGGAAACATGCATGTACTACTTCTTTTATAGTATATTCTTCGAGATATATTCATTTAAAGTTTCAACAATCTCAACTTTGCAAGATATTGGTAAAGTCTTTTCAATATATATTCCAACGTTTTCAACCGATTTTATCATATTTTTTGCAGTTTATTAAAGCACAAAATTAGCTATTGAATAAAGTTTATTATGAATAAAGTTATTAAGTCAAAAAATAAACGATTTTGAATTGGCAAGTTTGCAAAAAATAATAAACAGACGGAAGGACAGACATTAGAATTCTTTAAAAAAAAGTCTAAAAAATCCAAAAGTGTATTATTTTTTTACTTCTTGATTAATATAAAAACTTTATTTAAATATTAAAGTATTGATATCACCTTTCCCTGAATTATGTAAGTACCATTTTTGACCCATTTAACCCAAATGTATAGACAGACGGACGGACATTGTCATTTTGCCAAAAAATATTTTAGAATTCTAAAAATGCTTTTTTTTACTAACTAATAAATAGAAAAATTAAACGTGATCCTTAAAGTGTTGATATTACCTTTCCCTGAGTTGTGCATAGTTTTCGAACCATTTAACTCGAATATATAGACGGACGGACATTACCATTCTGCCAAAAAAAAAAAAAAAAAAAAAAAAATATTAAAATTCTAAAACTTCATTTTTTTACCTAATACTTTGTGGCTTATGTACATATACATATGTACACTAGGGATGCCAAACGGGACTGGTTTTTGCAAATCCCGGGATTCGGGATGTAAAATATGTAAACAAATTTTGTATACATATTTCAATTAAAGAAATTCATTCGTATTTTAAAAAGCGAAACATAATGTTCTTATCTATGTAATCAATTTTAAAAATATTTTCGAACATTTTCTGTAAATGTTTTTATGTTCTGTGGAAAATAAAATGAGGAAAATAAACAGTTTTTATGTTATCCTGAACAATGGTGCTTTGCATGAGGCCTGTTTTGAATAAAAGTCCTCGATATATTTTCTTTATGTTACCAAGGTCTTTACAAAGGTGTTTAATTATTTTAAATTGAAATAGTTTTGTAGATTTTGTTTAAATTGTTTTATACTCGAAGTGGTCAACTTTGACACCCTGTAACCAATCTAGTATTATTACAGGGTGACTACACTATGTATGATTTTATTGAAAGTTTAGATCCTCCTATACAACTCTTTCATATATTTGAAATCATTTGAAATCAAATAATATTATTTGATATCGAACAAACACAATTTTCTTTTGACATTTTAACAAGTTTTTTTCTTAAGTCTTTTGTTTTTTACGACCTTTTTCACACAAATAGGTTCGTATAATCCTTATAACTTTTATTTTTATACCCACCATCAAAAAGATGGGGGGTATATTGATTTTGTCATTCCGTATGTAACATGTCGAAGGAATCATTTAAGACCCCACAAAGTATATATTTTCTGGGTCCTGGTTCGATTCTGAGTCGATCTAGATATGTCCGTCTGTTGAAAGCAGGATAGGGCTCGAACGGGGCAACGTAGGTGGACGAAATTTGGCACAAATATTTGTCTTATATAAGGTTTGTTTGGGATTGAAAATCGGCAAAATCGGTTAATAAACAAAAAAATTGTGGGCTAAAAACTAAAAACACAGGGAGTCCGTTTCATACTTTTCTGCTGATATTTCTTCAATAAAAGCATATACGACAACGAAATTTTGTATGTATAGTTCGGGGATCGATATAAACTCGGAAACCAAAAATGGGCATGGTCCACCCACTTTACCGCCCAGCTCTCATATAAGGTGAAAATCAACGAAAGTGTGCTCAAATAGTTCAAGGACCAATGTAAACTCGGAAACAGAAAATGGGCGTGGTCCGCCCACTTTACTGCCCCCTCCCATATAACGTAAAATTTGAAAAAGTTGATGGTGAGTATATAGATTCGGCCGGGCCGAATATAATTCGCGCTTGTTTTTTGTTGTAATAATCTACCATACTTACCCCTGTATTATTGCAGGCAATATGTTGAATACCCCGTGGACACAATAAAGGATCACACCAGGATAATGATTTCAAATCAACTTTCTTAAAAGTAGATGTAATTATAAAAATAACACTTAAAACTTTTATAAACATTTTTTTAAATTAAAACAAACAATAAATTAATAATCAGCTATATAATTTTATATTATTTTAGTTATATAATTTGTTTATATTCAGCACAATTAAATTTATTTCCACAAAACAAAAGAAATTCTTTAAAAAACTTCAAATTATTTATGATTGCGTTCAATGTTTTGTCTTTAAATGCATTCAATAAATTATGGAATTTTCCAGTGCACCTCTTGGTATTTATAATATTCTCCTGTTGGAATCATTTTTTTTTAAACAAAAAGTTTTTAAATTAAGAAATATAAAAAACACACACGCATTTCCACATATAAACATCTTTATTTACATTTTTTTGTTTTGTTATTACAATGACAATTTTAATTAAATTAAGTACGAATACTTTAAAACATCCCAACACATTTCAATTTGTACTCGTATTTGTTCAAAAGTACTTTACTTGGAAAGAAATTAAAAAAAAAAAAACATAAAATAAAATTAATTTGTGTTTGTTAGAATTTTATTTAAATTCATTTATTGTCATTGGTTAGTAATTTTATTTTGGGGCAGGTTAAAATGATTTTATGCAAATTAGTATAAAATTTTAATATTTTTATTTTTTTTGGAAATATTAAAATAAAGATTTAAAAACTCATCATCAAAGTGGGCTTGAATGAATTCAATTGTTCCGGTAATATTCATAAGTAAAATATGAGCGTTTATACTTAGAAGTATGTATTTATGTAAGTAAATATTTGTATTTAAATATATTGATGTATTGTTGAGGAGTTTTACAACAATCTCTCAAACATCAATTCAATGAACTCTTGAGAATATTTGGGTTTTTAGTTTAAAGTATTCATTGGACTTTGGAATAATCTTGATAAAACTTAGATCACAGATCTATACTTATAAAGAACTTCTTCTTGCTGAATTTCATTAAAATATTTCTATATTTAATGAGTGTTAAATTCCTATTTCGATCACAACCAATTTGAATAGCTAGATCGTTTTAGATTTTAACGAAGTACCCAAATATACATATCGAGGGCTTATATTCAAAACGAATCACATGCAGATTAAAAAAAAATTGCGTCAGACTATTTAGTTTTCTGTTTTTTTATATAGGGTATTAATTTTGGAGCCAAAAGTTAATTCTAACACTATGTTTTTCACTTTTTGTTTTTGGGCTATCAACAAACAATATATTTTTTATGGAAAAACGCAAGTTTTTGTTTGATTTTCAAAGTAATTTAAAAATAAAAATTGATAAATAATGAGAACCCAGGAAAAATTTTAGAACATGTTCTAAAATCATTAGTTCTAGAACTGGTGTAATCAGAACCACTTTAGATTCTTTAATAACTTCCTCGGAACTAGTTTTATCACAACCACTTCTGACACTAATGTTATAGAACCTTATTTTGATTCTAAATTCGTTATAAGGAATGTTTTAGAGAACTAGTGCTTAAGAACTAATTCTGTATGACTTCTACATCACTTCTGAGAACAAATTACTGCTTCTCGAATGATTTCCTAGAACGTTTAAAATAAATTTTAAAAATTAAAAGATTTCAAAAATGGCCTTTAGAAAATAGCCCATTAGAATAAAAAATAAAAAAATAGATTCTGAAACCGGTTCCTAACGCTTATATGGAACTAGTTCCAAATGTGAAAATTTCGAAAAAATTCAATGATTAAAAAACTAGTTCTAGAACCATTCCATAGAATGGGTACTGGCCAGATAACGCTTCCACAGAACTAGTTCTGGAGGTGACAATTTCAAACAAAAATCGTTGGTCGTAATGCCAAAGTAGAACAAGTATAGGCTATTTTCATGTGTTCTGGAACTAGTTATAGAACTAATACCATTTTTCCTGGGAACTTTCTTTTCGATTTGAACTTTTTTTTTTATACATTTTGAATTATGTATAAAATATCTCAAAGTATTTGTAAATTATATTTTGTCCTAATATTTTTGTTATTTTTTTGAAAATTGTCCTAAAATACACTAATTTTAAATTTTCATGGAATGTAACTTAAAATGTTATAGAATGTTTATTCTGTAAATTTTCTGAAAAATAGTATATATTGTCCACTTTAATAGTATAGAAAAAAAAAAACGTGGGCATATGTAGCCCGATTGGAGAAAATATTTTTTTTTTCGAAAAAATTCCAGTAGATTTCGTACAAAAAACAGTTTAAGTGCAGACATTTTCTTTGTTTGATAAAACATTAAACAGTGGGAAAGAATCGAAATAAATCCGTAACTTTACTAATAAATCTGTATATACAATTGAAAATTCGAAAATCTCAATTTTACAAGATCTTCTTTAAGATTTTTCCATATATAGCCAAATATTTTCAACCGATTTTATTATATTTTAAATAGTTGCTTAAAAAGCAAAATTGTGTATCAAACAATTTTGAGTCATTATCTTTATTGTGTCAAAAGTTAAACGATTTTAAATTGGAAAGTTTGCAAAAATTAATAAACAGACGGACGGTTGGACGGACATTAGAATTCTTTCAAAAAAATCTTAAAATTGGAAAAAAATTTTTTCCACTTCTCAATTAATATGAAAATCAAATGAAAGTACTAAAATTTTGATATCACCTTTCCCTGAATTAAGTGGAATTTTTAGACCCATTTAACCCAAATGTATAGACGGACGAACGGACATTGCAATGCAGCCAAAAAATATTTTAGAATTCTCAGAATGCATTTGTTTACTAACTAATAAATAGAAGAAATAGAATGTGATCATAAAAATTTTGATGTCACCTTTTCCTGAATTAAGCGTCATTTTCGTCCCATTTAACCCAAATGTATAGACGGAAGGACGGACATTATCATTCAGCCAAAAAACATCTTATAATTCTAAAAATTCATTTTTTTACTTAATAATAAATAGAAAAATTAAATGTGATTATTAAGGTGTTGTTATCACCTTTTTCTGGATTATGCATAATTTCCCAATTATTTAACTCTATTGTATAGACGCACGGACAGACATTACCGTTCTGCTAAAAAAATCTTTAAATTCTTAAATTTATTTTTTTTTTTAATTAATAATCAATAAAAAAATATAACGTGATCATTAAAATATTGATATCACCTTTCCCTGAATTAAGCGCCATTTTCGACCCCTTTTACCCCAATGTGCGTTTTTTTTTTTATGAATTTCTAAAGTGACCAAAAACGGCGAAATTACCCCAACCCATGAGGTAAATTTGCCAAGTGATGGGAGCAGAATCGTTTTCTTATATATGATGGTTTTTTACTTTGTTTTCACACAGCAATTGAAAAAACATACAAAAATTAATATGTTTAATTAAATTTTATGTAAAACAAATAGAAATTCAATTAACAGTGCCAGCATGGGAAAATCACTAAATGTTTTTTGTTTTATTCTATTAACAGTAAAAGATCTACAGTTTCGGGTGGATAAGTTAGATTGGCCTACCAGCAGTTTGACGAATGCTCCCCAGGAGGAGTCTTGCACTTAAGTTATAATTTCTTCCACACTTTAAAGGAATTTATTAAACACCTGTTATCAATTTTTGTTCATTACCATCAAGTTTATAACACGAAAAAAATCTTTGACCAATTCTAAAAACTATGAAAATTATCACATAAAATACTCAGAGCGAAATATTTTGGAGAGTATTGAAAAAACAATTAATCACGTCTTCCTACGAACAAATTTAAATAGAAACGAGAGAAGAAAATATAGTTGGTCAAGCCCGACTATATGATACCCTACACCATTTCGATCCACATAATTTTGTTTTTACGTATATACAACTTACTTGTGTTAAATATTAACATAATAATAACATTTGTATGGGATTTGTGCACGTTAGTGATTTTCGGGAGAGGAGTTTATATGGGAGCTATGGTCAGTTATGGACCGATCTTCATGAAATTTGGCAGATTTCTGCTGATATAAAACTTATTTGTACTAAATTTCATTAAAATATTCCTATTTTTAAGGCATCTCTAAGTGTTAAAACTCTATTCCGGGAGGACATTTGTATGGGGGCTAGGTGAAATAATGGGCCGATCCTAACCAAATTCTATAGGCTTCGTCCTTGTGTTGAAAAAAGCATATGTACCAAAATCATCAAATTATCTTCAAAATTGCGACCTGTACTTTGCGCAAAAGCTTTACATGGACAGCCAGCCAGCCGTCCAGCCAGCCAGCCAGACGGACGGACATCGTTAAATCGACTCAGAAAGTGATTCTGAGTCGAACGGTATACTTTAAGGTGGGGGTCCGATGATTTTTTCTCTGCGTTACAACTTCTGCTCAAACACATAATACCCCAACCACCTTTGGTGGTGTAGGGTATAAATATAAACATTTGATAGATGAAAGATCAGCGATAAAGGAGCAGAAAATAATTTAATGACAAACACATTTTTACTTCGTTTTCAAAATAATTGGCAAAGTTATATGATAAATGCTCCCCCTTCTACCCTATTATATTTTTGTAGCCATTTTTCATACTTTAGACTGTTGGCTTTGAACATTTTTCACGTCTACACGAATTGAGATAATCAAAAAAATGTTTAAAGCATACTATTCCGGAGTATATTGGAAAGTACATAATAAAAAAAAAAAAAATAATAAAAATTTTCCTCATATACTTCTGGACCTTTTTCTGACAAGCAAAATAAAATCAAGGAAAAAATATCCAAAATTCAAAATTCGAGCCTAAATATCTTTTTAACTGTAAGAGATAACTTAAGTGAGAAAGCTTATTTTTTCTTTATCTCACCAAGCACTTTACAAAAGTATTGAAATCAATTAGTAGATGTTACGATTTTTTTTAAAAGTTTAAGTACTCGATATGGTCAAATTTGACATCCTGTAACTTATCTGTGTTATCACAGCGTGACTACAAGATGATTTTTTTTTGAAAACTTAGATCCTCATATACAAATCTTCTTTACAATTTAACTCCATTTGACCTGCAGTTTAGAAGATACAGATTTATTACCTGAATTTTTACGATTGACTCCACTGTGCAGTGTTGTATTTTTGTCTGGTACATATACATATATATTATTTAATTTTGAAGTAATTTCATTATTAGAAAAGAAATAAAAAAATAAAAAAATATTGTTGTTAAAATTGTAATAAACTTTTTAATATGCTTTTTGTCGCTTTTTTAGGTTATATGTATCAAGTAGTAAAAATGTTTTTTTATTTTTTTGTTTTTCAACTGACAAACAATTTTAAAGTTTGACGACCTTAAGTAAATAATATATAAAAAATAGCACAATATATTAGTTAACCGGATTGCTTTATTTATTTGGTTGAATGAATTCTTAATATTTAAAGGGACTTAATATTAAAAGGGTTATTAATGAAGTTACTATAATTAAGGGATATATAAGTTGATTGTTTCTAATATCGGTATGAGTTACAACTATTCATGTAACATATATAGTTTATAGTAAAAACATTTGTTCATATAAATACATAACGAAGTACAGTATAAACTCGATAATCCAGACGCCGATAATTCGGATTATTCGGTAATCCGTACGGCGTTTTCCAATTCATTACATATTCTATAATCCGGATTGATAGCAACTTTTTAATCCGGATTCCATGTAAAAAGTATTTCTTTTATTTAAATTTAGTACAACTTTAAAAATAAAATGAGAATTAGAAGATGTGAGAATTGACTGTTGTTGAATTCCATTGTTTATAGATAAGTTTTGTTCCAAATTTTATTTATTAAAAAGGAGTACATATAAGTCTGTTTTTCTTGAAGATAAAAAAACTTATGAAAAACTAACAAGCGCGAATGTTATATTCGGCTCGGCCGAATCTATATACCCACCATCAACTTTTGTGGTAAAGTGGGCGGACCACGCCCAATTTCATGTTTCCGAGTTTACATTGGTCCTTAAACTATTTTAACACAATTTTGATGAAGTTTCACCTTATATGGGAGGTGGGTGCAAGAGTGGGCGGAGCATGCCCATTTTTTGTTTCCAAGTTTATATCAACCCTCAAACTATTTACACAAAATTTCGTTGTCATACATGCTTTTGTTTAAGAGATATCAGTAAAAAAGTATGAAACGGACACTCTGTGCTTATAGTTTTTAGCCCATAACTTTTTTGTTTATTAATTGTCCCCCTACGTTGTCCCGTTCGAGCCCTATCCTGTTTTCAACAGATAGGCGGACAGACGGACGGACATAGCTAGATCGACTCAGAATCTAACCAGGACCCTGAAAATATATACTTTATGGGGTCTTAAATGATTCCTTCGACATGTTACACACGGAATGGCAAAATCAATATACCCCCCATCTTTTTGATGGTGGGTATAAAAATATACTATATTTTTAGATGAAAAACTTGAAGTTGATACTTTCCATATTTCAAACACTAGATAGCCAATATATTTTAATGTTTATCTTAGCCGAAAAGTATCATGAAAAACACCTCGATAATCCGGATAGGGATCTGCAATCAATTATCCCAATTATCGAGTTTATACTGTATATGTCTTCAATTGAGATTTATTAATTTCGTTAACATTAAAACATAATCCACGTTATGCATTATCTGTGTTCGTGTATATTTTATCCGGAAATAATTACCATACATAATTTTTCATTTAAAAAATTCATTTTAAATATTAAGTAATAAAATTTCAAAGAAATATATTAAATAAATTAAAAAAATAATAATTTATTGAAATTAAAGGTTGACAATCTAATGAGTTAAATATTCAAAAGTCACAAAAAATATTAATAAAATGCAACGAGTTACAGGTCCTGTTTTTCTTTGCATGTGCTTTTATTGCAATAAAAATTTAATTTTAATTAAAAGAAACAAATTTTATCAGATTTTTAATATAAAATAAAAAAGAAATTTATATTTTTTTGACCGTTCGTAAGCGTTATTTTATAATTGTGATTAATAGAAATTCATTACCTAATGGATGATATAAAATAAAATCATTTTTTAGTCGTTCGTTAATATAGAAGTGTTGTAAATGTTGTCTCTTTATTTCCCTTTCCGGTTTTTGTATTTTACATAAATCCTAATTTATTTATTGCATTTTTAATTCAATTAAGAAAAATTAATGTATGTATTTTAAGTTTCTGTTTTCATTTTAATTATTATTTTTTTTTTCTTTATTATTGTTTTAAACAAATTGATATCTTTATGATCTTAATTGTTGTATTAATCAATAAACTGGTATCTTTTTTTTGAGTAATTAATAATATTAATTCCTTAATAACAACTAAATATAGATGCATATGTATGTATGTATGTATTTCCTCAGAAAGTTTTTGGTTTATAAAATTATTATGGTTCAAAAATATTTTGTAACAAACATTAGCATCCTAACTTGTTCCACTTGTTTCTGAAAGTTATTCAAATAAAGAAATTGATGTTTAACCCACATTTTCACTATGGCATTATATAAATATATATTTTTGTACATAAATTACGCAAATTATATGTTTGAATCAAAATGTTTGTTCATTAAAAGTTAAAGCAATAAATAATTTTATATGTATATTAGGATGCTCAAAAATCAAAAGTATTGTTATTCCCAGCTCAAATGAAAATTTGTTTTATTCTAAGATACCGTTTCTTAAAATTTAAATTCAACTACCCTTATTAGCAGCGTTGCCAGTTTAGCCTTTTATTTTGCTTTTAGTCTCAAAACAATTGTTTTAGCTTCTATTTTTTTTTCTATCCTTTTTTATACCATTCACCACAGGTGTAAAAGTACCCTAGAGTAAAATGAACCGGTTCAAAACTAGTCACGTGACAGGTTCTCAGGGCTAGTGACCGGTCCCAGTTCCGGAACTTTATATGAGAAGAACCTGTCACTTTTACATGGGGTTGTCATTGGAGGTGGCTAATTAGCCCCTTGGGACAGGTCACAGGATAGGTCCTAGGACAGGTCCAAGAGGACAGGTTCAGTAACGATTATTGTAATAAAAATTTTATAAAAATTCGGTAATTATTTACTTTTTAAACATTATTTTTATTATTATCTTTATTAAATTATGTTTAATTTTTCGCAAAAATTTTGGTCCATAAACCGTCATTTTAGTACATCATGCTAAAAAAATTTTTGATATTTTTCTTATTTAATATTATTTCATAATTGTGTTCTCTTTATGGCTAAAATATTAAAAATTTGCATTGTAGTAAGTACCGTTGATAATATATAATTTTCCAAATTTTTTCTAAAAAATTGTTCATCAAAATACCTTAAAAAGTCTTTTAGCGAAACAAAATCCCATGGGAAAAAATTTTAAAATATTTTTTCCATAATCAGCATAAAATTACGAATTTTTTAATACCCATTTTGATTAAAAAATCTAAACTTTTTTTTACCAAAATGTATGGGAGCCATGACTTTTCAATCGCTGGTAGGGAACTGAAGACCAATTTTAAAAAAATTTTTAAATAATTTTTTTGTATTAAGCAAATTAAGCAAACCCATCGTTTGAGGGGTCTTCCTACATTGAAATCTCGAAAAAGGCTTACCTCGGGACACTCTATTGCACAACTGCTTATTCCAAAATGACATGTCATGGAATGGTTGCTTTATCGTATTCCCAAACCTTTTTGTAATGCTCTGCTGTCCCCAGACTTTAATTCAATCTGGCATCTGTTGGTACACAGAAAAAAATATTTCAAATAATTTTTTAATAAAACTATTAATTAACTTTATGTTGGAATTTAATTATATGATTTATTAATATAATTAATTTTCTAATCGATTTACAGTTTTGTTTTTTAATAAATTGACAGCTGTTAATAAAATATAAATAAAAATTAAATATTTGTCTATAAAAGTACAGAAATAAAATAAATTTAAGTACATTTTCAAAAATTGTCAGCTCATTGAATTTATTTAAGGAAAAGAAGTAATAATAATATCAATTATTCTAGTTATTAATATTATCATTTTGATGATTGGAGCAAAATCAATTAAAAATTAATTAATATTACAAATTTCGTAATTGAAGTTAATTTTTACTTTTTTCTGTGAACATATTGACAAAAAATTTGAAAAAAGTACCATTATTTGCAGTGATCATCTCTAGTTGGCATTACAGAAAGAGTAACCCAAAATAACACCGAATTTTGCCAGAAAAAAAAAATTGTCGACTCGTTACCTAGGATATTAAAGGATGTGATAAAGTAAAATGGAAAACATACAAAGTATTAAATACAATTTTTTGCATTTAATTATAAAGCTGTTTACTTTTTTTGACGCGTAAAAAAGATATTTATTCACAAAAATCGCATTATTTTTTAAAGTGCTGCTGTTTTTAAATTTTTTCTTATGAAATCCATATCTAGTTAGTTACCAAACAAATGTGCATTAATCTTTTCTATATAGCATTTTTAATCTAAATATAAAACAACTTTATTTTTAAGAATACTTGCTGTTTATTCTTTGTTTGACGCTCACAGTAGGTTAGGAAATAATTTATTCAATTTTAAATCTCACCAAAATAATTATATCAATTACTAAAAACTGTAAAAAATTAAAAACAGAAAAAAATATCCAATTAAAAAATTAATTAAATCAATTAGTTGAATGATTGAATGAATTAAAAATTTAGATGAGAAATAAAATCTTACTTTAATTTGATTCTTATTTTAGTTTTATTTGAATATATTTATTAAATTTTTATGCAAAATTAAACAACTGAAACTTTAAGTTCTTTTTCCATAATATATGATATGTTTAATAATAAATGCGGAAAAAATTACTTCAATTAATAAGCTTTTATTTTCGTATTTTTGTCGTTCTAATTTGAATATGACATTGTGCATTGGTTTAGTATCTATAAGCATATTTGTATGTATTTTAGGCCTAACAAATCTAGTAATGCACATTTATATATAAAAAAAAAATCAGAATTATTAGTATGTTTGCACAACATTTTGTTCAATGTGCGAACAAGAAAAAGGCTCGTGTAGACCGCAAATAAGCATTAGTTTAATTTTCCAAATTTTCTTTTTACAACACTCTATGAAAAATAGAACACTTTTTCAGATAAAACAATCGTAGTTAAATCTTGTACGAAATTTTACTTAGAAATACATCAGATTAAATCTAAATTTGATTTTACCGATGAAACACTCTCGTAGATATTGTTAATATCAAAATTGTCCAATATTTTCAACCAACGAAAATGGACGCTCCTTTAGATAATGACAAATTCAATCTCAATATAAATTTAGAGCTAGAAGTATACTGGTCAAAAGTTTTCATTTAATGGGAGAAAGGTTAATTCAAATTTAAAAAAGTAATTCAGTTCATTTTAATTTTACATTTTTCTTATGTATCAGCAGAAAGAATATTTGGTAAAAGCAATCTCAGCAATTTTTTTTACAAAGAAAGAGACACTTCGAAATGATAAATTTGAACATAGTTCGACATATCTATGTTAAAATAAAATTTCATGTGTAATTTTTTTTCATATGTGTAATATGGCCATCGGTTATGTGTAGTAAGCAACATTCTTAGTGGCAACACTGTAAATAAAATTAATTCGTATTATGTATCTCATTAAAGTAAATGCTCATCAAAGGTACTTAATAATTTTAAATATTAAAATGAATTTAATAAATATTTAATGCAGTTAAAGTTCAATTAATAAAAATTATTAACCAGCTTAGTTGTAAAAAGTGCACTTGTCATAAGTACACTTCTTTTTATTGATTTATATTTGAACTTTAATATAAAAATAATAATAAAATTCATATGAAACAAAAGAATGTTAATAAATACACAAATGTTTTTTGTGTTTGTATTAAAAAATATATAATAAATATTAGGGTATTCACTCGAATATTGTTTGTTCGATTAAAATCAAATAATTGTTCGATTGAATTAAAATCAAGAATTTCGAGTAAACATTTATTCGAGCAAATTATACCGATTAATCGAATAATTCGAGTATAAATACAATAAATATTAGTTCTTTTTTTTAATATAGCTTGAAAACAATGTTTCAAAATTTTTATAGAATGTTTAGAATCTAAAATCAGCACCACAATTTCGAAGTTTATTAAAAAAATTGTATTTGATAAAAAGAACTGAATATATGCCTAAATTACAACACGTAGTTAAGGTCGTTTTCCAATCACAAAAATATGAACGTCACTTTAAAAAATTATAATATAAAATTAAAATAGTTTTTTTATAATTTTAATAATTTAAGAAAGATAAAGGAAATATATTCTCCTTTTTATACTCTACAACACCATAGGTGGTTGGGGTATAATGCGTTTGTGCTGATGTTTGTAATGCACAGAAATAATTATCGGACCACCACCTTAAAGTATACCGTTCGACTCAGAATCACTTGCTGAGTCGATTTAACGATGCCCGTCCGTCCGTCCGTCTGGCTGTCTGTCCATGTAAACCTTGTACAGGTCGCAATTTTAAAGATATCTCGATGAAATTTGGCACGAATAATTATTTTGACACAAGGACGAAGCCTATTGAAATTGGTTATGATTGGTCCATTATTTCACCTGGCCCCCATACAAATGTCCTCCCGGAATAGGGGTTTAACGATCATAAATGCCGTAAATATAGCAATATTTCAATGCAACTCGGTAAAAAGTTTTATATAAGTGTTAATCTTTGTGCCAAATTTCATCAGGATCGGTCCATAATTGACCATAGCTCCCATATAAACCACTCTTCCGAAAATCACTTTAACGTGCATAAATCTCATACGAATGATAGTATCAAGTTAATATTCAACACAAATAAGTTTTATATAAGTAGAAACAACATTGCCAAAATTTATGAGAATCGGTACATAACTTACCATAGCTCCCATAAAAACCAACTTCCGGGAATCACCCTAAATGGCATAAAATCATATAAATGCTAGTATTAATGCATTATTCTGTATTTATATAATTTATTTTACATTTAGTAAAAGTGTTGGTTTACAATTGGACACAGGTCTAATGGTGTAGGGTATCATATGGTCGGTCTTGACCGACTATAGTTTCTCTCTCGTTTTATATTTAGTGTTGTTTTATAAGAAATAAATTGGAGGATTGGTTCTACCAATGAAAGTACATAGTTAATATACTAATAAATTCTCATTTTGGTGTATAGCAAGGTTTCCCAAATGGGGGTCCGCGGACCCTAGTGGTCCCTAGCAAGAGATCGAAAATGTGTGTAGAATTATTGTACATGGCATACATATTTTGCGATCAAATTCTTGCGGGGAAAACCTTGTCAGAAAATTCATAAAGCCCTATGTGTCTATTTAAATGCAGAACATAAGAAATTAC